>CAJNSZ010000100.1:293826-309241 GCA_905329745.1 Rotaria sp. Silwood2
AAATTATTAATGATAAATATTTTATATTCTCTGAATAACTACAATATTCTGTCATAGTGCGATCAATTTTCTTTTACAACTCTTAAGAGATTTGTTATTTGGAACGAGAATAAGAGTGCTTCAGTACTTAGATGAGCTCTATTTTATTCATGAGTAGAAGAAGTATGTTAAATGAAAGTTCTTTTCGTATATTGTATTCTACTAGCAAGTATAGAATTTTATATTTGCTAATTCTTATTTTCTTCGAGCAACTGTAGAATTTCGTATAGATTTTTCTGCTTCGTTTGAAGTCTTAGTAGATTTTTGTTTTCAAAAGAAATAAATCGAGGGATTTCATCGAAAATTTATTTTCATCTGAACGAAGTTTTTATTTTCTTATGAACTTTTACTAGAATTTTTCTTTGGTAACAATTGTATATAATATTATTGTCCTTCTGACGCAGAAAACAAAATGTGGACAAAATTCTGATGTATTTTAAAAATTTTTTTTTTGCTTAATTTCGGTTGTTGTAAAGTCATTTCTAACTAACAATGATTATGTGTCATTCTGTCCCTTATCAGAATTGAAATTCTGATCATAATTTATAATTTGTGTAATATTGCTTGTTCCATACACTTTGTTTTTGATGAAAGAAAATTTTGTTCAAAATTTCAAAACATAACAATACAATACTGATAAACTTCTTTAACATGCGAAATCTTCATCCTATATGAATTCGGTGATAAATAGAATTCTGTCAAAATTCTACGGATATTACTCGAGTAATAATGTACTCTGGTTTTTTCAGTATTTCTGAATGATCCGAGTCTATGTTGTGAGATAAATCAATAGAATACGTAACTTACGATGACATGATCTTTATTCATGATTTTCTTGTTAACCAAGAACATGTATAAAAAAATTGGTCAAACTAACTTATTTGTTGCTCAGGATGGTTCCTATTTTCTCCATTTTTCTTAACCCTCTTGCTAACATATATTAGCAAGATAATTAAGAAAGAAAAGGGACCAATCTTAGCAACAAATAAGATGGTATAGTCAATTTTTTTATCCATGTTCGTAGCTAACAAGTAAACCGTGAATAAGATTCATTTCATAAAATCATTTATTATGTAAACTACTGACAGCAATGGAAAATCCTCTTTAATTAATTAATTTCTTGCAAAATTGCAACTTTTATTAGTGTATTTTACATCCCAATATACCTAGTTGTCAGTGTTTTAAGCTGAAAAATTTTGAAAGACTAAAATCGATATCGCATCTGAACTTTTAAATTTCTAAAAATGTCTTTCTAAATCTTCCAAATTATTTTACTTTTTTGTTTGAAGAAACCTTTTAATCAAAAATTCTAAAAATAAATGAGATATAGCAGAAGGCTCTTCAGCTGAAATTTTATACACTTAGACATAATACACGATCCGAAGGTCTTCTAGTGCGAGTAAATATTGAGTTCATTAAAAAATCATAACGGAAAAAAAATACGTAAGCCTATAAAACTGAGTTCCATTTGACAGACATTATATGCGATTATTGCGCAGCACTGAGGCCTGGAGAGCGAAGATACAGTGGAAATACTCACGTACACTTTGCTCTCTAAGTTTGAGTATTTTGCTGAATTACACTAAATCTATTTATTATTCTACGGCCAACATATAGTATTTGTCCTGACAAATTCAAAAATAGCGAGGCTTAATCAGTACATATGAGATGTAAACACTATATAAGCATATGTCTTAGCAGAAACCAATACAATCTTCTTTAATGAGAACAACATATGGTTCTCATAACGTGAGATTATATGAGATCATTACGAGATAATATGCTTAAATGGCAAATTAATATAAAAGCAAAATAATTAGATGATTTTGGATTTAACGGAAAACTCAATCAAACTTCTCTTCCACAGTAAATTCAAGTTTCAAGTCTAATTAGTTCAATTTATGAATTAATAAGTGACTGATAAAGAATAGAAAATTTTTTTTTCAAGAAACTCTATTACCAATCGAATTGATAAATTTTTGTTTACAATAATTTCGAATATTTTTTAGATCAATTTTATTTTGTTGTGATAAGCAAATCAAAATTTTAAAACATGGTCTTTTGGAAATAAAAATCAATCAATGATAGTCAAAATAGTCTTGTTTAATTAAGAAACTTTCTAAATTATTGAACGTTGCATGTTATTTGTTAATATAATGATGAATAGGTCTATTTGACAATAAGAAAGATCTCTAAACAAACAAACAATTAATTAATTTAAATTTCTTAGTTTTTTCTCATTTTACATCTCTATGATTGTAAGAACAATATGATAGAATAATTCTATGAAACATTATGATTATAGTACAGAAAAATATTTACTGTTCAATACTGAAAGTACGAGACAATCATCAAAAGACATGCATAACACGCAAATACATCGAATGAATCGCCTTCGTTTTGATTTTTCAAAATAAATTCTTCATAGACTAATAAACATATAAAACAAATAGAACTATTCGACATTTTTTATTCGAAAAGTTGTTTTCTTCGCTATATTGAAAATGAAATCGTCATATGAACAATGACATTATTATTTTAATTTCGATCTGCTTGCATAAAAGAAGAAAACTCACAAAGACTCATCTGTACTTTTGATATTACAGCTTCAGTGAATGTACTAAAGTTAATGTATCTTTGTATTGAGTCAGTTATCAGCAGGATACCTTGTTATCAGTATGCCACAGGAACTTGATTGAGTGTCCTGCTGAGAATTATATCACTATATGGATACTTACCAAGCACACAATCAGTTTTTCTAGCATTCTATAGAAAAAAATTTTGAGCAAGTCAGTACATCAAACATTTAGAAGCATTTTCTAGTCAAGTACTAAGAATTCATAAATTACTCTAAGGTTTCTGTGACATACTAATCGCAAGATATTTATGAACTCAGTACGCTCAATAGAGCATTAAAGTATTTCAACCTTAGAACAAAGAAAACTATGAAAGAAATATGTTTAGAACGTTTGTAATGTCAAAACGATGTAATTCTCCTAGCATGAATTCAAAATATAGACATATATATCGATTGATACTGCATCTCTTTCTGGAAAAAATATTTTGTAAATAACATCTGTCATGTCCGCGTAACGGAAGAAAAAGCCAATATAATAGTAGAGACTAATATAGACACGTCGAAGTAATTTCCTTCTGATGTGTTGTTTTTTGTGTTGTGCTTCATATCATGTGATAAAAGCAAAACTGTTATCTTCTGCTTGTTGTCATAGAACAATAATAATTTCGAAATACAAATCTTCTAATTGACAACAATAATAACTTCATCATATTTATAATTTCCTATTGCTTTAGAGAATATTCTTGTTTTAAAATTTCAATTTAAATATTTCAAACAAAATTTATACAACAGATAAACCATAAATCTATGGATCGTATTTATAAAAAGAGAAGAAAAAAAACAAATTATACAGGTGATTCTTGTACAGCTCGTTCGTCAAACTTTATACGTTGATCATCATTTTGATTATGTCTTGAAACGTCATTTGTTGAATAAGACATACTATATCTTATCGCATGTAGATTTTCCATACTTTTATGATGTAAATCAAGTAAACTTCTTCTTACAGAAGATGATATCAAACGCGGATCAAGAAGTTTTTCACCATGACGTGAATATTTTGTTATTGAACCATTTGAACTAAATGAATGTGAATGGTGTTCTTTTGGAGATAAATATGAATTTGATGAAATTGTTTCGAGATTTTTATATTTATTTGCTCTATGACTATATATTGGTGATGCTGTACCAAGACCTGATATACGACGTGGTTTCGAATGAATAACCATATCACTTGTACGATGAACAACAGTTATATGATTTAAATTCATTGGTGCTTTCATAGACAAACGATACGGTAAATCACGATGACGAATACGTAATAATTGTGAATGACGAATAAAAATAAATATTGAACCACACCATAATAACAATACACATATGACTATTATAACTTCCGGTAGTCGAAGTGGATCAGGTCGATCAGCTAAAGTAACAAAAGAGAAGCAAACTATTTTTCATATGCACGGATAATTTAACGACAAATTTTGTTCCTTTTTTTTTTATATTAATATATAAGAAAAAGTACAAATAAACTATTGAAAAAGCACATTTTCATTGTTAAAAAAAATAAAAAGCTAATATTATGCGTCATCCTCTTGATTGGAAGCATTAATTAAAGACATAGAATTTACATTCGCTTGATTTCTCATTTATTCTCTTACCTTCATTATTATTTAATGTTGTTATGTCAATGGTATTATTAATAATAGATGATGTACGAACATGTACGACAAACTTTTGTGCTTCATTAAGTAATAAGAGTATTTGTTCCGATTCATTCTATATATGTCATGATATATTAAAAGTAAAAAAGAAAAACAAACCTTTAAAGTAAAATTTCTACCTTATCCAATTTTCTAGGTGTCATGAAGAATCAGCTGATCAATATCAATCTGGAATCTAGAATATTAATATAATCGAGTGAAAAAGCAAAACAAATCAATAGATATATTACTAATGACGAGACAAGGAAAAAGGAAAGGGAAAAAAAGGGAATGTTAGCTACTTCGATGAAGAACCACTTTTCTTATGGCAATCTCAATGCTTACACATAGCATGACTTGTCGCTCGTCTATTCTCTTGTAATTGCTAACATTAGAACGTGTGTATGTTGACATGCTCTCTGTGTACTTCTCTCCCTTTTCTCCTCTCTTTTTCTTCACGAACACCCTGCAGAAAACAACTTTTAGCCATAATACATAAACCAAGGCAATATGAAAAGCCGATTATTATTACTATTACCACCATTATCATAGCGTCAATATTAATAATAACAACATGATCGTTTTCAGCAAATACTAATCGATATATATACTCGAAAACTATTTATTATTATCTTAACATCATAAACAAAAAGCAAAAAAAAAACAATGCGAATTTCAATATTAACCTGACATTCATAAAAATATCTATAAAACTAACATATAAGAAAAAAAGAAGAAAGAAAACCGCTCATTCTATTGACGTCTATTGTAAGAAGCACAGTTAAAAGCAAGATGTCAAGTAGAATAAGAAACTTGTCTCGTTGTTTTCTAATCAATATCTTTTATAACAACGTCTATAAAAAAAAAATATATATATATGATATAGAATGGAATAGAAAAAAAAAGAGACTAAAGCATACAATCTTTTTTCACATATATTATTGAATAGAATAGACATCTTCATTTCCGAGAAAAGAAAAAGTTCGATTGCACTAGATTTTATACTCCTGAAAACTCATTCGAATGTACTTATCAATTGATAGAAATTATTTTTGTTAGAATAGAAAGTTTATATGACTTGACATAAAGAAAAATATTGATCAATATATTTAATCAGATTATTATAGAAGAAAAAAAAAATGAGAATCAGATAACATGACAGAAAAAACCTATATCAATCTATCTAATAGATATCATCAATTTTTTTTTTAGCAATCTTTTTTTTATTAGTAAAGAAAAAAAGACATATATATTTCTTTTTCTATATTTATCAATCGTTGAAGTCAATCAAGCCGATGAATAGTGATTTTGATTAATCAATAGAAAAATTAATGTTCATAGTTTAGATAATATAAGTGTCTTCATTTCTTAATCATCCGGATAACTTTTTTTTTCTTCTTATTTTTTCTGGCATGTTGTGTTAGCATTTCACTGATTCTGTTTTCTCATTAATAAGAATCTCAAATATCAGAAAAAAATATAAAGTTCATATATATATATATGACGAAGATTGATGTAAAAAACAAAAACCTCAATTTATCATATTTACATGTAAGCATGACTTTTTCTTTTTTAATATTTCCGATAATTCAGATTCTTAGATGAGAATCTAAAGAAAGAATGTTCTTTGTTATAAATAAGTTATAAAATAAAAAAATATATATATCATGCTGGGTCCTTATTATTATGACTATAAATAGAAATTTCATATAGAAACATTTATTATCAATTCAATAATTAATTAAACGATAGAATCCTTTGTTTTACTTTCTTAATAGAAAGAATATTACTCGCTTCCTAATCCTTGTTATTGACCTAAATTAATTGTATAATGTCGATTTTCAATAGTAATCAGTAAAAAATTAATAAAGTTCTTCTGATCCACAATGATTTATTCTTTTTTCTGTTATTATAATGAGGATATGATTTCACTTCTTCGTCATTTGTATATTTCGAATATTCGGAAAAAAGCACTGATTTGTTTGTTTAATAAAAATACATATTATAGGCATAATAATTTGATATTGAAACAATTGGGTTAGAAGTTCGGACTTGTATTGGTTGATATTCAATTAAAATTAAATTTTATCATTATTAATATTAAACTGTAAAACTCAGTAAGAATAGTATTTTTCCTTTTTCTGTCTTGATTTTTTTTTGTTGATTAGCTTGTTTTTATATGAAATCTAGTTGTTATCAAGAAGTAGACAACGAGTGCTCTACTAAAATGTCATAAATAACCAGCATCCGTCTTCATAAATCAATAAGAGTGCTAATGTACAGTGCCATATTTGGCGAACTATATCTAAGTATCTTGACGAATCAGTCAATACAATTTTACTTATACTGAAAGATCTTACTAAAAATTTTTAAGTCCCTTAACATTATTAACCATACTAATATGATGTAGTACATTTTTTTTCTATTTATCATTGTTACACACTTGATACAAATTATTATATGAAGAAAAAATAAATAAATAAGAAGAAGAATATTTGTGAAGAACTAGATTTTTCTAAATGAATCTGCCATACAAGTAAAGAAGCCGTTATTGATGTTTTGCCAATAACTGAAATCAAAGTACCATACGAACTTATTGCTTCTATATGAATAGATACGATTCCTATAATAATAGTGAAGTTGTTTGTCAAGAAACAATGTATTGTCGTTGAAACCTAGAAAGTATCAATCTTTTGATTGTGAGGGTATTGAATCCAAAGATGACCATGCCCTTATTTCTTTGAATAATAATAGAACGATGAACTTTTTTTTAGAGTATGAACTAAGAACAATACTCATCAGGGGAGCGTAGAATATGACGCTTCCTTGGAAACTTGAACGATGAGCACGAATACTTGAGTACAGGTATGATAATCATCAATAAGTCAAGCACGCAAAAAAATCTAGGTAAATATGACGTCTATTACAAGGTCAATGAATGTATATTGGTGTGGGTGGTAGTTATCTATAGGCATGCACTCAAACCCGATAAGAGAATTTCAATATTTCAAACTTATCTTATTGATTATGAACTTTATCAAGAAACTGTAGTGGCACAAACATAGAAAGATGTCTATCTTTAGAAATTGATTGAAATCCGTCTTTTGACATTCTCTCTCTCTACTGCCACTTCCTACCGGCAGAAAAATATTATGTCATATGGTTCAGTAGAAATAAAACATTTTTTCTTCATTTAGGCAAAAACAATCCAAATAATTTGCCTGTATGCCTAATCTTCTCTTCATTCCTATCCACATCCATATTCTCCCTGTTTCTGAACAATGCTGAGTTACAACTCTATTGCTCATTAAAAATTGATCGATTTCGTATGTTTCAGTGTAACACATATAAGTATTTATTTTGTATTACGAATTCACACATCGATTCTATCAAACAATGAATCAGCATAATCTATTTGCAATGGATCTGACTAACATTTATCATTTAATTGTGTCAATTGATTATACAAGACAATAATATTTATTTGGCAATCGTACTCATGAACGATCATTAATTGTTGATGAGTAATTATAAATGCAGTATTATCTTTCAAAGTTGATTGTTTTTTTGTTGTTGTTGTTGTCATGTTAGATGCTATATGGTAGTAAGCAAGAAGCTCAATGAATCTAACTACAAGTCAATAATCTTCTACATTTGATGTTTGATCATAGAAACGTATGTACAAATAAATATTCACTCATGATCGATCAAAAAGCACCTTCAGATAGTCATGCTTGCTTTTCCATTTGTAAAGCAATCAATAGTTTGCTTCTATTTATATATGAATAAAGTCCACGGAAACAATTATTCAATAGAACATATGATAGCCATTGCTACAAGAATAATAGTAGTGATTTTTGCAAATAATTTTTCTCGATGAGTCATCTGACCTGTATTCATCTAACATACACATAGTCTGCTTTGTTAAGATGATTTTTGAGACAGCATTGTTTAAACGAGTACTTTTGTAAACAATGAATTTATCCAGTATTAAGGACAGTACGAGATCTTACTTATTTTTTTTTAGCAAATATTTCATGTGGATTATATAAATAAAAATTGAGAATATAACTGTCTAATATATCACAAATTTTGTAAACATTGCAATATGAATCAAACCGAATCTCATCAAGCTAGTTTGACTAAAACCAGGAATTCATGTATTTATATTATCTATCATCTTTTCTTTTCTGTCTTTGATAATTTAAAAAATATCATTTTCTCAATTACTCTAGTACATGAAAAAAGATATATCAGAAAATAAATCCAAGAAAATGTTCTATTTTCCCTAAATAGAGCTAATAATCAACTATCTGTTCTTGAAAATTGTCCAAGAATTTTTTCGTCTCATCAAATAAGACATAATTTACTATATATGAATCATAATAATATATAACTACAACAATAATAACAATTCATACACGTATATTTATTATATGACTGAAGAGTTAAAACATATAGTGTTTTGATTCTTTTGATTGTCAGTAAATTAACGAGATTCACGACTACACTAAATTATGATTTTAATCAAATTATTCGAAATACTAATATTACATCTCGATTCCTTTCGTATTTATAAAACAGCATTTGATCAATTTTATACAAACTTTAATTACAAAACTAAATTACAACCCCATTCGCTAAAATTGTCGAACAAAAATACGTGTACTCAAATTGTGCTCTTGGATTTACATTTAATTATTTTATTTGATGAATTTCCTAATTCTGGATCATTTACATTAACTAAGAGAACAAACGATTATGTTGAAAAATTTGTAACAATATAACTGGTCATACTAAAACTATGTTCTTTTTACTTGATTGATCTCAACTAGGATATTTTCATTAAAAGCACCACCGTTGCTTTAAAATACTCGTGAAACTTCACTGTTGATTAATTTTATAGCTAATGACTATTATTTGTAGATAGTGTTTGGGATACCTACTGTCTTTTTTTATTTCTTTCCATTTTGAATAAGAAGATCAAAATGCTGAGCGTACCTCTAGAATTACAAGTTTTTTTTTGTGTATAAAATCTGCCAAAATATCAATGGTGCTATACTTTTCGAAACAAAAAACGTGTAGGATCTTCAAACAGTGTCTAATATCTGTAAAAAAAGGTTTCAGCTTGATCGAACGCACTACGTCGAAGAAATGGAGACGATTCTACAGTATTTTTGTGTAAAAAATGATTTCGAGAAAAGCAAAAAATAAAGTTTCGTGTTGTATTTAGACTTCTTTTCTTCGACTAAACTAATCGAAAACTTGAGACTTTAGAGGTTGATTTAAACTTCGCTGTTTTATGTGAAATAAAGAAACTCTTTTTTGTCGATAAATTTCAACAATATCAAATTAATTTTGGACAAAAAACAGTATCATTTATATAGTGAATATTCATTTTTCAGATATTACTCAACACTTATACAATATATTGCATATCTGGCACGTAAGTTACTAAATAATTTTTAGTTATTCGACAATTTCATAAGATAGATCGTCAGTTCGTTAAGTAAAAATGACAAATTGTCAATATCATTTTTCATGTGTCACATTATGGACATGATTATACTTGAGACAAAAACCAAAATTCTTCAGTTAAGATCACAGAAATATGTCAATCTAGAGTAGACAAGATATTCTTTAGTTAACAAATGACAATAATTTGATAAAGTCGCATAACACAAAGTACTGTCAAATACGAGTATCTTTAAATCTTATTAAACTTCACTAAAAAATAAATTGTTTATAAGAAAAGTACTAAGAGAAATAAATGCCAACTGTTATACTACGCGAATTGTGGACATATGTTGAGGGTTACTCGATTTTTCTTCGAGGATGTTCTTGTCAAAAACAATGCGATACAATTCAAATATAAATCTCGTCATTATCTCATTCTGTAGAAAACTGTTTGCTCTACATCTTCAAGTACTTCAAATATTGACGGATCCATTATTTTCTCGATTTTAATATTTCTTTTACAGAGAAAACTGCAAAAACCAAATTTTAGTCTCGGTACATGTCCAGTGAAGTATACAAGAGCAATCGAATGAAACAGTCAAAAGTTGTCCATGTAAGATATTTGAATAAATTATGGTTTCAAAATATTAATATACTTTTTGACTCTTCCGATTTAGTAGAATTTTTTGAAACAAATTTTGCACAGTATGTTGTATGTAGAAGAACTCGGGTATTTTCGAATAGGAGAAAAAGTTTTGATTCTGAGCATCAATATCAGATGATAGTATGCACTGCTTATGAGTGATTCTCAGTAAAAGATAATTATTTTGAACCAGAAATATTTTATACGAATTGGTGACAGTTACCGATCAGAGATAGGATCGATTTGAAAAACTGCAAATCGAATCGACTTGATCTCTGGTACCGATTTCATTTGTTACTTCTCTCGACATACTTTACTCATAAACTATTAGTTCAGTAGAACGAAAGCCGTTTGTTCTATTTTGTCGTCTTAAAAATGAAGAGACAGCGAACATTTGTTCAAAATATTTCAATACTTGAGTAGGAACGTAAGTAATGTATAACAACGGTGGCAAATTTTTATGAAGCATTGATTACTGCCGATATCGTTTCTAATTCATTCTTCTTTTCTGTTTCATATACGCTACAGAACAATTTGAGAAATGAGTTTTTCGAAAATCAAAATCGAGAATTATGTTTTTGAGAATTTTTTCTGAGTCTCGTATAAATGAATAATTTTCTTATTACAAAAAAGTTCATTTCTGCGGTCTGTCGATATACTGTGTGAAGCTCGCTGTGTTTTGCAAAAAAAATGACCATATTTTAGCCTTCTTAAGTTTCATGATTCTACCATTTATGCATCTAGTGACATTCAGTAAAAATATCATTAGCTATTTTTATAAAATTCTTACAATTTATAACATATATATCTCTTACTTGATCTGAAATTTCTCTTGATACTGTATGTCTCTATTTGTTGGTACAAGACGATAATCTATAAAATCAGAGATTAATACTAACGACAGAAAATATTGTTTTATGAAACAACAACAAAGATAAAAGAAGATATCAATTGTTTAAAAACTTTTAGTTACAAAGACATGCTTTTGTAAAGATTAGACTAGAAAAAACATATGAGTGATAATGTTCCAATGGGACACAATAACTTTTTATATTAATATATGAGAAACGTTTTATAGCCTGACTAATAGTTTACGCCGGATAACTTAACCATAGGTGACACAGCATTATAAGTAATACATCAAGAATGGCAGTTATCTCATTTTCGTTCTAAGTATGATCTTCGCACGATACAAAACAGTAGTCATCTCGTAGAATAGGACAACAGGAGGTTACATCCCTACAGAACTCAGCTGAAATGAGAAGTCATAATTATTATAGAAATTCGGTCTGTCGCGACATGCACCGAATCGAACTCTAATTTGAATTTCCGGACAAGTGTTTCGCGTTCGAGTTCTGAAACTATCCAACTAGTTCAGACAGTGTCGAATTCTTAAGTAATTGGCCAAGTGTCTCTTAAGATACGCGGGGCAACAATACAAGTGCTCCATGGTTCTGTTAAGTTCGAGTTTAAATATTTCTGAATATTGCTTACATTTTCAAAGATACCTGTAGATTAGTGTTCCATATGGGTCAAATTTTTGTCACCCGACCCGACTCGAGATCAATTAAATTTTTTGTGACTCAACTAGACCGAACTCAACACCGACAGATTTATGTACACGTATAGATCACTTTTCGTCTTTTCTTAAGGCATTGACTTTATTAGCTGTTTTTGTTTTGTTTTATTACATAGTTGAATACTAAGGATATGCCCTTGACTCTAACGTTCAGCTTATTTCGTCAATATTGCATAGTTAACGCAGCAACATTAAGTGATAAGTCTTTCTAATTTTTCATTATATTATTGATACAATCTATGGCTTTCATATCAACTTTTAAAATACGATGTACTGGCTATGTATCTCTGTACAACATTAATAAAAGGAAAATAGTGAAATAGAATGAATGGGTATATATGATGTATGCTTGTTCATTGTATCTAGCTTTCTCGCAATCTTACTCGACTTTGAAATGAAAAACATTAAAATGAGTTTTATTTCTCAAAAAAATATTCAGACATTTGACCTGATCCGACCCAAGTCGAACCTGCTGTAGATGTTCGATTTTTGCATCCTTCATTCCATTATATGTAAATCTACTATAGCCAAGCCTGAAATTATTCCTTTTGACTTACTCCTATTTCCATTTATTAATTAACTGAGAATGACCACATCCAAGACTAAACCGAAATGAGCAAAGGCGACATCTCCGATCGGATACCTTCCGTTGGTTGTTCTATTCCATAAGTTAAAAGGAGTAATAGCCGATCTAAAAATTATGATATTCATTTTTAATAATAATACAATAAAATACTAATAATTTATATTATATGTCGACTTCAATATCATTATCAACTATTCAAACAAATCATATAAATTCATTATGTAAAGTTTGTTCAAATGCTTTAGTTTTAGTTGATACAATCACATTGGAATGGTTTCGTGTAACAAACATAATCGGACATTTATTTTGTTCAAGAAATCGTCCAACTATAAAAAACATTAATGACCAGGTAAAATAAATAAATATTTTCGAATGACATCTATTTCCTTTTCTTTTTTAAAGAAATTATTCGAAAATAATAAACATTCAAATCTAGTTATCATTCTGAATCAATCAATACCAATATCTCGTTTGAATGATATATGTACGGAAGAAAATTTCGATTCAATTACATTATTAACTAGTTCACCATCAATAATTGATGATGATAAAAATGAATTAGAAGAAAACCTATATGAAATCTTACAAAGAAAATCTTTACAATTTCCATTTATTTCCATAACGGATTCTTTCTTTTTAATACCAACACTTATTTCATATCGATTGCCAAATATTGAAACTGTAACTTCACTTACTAATGAAAAAATTAAAGTAAACAGAAACAAACGAACTCTTCCTCATTCTTTTAAATTTTCATTTAGATGACATCATTAGATATTATACTTCAAAGAGATGAAATAAAAACAATTCGAGTAAGAAACTTTGTCTTTCTTGACTCACAAACAAATTATCTGTTATATAGATACATGCTGAAATGTTAAATAGTTTAATGTTAAGTATAAATGCACGTGAAGATATTTTTGTACTTGGTCCATTGAGTCATATTATTGCTCGTGAATATACACAAATGACAAATATCAAACAGAGACGACGAGTATTAGATTTAATTATTATTTTCATCTTTTAAATTTTATCGTCTTTTATTCTAGTCTGGTGAAAATAAAATAGCTTTACTATTAATTGATCGTCATTTAGATTTAGCAACACCATCATCTCATCAACAAGATACATTACTTGCACAAATTATTAATATTTTACCTAATATACGTATAAAAAGTCCTGATAATTATCATCAACGTACGATTGATATCAAAATTGATACTCGAGCATTGTTAAAAAGTTCATCGTAAGTTTTAAAAATAATTGAATAGAAATTTTTACAAAGTTGATATTTATTTATAGATCGAAATTTGAGAATGATTTTAATTCATATTTATTTGCTGATATGAAACGACGAGTAGAAAATGAAGATACTAAATCAGTATTTGATAATATTATGTATTCAAAATCGAAAGTATGTGAAATTAAAGATATTTTTTTTTAAATAATTATTTCATAAAATACAATAGATTATAAATGTTAAATCTATAGGACAAAAAATTCGAATCTTTCAATAATTTGCAAACATGTTTAAGGATTTTCTTTATGTCGTAAACATTTCTTAAATCTTCAAAATTAGTAAAATATTATTACAATTCGCTTATGATCGAGTTTAGAATTCGATCATTTATTAAACTCGATGAATCTTATTTATAGGAAATTCTCAGCTATTGTTACAATATAGACAAAGAATGCACACATTAAGTCAATAAAAATAAGTGATCTTTCAAGCTATTCTAAACTGGGGAAGATATGTCTAGCTCATCTACTTAGTTCCATGCTGGAGGCAATCCTATAGATGAATATACGAGTAGTGTTCATTCGGTTGTATTTCTACAGACAAAAAAAATTAATTGATAGAATGTTGAACATAGGAAAATACTAATTGATAGAAATGCTAGGATCTACTCAACTGATGTACATCGTATAGCCTCGATGTGTAGTGATTTTTATCAAATTTTATTTTTGACAAATTGGTATATCCGATGAGTTTTAGCTATATCATACTCTCATAAAAATGGTAATTAAATTTTTTTCTTATCCAAACCTAGAGGCAATTTTATTTTGAAAATAAAGAATTTTTGCACTGGACATAATCTAACGAGGAAACATTCCTAACTGTTAATCGTCGATCGAAGTGATGTTTTGCCCACAAGTAGAACTTAGTGAGACTAGGAAAAGTCTAAAAGGATTTGTCTCCATAGGTCTTCCTTCTGGAGTTATGACAATTTTACGAACTTTCGGACTTATTGCAAGCTATTCATAAAAAATTGAAAAAGAAGGAATTGCTACCTGAAGTTTTGCCCATAAGTAGGTCTTATGATCTTTAGGACATCCTAAAAGCTTCAGTCAAAACGGATGGTTCCTTCTTGAGATATTGAATATTCAAAAGAACGATCATATGTTACAAAAAAGATCATAAAAACGATTTTTCTTTAGCATTCTATATCTCGAGAAGGAACCATCCATTTTGACTGAAACTTCCAGGATGTCATAAAGATCATAAGACCTACTTATGGGCAAAACTTCAGATGACAATTCCTTCTTTTTGACTTTTTTATGAATAGCTTGCCTTAAGCCGGAAAGTTCGTAAAATGGTCATAACTCCAGAAGGAAGGCCTATGGGGACGAATCCTTTTAGGCTTTTCCTCGTCTCATTGAGTCCTGCTTATGGGCAAAAAATCACTTCGATCGGCGATTAACAGTTGGGAATGTTCCCTCGTAAGTCTTTAATTTTGTTCCTTGTTATCTTTAAATTTAAGGATCTATACTTATCTAACGAGGGAAGTGTAACTGATTGATCGTTTTTTGAATTGAATCTATGTGC
>CAJNSZ010000101.1:0-102173 GCA_905329745.1 Rotaria sp. Silwood2
CTTCCACATGATTACCATCTTTTCAAACTTACTAGGGACTGAATAAAACCTAAAACATGATCACCAAAGTATATAGTGCATATATATACAAAAAATTGAGATGACATTATCTCAACAATAAAAAGTTATTCATCGGCGAAACTTTCACAAAAACTTGCTTATATACTGAGCTTTCTTCTGATAATATCATGAGTTCTAAATTTTTTATGTAAAGAATCATTTGATACTTAAGTATTCTCAATGAGTACCATCACATATATATACATATGTTGAAAAATTCGCCCAAAAAAATTGTATCTTATCTTTTTACGTCAGAAATAACTACGTTTTTGTTGTTGATGAATAAATTTCATCTAGAGTTAGAACTGTCAGGCCACTCAATTAGAAAAACCAATATCTTAAGTCGGTCGGCGTGTTGGAAAAATTCAACGGATTTATGATATGCAATTGAAAGTTTTGATTTTCCCATTATTTGAGCGTATCTTTTCATGACAATCAATATCAAATCTTTTACAAAGCCTTCTGATGAGGCCCTTTTGGAAGGCCAAAACCGTCTTTCTCAAGTATGGTAACGGTGAATATTAGCTGTTACTCAGACGGTCGGGGAGAGATCCACAAGATCTATACTACTTCATATTTCATGTTTGTGTACACGCTTTTCTCATTCTATATTCAAATTACTCTACTTAAAAGTTCTTAAAGGCTCGTCTATTCTCCTGGTTAATTGCTTAATATTAACCAGCAAAGTTCTTTGTTTTATAAACGAAGTGAAACCCAACAGTTCTCTTTAGGACTATTTTTTGCACATAACAGGTTCGCCTACATTTTCTTGTTTTGTTTAGTTTCTGATTTGTTGAAATTGTGTATCGTTTTCTAATTTGGTGTAAATTTTGTTTTTTTTCTTCTAGTCATTTAAGTTTTGTCATTGAAAGTTATTTTGAAATAATAAAGCTAATTGCTGAAAATGTCAAGTAGACAATGTATTCGTTGTAAAAAGTGGTAAGCTACAAGAACGATAACCAGTAAAACCCAGGCATGGTGCTATTCGTTACTAGATTCAAAAGGGCTTTCATTCAATGTTGACGAAAATTGTGATCTATGTAATAAATGCCGGTTGAATTTATGCAATCAGGAAAAATATGCTGAAATTAATATAGAAAAAAATAATACGAACAATGTTGAAGACATGAATGTTGATGCCAATGAAGATAAAGATTCATTAACGATTGAAAATATTATTTTTGCAGGTTCAGGTCATAAAGTCTGTATTATTTGTCGATCTAAAGTACATGCTGATTCAGTTGTTATGCCAAAAGCAGCAAGTTTGAATCTTTTAGTGCTGAAACGAATGTATGCTCCTCATGGAGTTCGAATATGTACAGACCATTTATGGAACGATCGATTATTACCAGACACAAGAGTAAACATGGAAAATCGACAAACACGAATAGCGAAATTGGAACCATCTATTATTTTGCAATTATTTAATGATCTTTTAGGTTTATTACAAGAAGCATCTTCAGCAGCACAATTAGATTTCATGGATCCTTGTTTAACGAATGAAGATTATTTGTCGTGGGCTGGATGGAATCAAAAAGAATTCGAAGATATCCCATTTCAAAATGACACGCTACCGACACATGTGTCGACACAAAATTTCGTTATTCTAAGACTTGAGTAATTTTTGTGTCATTTTGTGTCGACACATGTGTCGGTAGCGTGTCATTTTGAAATGGGATGTTTACTTTAGTCTCGCCACATATTCGTACATCTTGTAATCGTGAAGCTAAAAATGCTCTGGCAATGTTTTGGATAAAAGTCAAGACTAATTTGTCTTTTAGGCAAATCGGCTCTCTATTCAATATTTCTGGTAATGCCGAAAATCGCTATAAACTGATAGCAAAAAGTTTTGATTCAGTTCGTCAAGTCTTGGTCGATAAATTGGTATCAAAATACTTAGGCATAGGTCATTTGTCATGCTCAGAAGCAATCAATCAGAATACATCGTTTTCCAACGAGTTTTTTGGGCAAAATATGACAGTTGTATGGGACGGCACCTACTTTTAAACAGGAAAAAGTAGTTCATACGAATTTCAGCGATCCACATATTCGGGGCAAAAGAAACGTCATCTAGTGAAATTCCTGTCCTTACGTCTGCCAGATGGCTATTGTTTAGACACGCTAGGACCGTTTTATGGGACTGAAAATGATGCTACAATTACCAGTCATATAGTCAAAACGAAAAATAGACTGGCAGAATGGTGCGATTATGGCGATGTGATGATAGTTGATTGAGGCTTTAGAGATGTTGTGGAAGTATTTTCTGATTTAGGTTACGAACCGCAAATGCCTGTTTATTTATCCAAAGGTCAAAAACAACATACGATGAAGCAAGCTAATGAAGCTCGGCTAGTAAAAAAAGTTCGATGGACTGTCGAGTCATATCATGTTCGACTAAAAAAATGGCGCTTTTTTTCAGAAAGAATTGAAAATCAGTTACTTCCGAAACTTCAAGATTGTGTAAGAATAGTTTCCGCCTCGTTGAACTGCTATCGAGGACTAATCATAAAACATCATAATACACTTTATATGGATAAACTGGCAAGACTAATGAAAGATCGTTTAACTAAAAACAATTATCTTGCTGAATTAGTTGAGGCTGGAGAGCTAAATACTAAACAAAAATGAAAAAAAATTGACGAAGTGGCTTTTGATTTTCCAGAAATGGAATTACAGGATTTACGCCTGCTTTTTTTTTAATCATATTAAATCAAACAATGTCAGACATATGCTGAAGAACATCTTGACGCCAACGGCGATTTTGCTATACAAGTTTCGAAAGAAACGAACGATATTATCCGTTGCGCTATTCACAGCCGACATAGCAATTTCACAAGATATTACGTTTGGATTCAGTTTTCTCTTATAGGAGATCCTATTACATCCTGGTATTGTCAATGTAAAACTGGCGCCAGAACTATTGGTGCCTGCGCACATGAAGCAACGATTATATGGTATCTTTCTTATGCACGACATCATAACTTCGAAGGTTCAAGCGGCCGAAGAAGAATACAGAAATCAATCGAACAAATAATGCAATCGGAATCAGAAGAAGAAGACGACAATAATACGTAATGCACTAGGCAAACACAACGGTCCTTTTCAGGGCCAAGGGGTGAAAGACTAGCCGTCCAGAGTCCTGCATGTTCGACAAATAGCGACTACACGGCACCCTGGGAGGAGAAAGACTGTAATAGATATAGATCACGGGTGAGTATCCGGCCAATTAGTCAATATTGATTAAACAACTTCATCAAAACTAAGCTACTGAAGATGCAGCTCTCTGTTTAACTAGTATTGCTGTTAAGATCTTCGTTTCACTATTATAAACTAAGAATATAATCAACGAATAGTTACGATTATACAGAGAATTCTTGATTATCTCTCTCGTCAAAGCACTTTTATACGCGGGAAAGCCATTTCTCCATGCTTACTTAATTCTGATTCCAGCCATATCGTACTCATCAACAACAAAAACGTAGTTATTTCTGACTTAAAAAGATAAGATACAATTTTTTTGGGTGAATTTTTCAACATATGTATATATATGTGATGGTACTCATTGAGAATACTTAAGTATCAAATGATTCTTTACATAAAAAATTTAGAACTCATGATATTGTCAGAAGAAAGCATAGTATATAAGCAAGTTTTTGTGAAAGTTTCGCCGATGAATAACTTTTTATTGTTGAGATAAAGCCATCTCAAGTTTTCGTATATATATGCACTATATACTTTGGTGCTCATGTTTCAGGTTTTATTCAGTCCCTAGTAAGTTTGAAAATATAGTAATCATGTGGAAATAAAAGGTCTATAATACTGTTTCTAAATATGAAATTAGAATTGTAAAATCTTTCTTCTTGATTGAGAAAAATGCGGTTTCAGGGTCCCAATTGGTTCTTGNAGGAACTTTGATTTCATTGACATAGGACTAGTTTGTAAACTAGACGATTCATAAAATTATGTATTCAAACAGCAAAATTTATCTGCACCCAAGCATTTGTCTTCTCTTTCGTAATATTATTACAGACTTCATTTGACTGAGTGAAAATACAACTCTGATAATCAACCCGCCCCCCCCTCCCCGAAAAAAAAATTATAACTAAATGTCATCTAACAGAAAAATTTATTTATTTAAATTTCTAGTGATCATTTTTTATAGACTCACTCGATATCATGAGTGTATAAAAAATGGTAGAAGACTATGATAACATTCTTTATGTTCAAAATAAGATCTAATGTTAATTCATATTTGATCAGATAAAAAAACAAGATCTTCCTTTCAAACATAGTGTCAGTGCTAATAATTTATGTCATAGTTGATAAATGTCATCGAAACTATTTACTTGATCTATTCTTGAATATTTTACAAAATTTAAGATAATAAATACATTTCTATTGAGCCTTATCTCATATAAAAACATTCGGCCGTCTCTGCTATCGATTTATAAAAAAAAAATATCCAAAACAAACAAACCTCGCCTTGATGTTTGATTGTTTCGGAAATGAATTTGTTGACATAGTCATACTTGATTTTGGTCGTTGTTTATATCGTGATGGTGATCGTTGATGAGCTGTAACTGCTGTACCCGTAACAACATGTGGTGGATTTTGTTGTTGTATTGAATTTATAGTTGAAAATGATGAATAAGATATATTTATTGGATCTTTTCGATTATTTATTAGTGAAGAAGTTGCTGATGGAACAGTAGATAAAGTGGTTAATGGTAATTTAGCTGATATTGAACGTTGATCATTGGTTGATTTGTTTGTTTTTATATTATTATGTTCAAAAGAATCATTTGAAATATCTCCAAGAAAAGAACTTTTTTTAATTAATGATGATTCATTAAATTCATCTTGTTGAATTAATGAAGAATTTACGAATGTATTTAAATTAGAAGTCAAACTAACAGATACTCTACAATTTGGTGAAGATGAACGAGTCGATCCTGTTGGAGTTGATGGTACAATCATTGGATTATTATCAATTCGAACTTGAACTGTACGTTTTATTGGTGATTGTTTTATTTCATTATTAGATATTTGATTTTCATATTCTTAATAGAATATATAAAATAAAACTAATAAACTAAGTCTATAATTGACATACGACATATTTCTAATGGGCTCATTTGTTCTCGACTAACACAATGTTTAGAATAAAAACCATTTGGTGAATTATCAGTTACATGATTTTGAATAGATGATGATGTTTGTACACATGGAATACGTTTTCCTATAGTATAAAGAAAAAAAAAATTTCTGATTTTAAATAAAAATAAAAATTTACCAGTAACAATTTGTTGTTGAAATGTATCAAATTTAATATTATTTGAATAATATAATTGAAATAATTCTTCAGTATCTTGTCGTACTTTTGCCATATTTTGTGAAAATGTTTGTTGATGATTTTTTGCTGTTCGAAATAATTTTCTTCGTGATATTATTAATGGTATTGTTTGATTGTTGTTTGTATGACTCGATTTTATTCTTGTTGGTACTGATGATGACCAACGTGATGCTAGACGACTTGTTTCCGACATTGTCGAAAAATGAAAAATGAAAAATCTGATGTGATGAAAGAAAAGAAAAAAGAAGAAAATGAAACAAAACAAAACATTGAGTTTTATATTCTTGATTATATTTTCATTTCATTAAAAAATTGTCTCAACATACATCTATTTTCTAGACAATTTTTTATTTTATAGAATGAATTGTTGATTTGTCTGCAATATATAGAACGAAACAACAAACATATGTTATTTAACTCGAGTAGACTATAAGTTATCATCATTGATAAGCATCTGTCAACAATATACTATTGTAAACTAGGTTTCATTGTGTCGATACAATATAATGAAATGTATTTGATTATAGAAGAAATAAAAAGAAAAATAAAGAGTAGATTTCTTTCTTCTCATTGGTTCTGTCATTGTTTGCACAGTAGGAAGAATAATGTTGTTACTGCAGGTGATCTTTTCTATTAGTTTTCTTTTCAACATCTGTATTATACAAAGTAGTTTGATGATGACAGCAGTCATATGGTATATCAAATAGTAAAATAGCAACCATTCGATAATTTTTACTAAAAAAAAGAAAAACAGCATTTTATAAAAGTAAAAAATTTCTATAAGAAACTGTTCATGATATAATTAGAATAGACAAAATAGAAAGTGTTATATTTTCGAATAAGAATATTGTTTAATTTATCATTAATTATTCAAATCGATTCAAAGAATGACTAATATTCGAATAATATAGTTATGAAAATTCCTTCGAGAAAAAAATTTCATGGAAAAAAATGGATTTTATTTTTGAAGATAAAAGCTATTTGAATATTCATTAAGACACTATTCTATAGAATAATTATGATCGTATCAATTTGAATGAAAAAAAAAAATAATTCGAAGTAATTAGAGAAGTAAACCGATCGACGACTGAGCAGCTATCGCTATGACATAAGAATAAGTATTCGATTTTTGAGAATTTTCGATATCATCGATCAAATTTCAGGAATGTTGCTGTCTAATTTCTTCTTATTACGTTTTCTACTATCATTTTTCTTGGATTTAAAAATATCACGAAATTAAGAAAATTTTGAAAAAACAACCATCGAATGCTTCTAGTTGTCATTGCCATCGATTATTGTATCGGCTTACACATCTAACAATAATGATGATTGTTAGATCTACTATGATAACGTAAAATTAGAAAAATCATAAAAACAAATATATGATGTTGAATTATAGAAAATAAAACTGATTTCTCAATTGTTATGTCAATTAACGAGCTATGAATCCTTACAGACTCGGACCGAAATTCAACTCTAGAAATGTCATTCCTGTTCAATTCAGATCTAAAGAAAAGTTGGATTTGTAGCTTCCTGTATACAACGATAATTGTTTTATATGATTGGCAATGTTCAATGATAAATATAATTTATTTACTGTGCATGAAAATATTTTGTTCGATAATAAAGAATCTTTATTAACTAAATCAAAACCCGTAATATATTGAGCATCGACTATTGCAAGAGTTAACAATGACAAACAAATCTGCATTGACTTCTTTTTGAGAATAACTAATAGATAGTTGATATCTTGATTCTTTATTTAATCAAATACACAGAAAATGTCGGCTACTGATGAAAAAGAGTAAATTAGAATTTAGACACGACCAATCTTGCAAAAAATAAGGAGATCTATAATTTCCTAATATAGATCTATTAAATAATACTATATCGTTTCATAGGTTTATGAAATTGACAAAGCAATGTATAAAAAAACTTTACGATGACTTCTGATTGTTCATAAAATAAGAAAATATTATATTGAATAATTAATAACTAATCAATTTCTGTATAGTGAAAAAAATCAAGTCTTTAGAAACTATCACTTTTCTTTCGTCTCGCTCTGTTAATTAAATATGATAATTTTCAAAATTTTTCTCTCATCAGGAAATAATGTAAATGTTAGAAACAGACTTATCTAAAACAAACAGCAATAAGATTTTATAAAATTTTTAATGCATTTATTCCCACGCTGCAAACAACTTGCACAACGACAAATGAAAGAAAAAACATTGACATAATAGTGATTCATCATACGCAATTTCAGTTAGGTTGGAGATTTTTTTTTTTTTGAAGATACAGACTAGTAAAGAATTAAATTCTTTTCAAAATGATGTGCTTAAATATATAAATATTACTGTCCCTAAAGATGATAAGAATCTAGGGTCCTGCGTCACGAACATTTTTGGTCACGTTGAATCACGAAAAAATACTATCCTTAACCACCTTTAGAAGAGATTGTTCATTGTTTGACAGTCTTGTGTAGTGAAACTGAAAGTAAATTAATTTCAATATTTCTATCTTTCCATATCTCTATTATTTTGTTTTTCTATATTTTCATTTTTATCAATTTTAATTTTGATAAAATTAAAGTAAATTTGCTTTCAATGTAGTACAATAACGAAAATCAAATCGAATTGTCTAATGATTTGATTTGCCTCAGGCAAGTACAATCTTAATGCAAGTGCTATCGAAACGAATCAAACCGAGTTAAGATTTCTTTTTATCCGATCGAATCTAATCGATATTCTATTATCTTTGTCGGTCTTTAGTATGCTATACTCCATTAGATACGATCAGCATAAACATGAAAATATAGTACAGGTTGCTTCTTTTTAGTCTCCTGTAGTGTTTTTAATTGTAACTGTACACAGAGAAGCAACATGTACAGAACATTTACTACTCCTGAAATACACCTTATTGTAGATTTTTCCAAAAAAAAGCAATTTACGATGTAGACACTTATCACATGAGATGAATACCTTTCTTCTAAAATTTTGAAAACTATTTTGAATTTAAAAAAAAAAAAATCTTTTAACTATATACAAAATGTGATCTATAGTGTAAAACTTGCACTAATATTTATTGAAATGATATAAGCACTGCTTTATTTTTAATTCTGTATAGTTTATAAAACTTCGCCTATGTACATTACCCTTTGAAAAAAGATTTGTATGTACATTTTACTTATATAAATAAAGTTTACATGTACATCTTGTTTTAGATTTCTACTAAAAATATTGGTCACGATCACTGTCACTATAAGGATCTCTCTTTTCAATTACATCTTCAAGTACTAAAGTAACATAGACCGATTGTACATTTTCGTTCCTTCCTGTACTAGAAAACATGTACTTGAGCCAAGAGAACATTGTCATATTCAGAGGAAGTCTTAGTCGTATATTCAAGTACATCATTTTGAAGAGAATGTTATTCTCTACAAGTCTGTGTTTTTTAAAAAAATCACTGACCTAACTTTCTTTCTGAAAAATCGAGATTAATGAAAGACCTTTATAAGTGATTAATAATAATTAGCAAATTAATACTTGCTTGATTTCTTTAATATTGAAAATTAAGAACATGATTCCATTCATTTTTTCCTTCATATATCCAATAATATATTCTAATTTGAGTTTTCATTTTACCAAATCGGAAAAACCTAAGTTCTGTATAAAACCTGTAGAGCTTCAGATATTTCAAAGTTTTCAAGGTTCTATCACTATTTTTTCACTCCTACACTATATTAGCATGTAGATAACTGTTTTTTTCTCTATCAAATGAGATATAACTCAAATGTTCTAATGTAGGATAAAGGATTGATGAAAAGAAAACTATAAGTGTCCAAATAGGTTTTTCTCGCTTTGGATATCAAGAGGTTTATTAAAAAGTTAAGAAAATTTTCTATCTCTATTGTGAAATCGGCTTTCTAAGATGGGTATTACAATACATCATGATAATTATTTTACTTGATGTATAGAAAAAAAAAACAGTATACACTAGCAGAAAGTTATTAAATTTTTTTTTGTTTTTCATAACTTCGTTTTAAAACAGAAATAGTGAATTCTCTATGACATTTGAAATAGGATGAGTGATGTTGTTCGACAATTTCAGCGATACTTACTTTTTATCTTTGATACAGTTTTCAGAAGATAAACAAGCGATCTCAGATGTCGTTTGCTCTCATTTCCCAATGATACAGGATGGGCGAAAAGTAACAGGATAAATAAGTTTTTTCGATTTTTTTCTTTGTAAATATTCAGTTAGATCTCATCTTTTTACTGCTTATACTAGATGATATAACTCAAAGATACAGCATATGATCAGCATCTTGATGCAGGCACTTGTTCAAAAGTGTATAAGACAAAGTTTCCTAGTGGAATTATGTCGACGAGCGTGTGAATCAGTACGTAAGCGATTGCAGCTTTAGACAGACTTAGGTGGTGAACAAATTGAGCAAGTTTTATGAAAAGCTTGCTGTTAAAAATAGTTCATAAGTAGGTGTTATTGTGTGATTCATTTTCTCCTTGAATTGCTTTAATAAACGTATTGATAGAAATCAGACTTGTTTCCTTACTTTTGACCGTCCTGTATTTATAGGCTTTTGAACAAATTACTGCATCTAGATACTGATCATATTCTATATCTTTGGATTATATCACCCAGTATATATAGTAAAAATATGAGATCTAACTGAATATGTACAAAGAAAAATTGAAA
This sequence comes from Rotaria sp. Silwood2, assembly GCA_905329745.1. NCBI lineage: Eukaryota > Metazoa > Rotifera > Eurotatoria > Philodinida > Philodinidae > Rotaria > Rotaria sp. Silwood2. Next base: position 10,130 of record CAJNSZ010000101.1, read on the forward strand.
AACTTATTTGTCCTGTTAGTTTTGACCCACCCTGTATAATCGTATTCGACCCATTGAGATTAGTCGTTCTAAGACAAACAATACAAAAATGCATTGCTGATGAAGGATTTCTTTTTTAACGTTATTGTCATGCTTGCTATTAATGACAAAGGGATCAAAGTGTACGATGAATAATTTTTTCTAGATAATTATTTTGTAATACTGAAATTATAATATCAGATAAATACACTATTAGTTGGTTTGTTTTACAAAAATATAGTTTGACATTTGAACTTGAACAAAATCAAATTGATACATGTCCGACATTAAATGTTGCTTTTTGTTCTTTATCGAGAACTTTGATGAATGATCATCTTCTAGTTAACTTGAGCACATATTTTATTCCATTCAAAGAATATACAGAAACGTTTCCAGTGAGTTTTCGAAAGCAATACTGAACAATATTTTTCTAGAGTGCTGTATCTCCATCAATTATGATACAAATGAAAGATACATTTACTAATACAACAATACTAGCAATTGTTCTTGAAGATGATAAATACATTGATACGGCTTTCTCATGTGCTATGTACGGATGTTATAAAGGTAGACAAAAGAAAATAGATAATGGAATAATATACCTAAATAAACAGGTACAAAGTAATATCTATTATCAAGTTGACCTTTTTATTCATTGAAAATTTTATTTAGTTAATCGATTGTTCAAAGTATAATGATCGTCAGAAAAATGTTATAAAATACGCCTCAATTATATTATTTACTATTTTACATGAACTTGATAGTTGGTGTTTTCATCATTTTGCTTGCAATATGGATCATGATTTAGCCCCCCCAAAAGTTTAATTCTCTTCTTTTTCTTACTAAATGTTTAAAATTTTTGCTTATATATGAACTAGGCATATTAATGGAAGAGACTGGTGAAGCGATCGAGTTTCTAATGTTTGGTTTTCGAATTCAACATTACGGACCTAATAATCCAAAATTCATGATAACATACTGTAAATTAGATGATAGTTAATATTAATATGTGTTCTATTTAGATTGACGATATTGTAATAACAAAGTTTAATGATGTTTATCGTATAATTCCTTTCGAATATTTAAATGCATTATTTAAATCAAATACTTATGAAAGTGTATTATTGTATATATTCTTTCTTTTCTATCATATACGTATTTGTAATTTTAGATGTTAAAGATCATATTGTCACTGACAATTTCAATGGAACAATTAATACACGCAACTGTACTTGACGAAGAATTATTAAAGTTTAGTTTCAAGAGGGTTTTTAATCCAATAGATGAACCTTTATTGAATGAAACAATAAACACTATTAGTAATGAAAAACAAAAAAGGATATTTATTTTATGTGACAAAAAGAAAGATTAAATTTTCTTTTTTTTTCTTCTCATAAAACGTTCTTCTTTTTATGTTATTACAAAAGTGTTTTGTTGTCATACAATAGTTTTCTGTCATTGACAAATTGTTTGTTTTTGTTACTGACAATTAGGTTTCGTTGTTGTTGTTGTATGACATTTTCTTAATGTGTTGTCATTTGATGCTTGATCATATATACGTATAATAAGAAATATCTCTTAGTTAAACAAGGCAAATCGACCTCGATTAGTATATTTTTATGTCAATAATAAACTGTAATGATGATAGAACTATGCAAAAATCATACAAATCACATTGTTGACTTTGACCAAAATAGATTTATATTATTTGCTAACATTTTATCGATCAATTTGCATGTGCTTTTTCTAATTTAGTGAAGTGATTATGACTATATCTATCTTCAAAGAGAGAAATTCTTGAGAAAGTTGTATTCTTATCATAAATAACATCCTTTAAGAAAAAAACATATTCTCTATGTTTATACACTATGTATAAGAGAAATAATTCAATAATCACCTTTCGTTATAATGAGTTCCATGTAAGATACTCTCTCTTCATGACTCACATCAAAATAAGCACAAAGATTTTCAATAGATCATCTTGAATCGAGACGTCTATTTCAGTGACCTTCATGTTATAAACAGCTTTTAAATATTCTACAAAGTATTGATGTCGAAGAAGTGCATGTTTGCACGTTACAAAAATATTGTCATTCAATTCTAAAATGATCTTAGATTTGTAAGAAGTTCTATTTCATTGACAAGAAAAACTTATGAAGCGCCTAAAGTTTTTTAAATTGAAGAACATGATAAGCTATTCTTGTAGAAGCTAACAAGAGAAAATTAAAAGCTAAGGTATTTTCTTCCAAAGCAAAACAGAAACTGTACATAAAAAAAATGGTTTTATTCTGAGAATACTTTGTTTGTAATACAAATTAATAAAGATAAATTATAATAGAAAGTCTTGCTTTGCATACTTGAGATCATTTTGATTCATAGTTCACGCATCGCATCATATTTTTCTTTAGTTAATAAGCAATTTTTATTCAAATTTCTAACTAAAGTTACGACTGAACTATTGAAGATAGGAAGAAACGAATGATGCTGTCGCTTCAATATCAATATTTTCATCTTGTGTTTGAAAAAGTATTTTCCACTCCTGAAACCATTAAGAGCTAAAATAGCAAATGTCTATGTGTACAGTCTAGGAAATCAAACGACAGGCAACATAAATACTGTGATTAGCATTGAATTAATAAAGAAAAAATCTCACGATGAACCACTATTAAAGTCATTTGCACTTTAAACACTATAAAATTCAGTATTTCTTCAGTTATAAGTGAAAAACCTGAATTTTTTTTCAGGCTTTTCATAGTTTGTTACGCCGTATATGATGAACATAGTCTCCAATCAAAAGCGATTCATCAGTCGGAAGATGTCCCAGACTATTAGTTATATATTTGTCTTTTGTTGACAAAAAATTTCTAAATAATAAATATTAAAATTCTTTTACTTGTTGTACATTTGATTATATTTATTTATGTCTAATTGTATTTGAAATCGTTTAGTTTTTATCTTAGGTTGATATTAACTAAAACTAATCCGAAATAATTCCTTCTACTGAATATAAGTTTTTCTTTCTCTGTTTCAATAAAGATTTATCAAAACAGCGTATGATATCCTTTCTTTCCAAAAAATAACAATCAAAATACATATAACGAATACAACGAACATGAAAAAAAAAAGAGCACTGCATTCATCCATCATCGCTGTTATAGAAAAAAAAAAAGAAATAGCTTTTTTTTCAGCAGAACTTTATGTGTATATGTATGTAGAAAAAGAATAGTCAAATACACGATAGTCATGCTAATGTTAGTGATTCGTATTATGAGAAAAAAGACAGAAAAATGAAGAATAATGTAAAAATCATTTCGGATTTTGAAATGACGTATTCGTTGAACCACCAAAATTGAAATTCGTCGGTTGTCCACCAATAGCTGCTTGAGAAAAATTATAACCACCAGCTTCACGGATTTTACTTGATTCTATTAAAATTAAATATAATAAAAAAAAATGAATTCTTTTTCTTTTCTAGTTTTTTTATTAAACCTTTTTCTTGTTTTCGTTTTTCTGTATAATGAATTATATTTTGAATTTGTGTTCGTTGTTCAGCAGTAAGATTTTGTAATAAAGCTTGATTATAACCAGTTGTATCCGATTGAAGTTCTTTAAAAATATATAAGAATATGTTTACTTTTTTTTTTGTTTTTTTATTAATTACATACTTTGTAAACTTTCACAAAATATTTGAAATTCATCGATATCTTCATTAGCTTCGAGTACTGTTGAATATGATTCAAGATCAGTTTCATCTATGTCAAAATCACTGTCATCATCATCTTTCTGATTGTCATCTCCAAGTCCATCACCTGTCATTTCATGATCAGGTACCTTAATAGAAAAAATAAGACAAATGAAAATATTTCAAATAATGATAATGCTAAAGCAGTTAGTGCAATTTCTGCAGGATTAAAATGTAAAACATGATGTAGCTCTTGTTGCTAAGCATAGGAAGTTTATGAAGAACGTCTTGCATGATCTGTGAAGGAGTAGAATAGACAGAAAAAAGGATCAAAAACAATCTCTAAACGTAATTTCGCTCATAATTTTTTTAATTTTATCTAATTATGCTTCGCGCTTGGTGTTTATCTAACCTCTGTTACTCGTAAGATTTCTAAGAAATTATCATAGTCACTTTGAAGGGTAAATTTCGAATTGAAACTTCAGATAAATAACATTTTCAATAGAACTTGTTCATTCTAGAAGTCTTAACCTTTCTAATTAATTCTACTGTGAGAAGCGAATATGAGCAGAAAATTTCTTTCTTACACCAGAATTTCTAATATCCGTTTCAAAATATAGTGCGCTCCAGTATTTTTTGAATAACTCGAGAACACGACAAGCTAGCGATCTGCGATTTTCATCAATCGATAGAGAACTNCAGTTTATTATACTTAAAAATAGGAATCCTAATAGAAAGCATGCAGGCTGCATACACAAGTTCTATTTTGGTAGGTTTCTCCTAGCAGAATAGGGCTTGCTACTGTAGAATGCATTCGGAATCCTGTTCAAGAGTGACTGCGCGAGTGTAAAGTGGTTTTTTAAAAACCTGAAATTAAATATTCTTATTTAGTGATATTACAGGGGTTCCCAAAATTATAGGACCCCCTACAAGTTTCAGAATAATAAAGTTTTTACCGACTACGGAAGCTTTGATAAGGGATCTAGTGTCATATATATAGACACCACTAAAGCATCTATCATGTGCTATATTGATCTGTATTTCATTAAATATTTATAATATTTAGATTCAAGAAATTTTGAATTTCACTGCTTGCATAATTATAGGACCCCCCTCTCAGCAGTATAAAAGTATTGCCTTAATATTCATTAGTTTAAGTCAAAAAAAATCTTGTCAGTATCTATTCGAAAGAGGAGATAATTAGTTATCTACTGAAAAAAAATATAGACTTATATAAGCTATACTTTAACTTTTTTATGGTCGAAGAAACTAAAGGGTGGAAAACCTATACCCCACAATAACCCTATTTTAGCTAAAAAAAAAGGTCTCCACTTGTTTAATGTAATAAAACTAGATTAAAACTATACCATTAGATAGAGCATTAAAAGTTGTATAGTCCACATATTTATTGGCAACAAACTTTGAAGACATTAATAATTGTAGAAAGGTAAAATAAAAATAGTCAAGATAAGGTATTTTGTAAGGAACTTACGAAAAACAAATTTATTTTCATATAAAAACCAGACATAATTTTTTTTCAAGGATACCATAAGAAAGAGCGTCAAATTCTACACCAACTAGCTTACTTCTTTTTATGAAAGCTTATGTCGAAACACCCGGGAACTTAGTCTCAAAAAAGAGACAAATCAGTCTTATTATGCCCAAAAATAATATGCTAGTGATATCACGAAATAACATGTTTCAACAATTTTTGAAGTAAAATGTCTGAGAAAAAAAAATCTTATCTTGTTAAAACTTTGCGCTGTTGCTATTACTGTCTCTCAAATGAACCCTCTCAGACATTTTACTTCAAAAATTGTTGAAACATGTTATTTCGTGATATCACTAGCATATTATTTTTGGGCATAATAAGACTGATTTGTCTCCTTTTTGAGACTAAGTTCCCGGGCGTGTAAAAATAAGCTTTCGTAAAAATATGTAAGCTAGTTGGTGTAGAATTTGACGCTCTTTCTTATGGTATCCTTGAAAAAAAATTATGTCTGGTTTTTATATGAAAATAAATTTGTTTTTCGTAAGTTCCTTACAAAATACCTTATCTTGACTATTTTTATTTTACCTTTCTACAATTATTAATGTCTTCAAAGTTTGTTGCCAATNCTTATGTACTTGTCCAGATTTATTCGCTTTTCAAAAATTAGTTAGGGTCAGTTCAGTTTAACGTCGCTTTTTAAGAAGTGGTTCGAGTTCGGTTCGGTTCGATTCTGTTTTAAAAAGGGCGGTTCGGGTTCGGTTCGATTCGTCTACGTTTTTGAAAGAGCGGTTTGGGTTCGGTTTGGTTCGACTAAATTTTAAAAAACCGGATCGAGATCGGTTCGGTTCGACTCGAACCGAACCGAACCGTCTTAGTTCGGTTCGAGTTCGGTTCGTTTTCGGGCTCTGTTAGGTAAATCAAGAAGATGAAGGTTAGATTGATTCATATTGAGTTTGACTAATGCTTTTCTTATTATGCATGTCTATATATAGATATATGTTCTTTGTTTGTTTGTGTCCGTTCCGATGATTGAATAAAATGAATGGATGACCTCTCGGTGAAAAAAAAAATCTAGTTTGAATAAATAGTCCATCGAATTGACGTATGTTTCTCTTTTTGGTCTATGTCTCATATTATTTTGTCCAGTAGTCATTGCTCTTATTCATAAGAAAATGAAGGAATCACGTTCAAAGAAAGGAAAGATAATATTTATCATATAAAAGCTGATTGAATCTTTATTGATAGATACTTAATATAAGGAACAGAAATTATACTTTTGTGAATGTTAATCGATAGACAAACAGAAAACTTTCCGAGGAAATGTTTGTATACAAGACATTCGAACAATAGCAAACATTACATAAGTAAACACATGGAATAAAAAGAGGACGAGGTGTGTTTTGAGCACCACAAAATAAGACAATTAAGCACTTAATTAGTTATATGTGATGAAAAGAGCACTAAAAAAATAAGATAAATGAGCACCAAAGTTACTTCTAGGTGAAATCAGAACAATAGTGGTAACTTTACAAGAAAAGCAGCAACAGCAGATAGATAATAAATACAAGAACAACAATTTTTTTTTTCAATTTTATATTTTTGTTTTAATTTTCAGCTTCGTTTTAAATAAGATGTTAAATTTCAATTGAAAAAAATGAACTTTATTTTTAATTTGTGTTCATAGAATTTTATCCAAAATCAAACTTCAATTTTTTTAATTAAATTTTAAAATAGGCTTTAAATTGATATCTCTATTTTATTTTTGACAAAATCATTGTATTATGAAAAAAGATTCTTATGAGTCTAAACAAAATTTTTTTTTTAAGGCGATTAATTGTATAACATTTTAAACTAAATTACTTAATGAGCCTTATTCCGAATTCGCTTATATATAAGCGAATTCGGAATAAGGCTCATTCAATCAATGTATTCTCTACAATACATGTGCGACGAATTGTTTTGCGACGAATTGATCGCGACGAATTGTACTAGTGCCGTATAGGTACACTCACACATTTTTTTCTCGTGAGATTCCCATTCTAAGTCACAGATACGTCTTACAATTTCAACAGAAATACTCCTAAAAAAAAGAAAGGACATATTTTTTTTATTAATCCCCACACTCTCACAATAATCAGCAATTATCGCGTTTCGTATCCCGTCCTACGATATACTGAAAAGTCCTTTAAAATGGTCAAGATGTCGTTCATAATCATGGTTGTATTTGGAAAACCGTGCTCGTAATCAGTATTGCGGTCAAAATCATCATCGTAAATAAAAAATCTAATCACCTACGTTATTAATTAGAGAACGTCGCGAAACTTTCACGATGAACGAGCAATTCCATTAACACAGTTCCAAGCAATACTATAAAATCAAACACAATAATTACTCTTTCTTCACTGAACGGGAAATAATTAAACGAATTGTAGACCTCCCATCATATGCGGTTCATATCATGTGCTTTAGAATTTTTTCAAACTTTTTCGTAATCCAACATATTTGATAAAAGGCTATGTGATTCTTCAGAGCAAATCTTTAATGTTAGTGTGCTTCTTGTCTTCTTCTAGAACATCTTTCTGTTGTTTTTAATCCAATTAATTCCCACGTCGGCTTCTTGAGAGTATCTTCTATTGGATTTCATTCTTTCCCCTATGACACTCTCTGAACTCGGCACCATTCGATCTAACGCAAGAGTCTGCATTCAGCACAATCAATTAGAACAATAACGCAGATGACTGATCGGATTCGAACAAGAAGACACGATGTCTTATACTGCCTAAATGATGAAGAAACAACGTGACTACTACCTTGAATGATTGCTGTTTTCTATCGTTTTTTTGATGGTTTTTGTCAGCTTGGATTATGGACTGTCTTTCCTTGAAATGTAAACGACACCATTTAAGATCGTTTCCGACGGGTAATGATATGTGGTTTTAGAACCGTATAGTGTCTTATTTATGCCGTTTTTTTTTGTCCTCGAAATATCATTACTAATATTAACAGCTATTAAAAACGATCCCAACAGACTCGAGTTACACTGGACAAGATTTATCTCCAGCATATTGTCTGCAAAACACTGCTGTAACAGGTAAATGTTTGTCAAAACGTAATAACTATATACCATCGAATGAATTGTGTCTGGAATTCTAGCATCATTACCACTATGTAGAGTTGTACGGGACCGTCCTGAATCCTCAAAAAAACGTATTGTAAACTTTTTATTTTTTATTTCTAACCAGTATGTTAATCTTTAAAAAACTAACAGAAAAAGCACTAGAGTGCCATTTGAGCTGAGTTCGAGTAAACAAAGCAACTCACGGAATGAACTCGAGAAATGTCAGAACGCGATTCTATATGACACCTACTATTCGAAATCTTAGACTTCCATAGAGAAAACCATAATGAATTTGAATCAATTACTGTCATATAAGAGAACTGTGGTATATAGCATCGGAAATGGTAATGGTATTTTTCAGATTGAGTCATATATGACCATGTCAGTAAACACTCAGCTGTTGATTATCAGTTTTCGGTTACTTATAGTTTCCGAACCGAATCGAGGTTTTAGAAAACGAATTTCAGATATGCACTCGCACATTCTTACGATCTCGGCAAACTTTTTCTTATTCCGAAAGGATGGTTAGATGTGAAGAACGAGTGAATGACTGACTCAAGCCGTGACTAATGCGCCGAGAAGAAGAAGAAGAAGAATTTGTTATGGCAACTATGCAAGTGAAAAACAATAACTCGGCTACTGCACTTTTTGCAGTCAACCGGCCACATTACAATCAAGGGAACAAACAGGATTTGGCTATTATGATCCTGCGGAATCAAATTTTTCCGCCTTCGACTTCGAAAAAAATGAAAAATTGTTTTGACCGCATATACAGTGACTTCACAAATTAATCATACGGATTTAATTTGTTTTTTTTTTTCTGTAATGTTAACTAGCATAAACAATCCAAGTAGTGCCTTGAAAAGAGAAACTTGTTTTCAATAAGAGTTTAAGAGCAAAAAGCCGTCATAGTATTCTCAAAACACATGAGCTCTGGAAAACTCTAAACCTAGTTTTTCAGCACCCAGAACCTGAAAATAAAAGGTTCTTTTGATTAAATAGGACAAAAGAACAACTAGTTGTCTATAAAATGACCCATCTCCGAGCTCTCCACGACGCTGTTCAACTGAATTACATGAGTTTTCAGAAAAATTCAGAAGTTCTTTTGTTCAGTTTTTCCCTTAGAAAATCGGGGAAAAAACTACCTTTGAAAGTTTCTTAATATCTATGTGGTTCATTCAAAAGATGTCATGAAGAGCTCGAAGACATATCATTTTGCAGAGAATCAGTTACTCTGTCATCCCATATAATCAAAAACGCCTTTTATTTCAAGTTTTGGGTACTAAAAAACTAGGATTTTGAGCTTTCGAGAGATTCTGAATTTTGAGAATACAGACACACCTTTATTTCCCTCAAATCCTCGTTGGAAATGATATTCTCTGTTCAAGCCACTATTCGATTTAAGCCCTTTATGGGAGTGACCATTACAGAAAAAAATCCAAAATCTGTATGATTAATTTTCGGAACGACTTTTAGAGATCTGCGAAGTTATGCTTTTTTTCTCCGACTCCGAAAAAAATTGTTCTAGTGATTTCGATTGCATTGGAGTTCAATACGAAGCTCTAGATTCACGACACGAAAAAGTTTGTCTTCCTGGACTCTATTAGTACATAATAACTGTTGAAGATTGCTCTCGCACTGTCGCAGTCCTTAGCAAGTACAATAGTGGATCTAGAGGGAGAAACTCGAGATGACTCTCCCTGAATTCAGAAATATTTTTCTCAGCAAAAAAGAGCCAATACAGCCTCTATGGAATCCAAGACACATTTTGTTATCATGATCACTTCTCTTTACGAAAATTCTGGATCTACTGCTATGTTAATAAATAATTGTGATTCTAACTGAAGAAATGAAATCAAAGTTAGTTTCAATCGGAAACTAGCGCCCTCTCTGTCAAACCTAGTTAAATCAAAAAAAGAAAAAAAACATTTTGATATGAAATGCAGTTTTTATTCGTACTTATCAACTCAAGCGAAACCAATCAAAAATTACAATGATGATGGTGTAGCGCAACAATCATTGACTGACGACGTGTAAGGTAAATATTTCTTTACATAAAATTGAAAGTATGGAAAATGTTTTTATTTTTTGATGAATTTAAATATTTGACAAAGACTTCCTTATGCAATCGTTTTTAGATGTTAATCATCAAACATTAGTCACATTTATTTCAATTTTAATTATAATTTCAAAAGTATATAGATGGGTAATTTATTAAGTTATTTTTCTGGCTTATTTGGTAATAAAGAACGACGTATACTGATATTGGGTCTTGATGGAGCAGGTAAAACAACAATACTTTATCGTCTTCAAGTCAGTGAAGTTGTTACAACCATTCCAACAATTGGTTTCAATGTTGAAACAGTACAATATAAAAATTTAAAATTTCAAGTTTGGGATCTTGGTAAATAGCTAGTATTAAAAAACTTTTTTTCTTTTTTTAAAAATATTTTTCATTTTATACAGGTGGTCAAACATCAATTCGTCCTTATTGGCGTTGTTATTATTCAAATACAGACGCAATTATATATGTTATTGATTCCATGGATCGTGATCGTATTGGTATATCAAAACATGAACTGATATCAATGCTAGAAGAAGATGAACTTAAAAATGCTGTTTTATGTATACTCGCTAATAAACAAGATCTTGAAGGTTGTATGAATACAAGTGAAGTAGCCAATGCACTTGGTTTAACATCATTAAAATATCATAAATATCAAATATTTAAAACGTCAGCTATTAAAGGTACTGGATTAAATGACGCTATGGATTGGTTAGCAAGTTCATTGCAACAAAAGAAATAAAATTTATGACATTTTATAAATATAAAACATGCTCGTTTTTTTTTTAGGCCAATTTATACGTTTTGTTTTTTGTTTTTACTAATATAACGAACTAAAGGTTGTATCTTTTAGTTGTGTCTTACATATATTCATTTCATTTTTTTTTCTTCACTGTTTTTCTGAGTATATACAATGTAAACATACATTAAGTACACGTTCACTGTCGTTGTTTTGTTTTTGTTCAAATTATTAAAAAATAAAACAAAATACTGGCCGTTTTTATTCTTTGTAGATTATCAGTGTTCTTAGAATTCTTCTTTGATTTTTTAGATAAGACTAATTAAGACTTCTTTGAGCTAATATAATTAAGATCTCTTTTTCTTTTTTGTAATTCATCTCATTTGTGAAAGATAATAAATAGTAGATAATATACAAACTTGATTTAATCTCTCAGTTATATGATTTTGTTTGTTGCATAGATTTCATGCGAATAAACAATATTGAATATTATTTTTATTTATTTACTTATTCCGAAAACAATTCATTCGTGTTGTGATCATCCCTTCTTTCATATTTAGATAGCAGTGATATATCATAACAATCTGAACTTATTCATTCGTTAATTAAAGTTGAAATCAATTAGATTCTTTAGAATCTTTGTTTTTTTTTCGCAAGAAAAATGTAAAAGATTAGAATAAATCTTTATTGAAATTCTAAATTACATGTTGAATTTTTTTAATCGATTCTGAATTTGATATTCGATGAATGAGAGTTAATCTACAAAAATTGATTACAGTCGTTGAGACAGCCAAAAACATTACTCTATATAAGTCATTTTTATACAACTTAGAGTTGTAAATTGCTGTAAATTGACGTTTGGTTGGCGAAGTATTATGATCATATTTTATTATGATGTACACAGTTGATAACAATCGTCAAACAATTTGAAAATCGATTATCGAACCATTTATAATACAATGAAATCTGCTTGTAATACTGCGCATATCAAACGACGAAAAAAATCATCTGAAACGATTGTACTTTATTTGATCTGGACTGTAAAAGTTGTTTCCTATTTTCATTAAATCATTCAAATATTTTATAAATTATAGTAAAAGATAAAGTATTAAAAACTGAATAAAATGAGCTACTTCAACTTTGGATAATATTGGTCAACTCAAGTTTTATGAGGCCAACATAATTGAAAAATCGTTCTTTTCAATTAGTCTACAATGTCCATTTAATAACAATCTATCTCCTGTCAGAATTAAAGAATTCCAAGCTGAATTTTGTATGTTATGAAAATTTTTATTTTTTACAACATGGTAAACACAATATTCTGAAATAAATAGTATCTTCAGGGAGAAAAGCGGTTCACATCTCTCTCTCTCTCTCTTTCTGACATAATGATTATTCAATAGAAGAAGAAAAAAAAACCATTTTTACCATTTTTCGTTGCCATGACATTTATTATTAAGTAAACTTCAAAATAAGATTAAACCATATTAACAATAAACATCATAATATTTTTTATTATAAAATTACAATTTCAACTAAATTCTAAACTCATTTGATGTATAACTTCTATGAGAATTTTGTTTCTTTCATCATAAGTTCTCATTCGATTATTCAGTATGAATATTAAAACTTCAAATTGAACAATACAAGTAAAAACAGGCAATCGATTCATTTAAACTCATGAATTCAATATTTTGGACACTGAAAGAAACTTTTTATCAAATTAAATCAATCTAATTGATTTAATTCATGGTTTGAATCGATTTGGATTGATCATTTTTGAAATAAACTGTTCATTTGCTAAAATCATTGATAAATTGTTTGTTCACGAAAATATCTCTCGAATATTTCAGTAAAAATTAATCAAATATTAGCATGAAAAACAAATGAACCAATTAGTAAGGAATTGTGACATAGTTTTATACCTCGGCACTACATAGCGGTCTACTTATGTTTCAATTGAGTTGAACAAACGAGAAAAACATTGGTTGGAGTTTTATAAAAACATGGAACGTTCGTTTCGTTCGATCATAACTTCTACATGAAGTAATCCCATTGACTTTAGTTTACATGATTGGTTCACTGCTGCAAACCTTCTAATCTCTCCCCTCTGACACTGAAATATGGCATTCATATATTCCGTATAAGCTAGCAGATAATTTAGTATAAACTTTCTGTATGTAATGAAATACACTTCAAAGTTTGCAACAAATGAAACGAAACAATCAAAGATTTATTTGCTCTGTTAATAGTAATTAACTCTACTGATAAAATATAAAAATGTTTTTTAAAAATTATTTTCTATATCATTAGATTTTTATAGATTCTTTAATGTCTAAAAACTAGATCGATCATTAATTAGTTTATGAATGATAAAGTACTCATTTGCTTTTTCATCATGTAGCCCCACTATTGTTTTTATGATATGATGAAGAAAAATATACGACAACAGTCAAAATAGATGAACTAATAATTGATATTTTTCATAAGTTGAAACAATGATAGATAGATACTGAAATACTTACTGCGATAAGTAAAAACATATTGCTTCACTATTATTAGTGCAAATATCAATACCTTAATACTTTTATTTTGTGTGCTTCTCTCTTTGAACTTAAAATTCCAACTAGTATTGTTCCCTATGGAAATCTCTTATTTTTGCATGCGTAACTACCATTGAGAATGCTGCTAAAATGGCTGATTTATACTTATGGTTACTATGGAAACGTATTCCATGACATCTAATCCTGGTTACTATGATTTGTAATGGAGAAATAGAGAAACGCACGTTTTCGAATTATAACTTAAAATATACAATATGGTTAATTAACGAAGATATACAAAAAGTGAAAAGTTCGTAGTCATTATGTATCATTTAGAATATGAATGAAACCGAAATATAAAATATCAGTTGATTCTATTTATTTCAAAGTATTTATTAATATATACATAAAGATAGAAAATAATATGATGATAATAAAAGTTTAATGATTCTTTTTTATTGCTGTTTGATTACAACAACCTAATTGACAAGCTTCACACAATGCTTTTTCATGAGGACCTTCAATGTTGGTTACTTTTCGATCGTTGTATATTGGTTTTGTTGGTCGTTTTTGATGATAACAATTCCATCCAATTCTTTCATAAAGTTTTTCTAGAGTTGGTTTAATCCAATCGTCCTCAAATTCTGGATCAGCAAAATAAGTCGCATTACGACAACATTTTTTACATTGTTGTCCAAAAAATCGTATACTGACTCTTCCAACTGGTTCATTAGCATTAGGATAATATAAAACTACTTTAGCTTTAGCTGATGCCCAACCATTTGAACATTTTGGACAATGAAATCTACGAAAACAAAGTATTTATATCAATAAAATAGAATCAAATGATATACCTGGCATATCCAGTTTTTTCCATTTTACGTTGATTTTCAAGTTTTTTATTTTGACGTTTATCACTTCTATGAACACAACTTAATGTCCACTTATCAGGATAACCATCAAATATATCATCAAATAAAGTTTGCCAATCGATAATTGACATTTTGATTGTAAACTTGTTTTGTTTTTTAAATGACTATAAGGAATTGATTTTCATACAGTATACATACATATATATGTTGTGGTTAAAATTAAAATTCAGTCAAGTTTATACTTTGCCTAGTCAGAATTGAAATTTTAATTTCGTCTAGGCAAAATTGAAATATTATTTTCGTCGAATATAATTTCAGTCAAAATTAAAATTAAAATTTTGACTGGACAATATTAAAATTTGTTGTGACGAAGAGAAAAAGGTAAGATAAAAAATTAAAAATAAAAGTACAAGCAATTTTTTTTAATTTTACAATAGTTTTTAACATATATCCTATGAGTTCTACATTAATTTAGTCCATATTTGAACATTCACTCCTCTCGAAATGACATTTGGCAAAGCAGAAAACGTATTTTTTCCTTAGGTGTGTCTTTGCCGCATATTTTCTTGACAATTACAAGTATAGGGTGTTTCAAAAGTCCTTTCCACTTAAATTTTTTCGTATATCTTTGCTATTTAATTTGACTTTATTGTGTTTCTGTTAAAGGTCTTAGCTTTGAACAGTACTTCTGAAGTTTGTTCTTATAAATAAAAATTCGGTGTATCCACCTATCATTTAAAAAAAATATTAGTTGATAAAGTCAAATTAAATAGCAAAGATATACGAAAAATTTAAGTGAAAGGGCCTTTTGAGACACCCTGTATATTCGGCTGCAGACTCACGAAAATTAACCTTAGAATCCAGTTATTATTTCCAAAGAAACTGAAAAAAATATTTTTTTTTAATGTAAATTAATTTGTCAATATGGGAGCTTGAAAGAATACATTTGAAGTTGAACAATTTGTGAACTTAAAAGATGCTTATTCCAATGAAGTGAAACATATATGTAGATGTTAATAATCTAAACTCAGCTATCATTATTGAGGTTTGAACACTTGATTCTCGTCGTTCAATAGCTGAACATATAATTGTCAAGGAAATTTGCGACAAAGACACACCTAAGGAAAAAATACGTTTTCTGCTTTACCAAATGTCATTCCAAGAGGAGTGAATGTTCAACTATGGACTAAATTAATTTAGAACTCATAGGATATATGTTTAAAACTATGATAAAATTAAAAAAAGTTACTTGTGCTTTTACTTTTAATTTTTTATCTTACCTTTTTCTCTTCATCAAAACAAATTTTAATATTTTTCAGTCAAAATTTTAATTTTGACTGAAATTACATTAGACGAAAATAAAATTTCAATTCTAACTAAGCAAATTTTAAATCTGACTGAATTTTAATTTTAACCACAACTTATATATATTGCTTGGTTTTTTCCCATCATGGACTTGCCCAGTGTGTTAAAAAAAGAATAAATAGTAGTCATCAGCATTTTACAAGAAACAAAAAAGAAAACTACCTAAATAATAAGTTCACTCTCATTATCTTATGTGTAATCTTAAAAGATTTACGATAAAAATTTTTATCAATGAAGTTGTTGTAAAATATTTTTTCGTACGACCCATAAAACATGAAAATCAAAATCAATATAATAATATATAAACTAAAAGGATAGATACAATGAATTATATTAATATGTTTTTCTTTTCGTACATAAACACTTTTCGTATTATTGAGATTAGTTTCTTTTTCGAGAATGAACGATAAAAAAAATATGTTATCAATGATATTCATATCAAAATTTAAAATAATCTAAAAATTCTAAAGGACATATTTTACACTTCAAGGTTACATTTAGTTATTGCTACATCTCAATTCATATACAAAACTATTATGAATATTTTTAAGAAAAAAGATAATCAACTTTTATTAAGTAGACTATTGAATTACGTCGTTAATATCAAGTCATACTTAGCGTGTATGGGTATATGCATGCATTCTATATTTCATCTAATCCATCAAATATATTTGATCTATTTTTTTCAATAATCATTGACAGATTCTGATAAAATAATTCTTCAGTTTTTCATTAATATTTATATATAATTATACAATAAAATGAATTTATGATAATTAATAATAAATTCTCTTTGTAATAATATATATACTAGAGATACTTTTATTACCATCATTATCCATTCGTTCTTTGTTTCATTTTTTTTTCGTCTTATTAGGTCTTGAAAATAAGGCAAGTATGTTTATGTGATAAAGAAAGATAGAGGAAGAAAGAAAGAAAAACACAACCATGCCTGTACTGGTCTCGTTTTTATTTCCTTATATGCAAGAGCAACATGAATTGCACTATATTTTTAAAGTATCTGCATTTCGATATGCACTTCAAGTGAATTATTTGACATGATACATGGCTTAGCAGGTCTAGCAACATTCAACGCTCTTTCTGCTTTTGATTCTCAACATTCACTTCGAAATCTATGTGTCCGTTTTTATATTGCCCTTTGAAATATGTACCAAAGCACGATATAGAAAAAAATGAGTATGATAAAAACAACAAGTATAATACTATTGTCCTTTTATCATTTTTGTTATTCTGAAACCATTTTGACGATATTCTTTTTCTGATTATCACTTGCACCTTGTCCTTGACGTGTGTTTCTCTCTCATACTATATGTGTGGCTGTATATGCGTGTGAGCTTTATTCTCATAAAAGCAAAGCAAAGAAAATAGAAGTGTTCGTCTTATTAGTACATCGTACTTGCCTTTTTTTAATACTTTGACAACGACGCAGTTTGATAAGAGAAAAAAAATGCAACACAAGCATAAAAAACGTTTATTAGATGATGAGAAACAGGTTTAGTATAGTCATTCGTTTTTAAATTTTTCAGACGACATACACATCCCATCTAAGCCCTCAACATGGAATCGGACAATGCACACGGTGAAATGTTTCTTTTTACATCAGAATCAGTCGGTGAAGGACATCCTGGTAAGTAATTAAATGTGATTAAAAATTAATTTAAATGAAATGAAGAAATTAAAATGATTGATTTTTTCTATATACATATATTGATATAGAAATAATTAATTTCACAATAAATTTTTATCAAATAAATAAAAGAATAAAAATGAATTTTATTTCTATTAAATAGATAAAATCTGTGATCAAGTTAGCGATGCTATACTCGATGCTTGTTTAAGTCAAGATCCAAGTTCCAAAGTTGCCTGTGGTAAATTTTCTAATTTATAGATTAGCAATCTTTTTCTTTTGATACTTTGTCATTTTTTTCTAGAATCATGTACGAAAACTGGTATGGTCTTAGTATGCGGTGAAATAACAACACGAGCCCGTGTTGATTATCAACAAGTAGTTCGTGATACAGTTCGTGATATAGGTTGGGATTCGTCAGAGAAAGGTTTTGATTATAAAACAATGAATGTTCTTGTTGCACTTGAACAACAATCACCTGACATAGCTCAAGCCGTTCATGAAAAACGAAGTGATGAAGATATTGGTGCTGGTGATCAAGGTTTAATGTTTGGTTATGCAACTGATGAAACAGAAGAATGTATGCCATTAACTGTCGTACTTTCTCATCATCTTAATGCTAAAATGGCTGAATTAAGACGCAACGGTCAATTAGATTATCTTCGACCAGATTCAAAAACTCAAGTAAAAAAAAAAAAAAGAAAAGATCATTATTATCATCAATAAAACGTTTTTTTTCTTTAGGTTACTGTTGAATATAAATTTCATAAAGGTGCATGTATTCCTCAACGTGTGCATACAATTGTTATATCAACTCAACATAGTCCACAAGTAACACAAGAAAAATTACGAGATGATCTTCTTAATAAAGTTATTAAACCAGTTGTACCAAAAGAATTACTTGATGATAAAACAGTTTATTATTTAAATCCATCGGGTAAATTTGAAATCGGTGGTCCACAAGGTGATGCTGGTTTAACTGGCAGAAAAATTATTGTTGATACATATGGTGGATGGGGTGCTCATGGTGGGGGTGCTTTCAGTGGAAAAGATCCATCGAAAGTTGATCGTTCAGGTGCTTATGCTGCTCGTTGGGTCGCTAAATCACTTGTTGAAGCAAAACTTTGTCGTCGTTGTCTTGTTCAAGTATCTTATAGTATAGCTATTGCTGAACCATTATCCGTTGCTGTTTTTTCTTATGGTACTTCATCAAAAACGGATAAAGAATTACTTGAAATAGTTCAAAACAATTTTGATCTTCGTCCAGGTATTATCATTCGGTATGTTATTTATATATTTAATATTTTTTATTTTTAATCAATAATTTGTTTTTCATAGGGATCTTAATTTAAAAAGTCCGATTTACAAAAAGACAGCATGTTATGGACATTTTGGTCGATCAGAATTTCCATGGGAACAAGCTAAAAAACTTAAATTATGATAATTTCAAAGAAAAAAAACATTCAATTTTATTTCATTATTTGTTTTTTTTCTTGTGATAAACCTGTGCTAATCCATCGTTATTGATTAAGGTTTTTTTTTTTTTTCATTGTATTAATGAAATACACAATGTTATCTGTGTACGAGTTTACTAAAAAACAGAAAAAAAATTAAGCAATAGATATTTTTTATTCCAATCTAATATTTTCAATTCAACACCTTTTATGATTATATTTAGAAAAAAGATTTCGTGAGTCAATTTAATAATAGTCTCTTGTGACCATGTTGTTAACTGTTAAACATTTTTTCAACTCGGACTCGTGGGAAATCATTTCTAATATTTTAAAGTTACTTATTAATAGCAGAACAAAAAGCAATTGTTCATATTCTATTTAATATAACAAATATGGTTCATTCATGAGCTGAATTAAGATATGAATGAAATATATATATATATATTAGATAATGTATATTAGGATTATTATTCTGTTGACATATGATTAAGGCAATAATAATTACTTATCAATAGGACTATACGGATCGGAGACTGGAGTGGGCGGAGAGGTACAAGTGTAATGTTTTCCCATTAGTGGAAAATTTTTATTGTTGTTTTCTTCCGCGGAACTAGAAATTTATTTTTGCGTTCTACCAAAGGGAAAAAAAAATTTTTCTCGTTTAGAAAAAACAACAGATGTGATAATACTCAAAATTTGACTGTCTCGAATAGACCGTGCTTATGAAGTACTGTTCCTGACCCATTTTTTAAAATTTCTAATACTTTATAATCTTTTATATAATCAAATTTAATCAAAATCCATAGGTATAATATCGATTACTTTATTCAATATATGGAGAGAAGCATAGAAATAGGAGCTTATTTATGATCATCAAAGAATGCAAACATTTTCTGTAATATAATTAGTAATTTATTTTGAATATGTATTTTTTTACTACATGTAGAACTACAATGATGCTTATCTAATCATTTTTGGATAAAAAGAAAAAACAAAATAATTATTATCATTCATGTCGATTTTTCGAGCTATTTTTAGTGTAATATATGTCAAAACAAATGAATAATCATTGTCTAAACTACATAGATTAAGTTTAGTGTTTGACACACATACCAAACATTATGTATTACATATCTGAAAAAACAATTGATAAAATATTTTTCATCCACATATAAATTCTAGAAGATTTTTATCTTTATTTATACTAATATATGATGAATATATTCGATTAAACATATCTATCAATCTTGTTGTTATGGGCTTAGTTTGGAAATGATAATTGTGAGTAATATATCTTTATTCAGACGTGCTATTGATAATAAATCTTTTGGCAAACAATATGATATAATGATTTTTCTGATGAATATAAATAATGCAAATATATAACGTCAAGTCAAAACAGATGGTAAATAAAACTAAATGACACATACTATAATTTCAACTAACCAATCTATTTGAATTTATTAATCGCTATTATACAAGAATAATAACACTCATATTTTCTATTCAAAACTATCATAAAAAAAAAAATTATCAGTTAATTTTAAATATTCGAGGTCGCTATTACTCGCTCTTACCTTTTACTTTCTTTTTGATTTGATAATAACAACCAACAAATTATAAATAATGTTAATCATTATTTGTTAATGGCAATGATAATACTCGCATACATCTATGTAAAACCAACGTAAAAAAAAAACGATGATTTTCAAGCGAGCTATTTATATTGTGGCAAACCGTCGTATTTTATTTGATACTTTTAGTGGTAAATTAAAAAATTATACAGCTATACAATTATAAGAAATTCCTAATGGATCTGCTTCTAGACAAGCAAAATCATCACCTGATGCTATTAATAGTACTATCATTGGTAATGTATCTCAAACATCAATATATGCAATTTATTTAGCTTCTTATGTCGCCTTACTTCCTAGTGTATCAATTTATATGCTAGCGTTATCTTTTAATCGTCGTTGTGGATCTGATTTCAATCGATTATAAATAAAGGACAAGAAATAAAATTAGATGATTTAAATATTGTTTTATGTGGTGGAACTGAAAGTATGTTACAAGTACCATATTCTAGTGGAAAATTTATCAAAAAACAAAAATAATATAACTCGTCAGGAAGCTGATGAATATGTTTTACAATCGTAAAACTGTTGACAACAAGCAAATAATCAAGGTTAACTTAAAGATAAAATTGAATCAATAAAAATTAAAAGTAAAAAAAATTCAAGATGAAATATTTGATACAGATAAACATCCAGGTTCACAAAGCACTATGAAACAATTTTCAAAATTATCACTTATACTTATAAAAGATACTGGAATTGTAATAGCTTGTAATACAAATGGAATTTGTGCTCGTACTACTGCAATTATTATTTCAAATGAAGATATATTTTAAAAATATGATCTTGAATGCAAAAAAAAAAGTAATGTTAATGGTGATGCTCTTGGTCATCCATTAGAAGCATCGAGTACAAGAATAACAGCAAATCTTGTTTATGAATTAAGACGATATCAAAGAAAATTTACTATTAATGCTACATGTATGGCTGATGATCAAAGCATTGAGTTTAAATTGATAATTTTTTTTTGTTTCGTGCAATAAAATTAGATCATGTTTTATTTTTTATTTCTTTTAATTCATACGAAATTAACAAAAGTATTACTTTTGATTTTTGTTCTAATGTAATATATCGCTTCATTAATATGAAAATCTATATAAACCATTGAGTTCGTTTGGATAAGACACTTATTACTATCATATTGATTTTTAACTGAAGTAAAAAGATTAAATTTAAAAATGTGTTTTCTAATAAGAATCGAACATATACAGTGGATATGACTAGTACGCGTCTAAGAAAATCAAACACTTAAATGCATCGAACATGGAATAATATCTTAGAATTTTCTAACTTTTTTTTTCTTTATTGCAGATGTTTGTGAGTTTAATTTTCCTTGACGAAATATAATATATATTTATAGTTTAAAGAAAGCCACATTTTATTTTTTTGTTTTGACATTTTCTTAGCAAAATGTCAGTCGAGTATGTTTTATACGATAACAACAAAATACTTTGCTATTTTCAACAATGATAGAGTTCATAAAGTTCTATTGTCTGATGCATGTAACAACTTTTATTCATGCGAAAATACATTTACTTTAAATAACAAAATCATGTTTTTCCTGTCATTCATAAGATATGTTAGAAGATATTAGT
Organism: Rotaria sp. Silwood2; assembly: GCA_905329745.1. Taxonomy (NCBI): domain Eukaryota; kingdom Metazoa; phylum Rotifera; class Eurotatoria; order Philodinida; family Philodinidae; genus Rotaria; species Rotaria sp. Silwood2. The sequence goes on from CAJNSZ010000101.1 coordinate 32,355, forward strand.
TTATTATCTATGAATTATAGTATCTTGACTAATTGGTATTTTCTTTTTCTAGCTGTTGCTTTTTGTTATCAGTGGTATCATAATATACAATAACTAAACAAAGTCTTCGTTATTTTTAATGTTAGTAAAAGAGATGATAAGTATAGAAAGGGGCAAGTTTTATACAAAATAGCATAAAATGGAAAATATTTTCTGATTTTAACGGTGAAAAATTGATTTTCATTAAAAAAAAATAAGTTAGCCTTCTATTCGCAATCAACATACAAAACTATAACGATAAATATTTCCTATGAAAAGTTCATTATATTTCTGTTCTCAACTATTTACCTCGATCATTTTACCCTCTGGTTTCCTACGCATGAAAGTCTGATTAGAAATATTTTACGGTAGAAAGATATTAGTTTATGTGATTTTTACGTGCTGATTACGAATGCCAGACTGATTTTTTGTGTAAACCAACGTTTCGTAGTCATAGTCTAGAACTATTTCTTGCTTTATACTATTTTTGTATAGAACTTACCCCTCTCTCTCTATATATATCCATTGTTTTGATAACAATAAAAGTGTCGAGGGTTTGGCTTAGTAATTGTGTATTATCTTATCGCTGACAACAACAACAAAAAACAGTCAAGAAAGAAAGTATTAAGCAGTCTAGAAAGAATAATTCATGGATAATGTACAAACCTTTTCAAACATTTCCTATGAATAGTATGAAAAAAGATGATTTCGTTTTGATTGTAAGTGATTAATTTTTTGCATGAGTCAAAATTGTTACATACATTGGATTATAGAACTCGATGACTTCTATCACTGGTAAGAACATCAAAGCATTCTGTTATTGCTACATATACCACGCTCGACTGACATTTTGCTAACAAAATGTCAGAAATGGTAAATTAGGACTCTGTTTAGAATATCAATCTATTTTATATTTAATTAAGGAAATTTTCTAAGTTTCGTATGTAGTCGTTGGAGGCACTCATATTTATGATAGAAACATTAGAAGAAAATTATCTAGAAACATTTCAGAGATTACTGAATTCATCATCATCTACAAACATATAAAATGGATTATGAAATTGTAAGTTATTACTTCACTGTTAATTCTGAAATCTATCAGATATTTTATCTTAAGAGAGATTAGAAATGATTATAAAATAAATGCAATTTATCAAAGGAAAGTAACATCTTGGATGAATACATAGGCATGATTTCTTTGATCACTATTAACCGCAAGCAATGTTTAGAATAGTAATGAAAGAAAAACAATACGTTCTTTTTTTCTAAACTGTTATAAAAGCAATTTAAATTTTCCGTTTCGAATCTAAAAAACAAAAAAAATTTTGTACATAACATCTCAGGTATTGATTTTAATGCAATAGTTGTGTGATATATATATATAGACGCATTTTTTCTTTTGGTGAAGGTTAGAAGTATCGATTATATTTATTTATTGAGCTCAACTATTTGAAGAATAGGAAAGAAAACAATATTGTTGACTAATTTAAAACCAACATGGAACCAAGATTTACTTAAGTTTCATTGTCAAATATCACGTTATTTCTATAAAATGAATGAAATATAAGTAATAACATAATGATCAAATTAAGCGAATTTACAGTAAGTATATATAATAATATATTGATTGTTGTATACTGAAAAAAAATGTGTTTTTTATTAAAAAAAAGAAAACGTTTACAATAGAAAGAGCATGGTAACATATTTTTTTTTTCTGTATGTTTTGAATAGATGAAGGTCTGTCGAAGGAAAGGCAATGGTAGCAACCGTCGAGTCTCTTTTTTTTTCGTTCTTTTTCTTTTGGTGGTTTTTTAATGGTCGTTACGCTATTACACGCACACGAACGTATTTTCTTTTAACGCGCGCGCACTAGTCAAAGGACGTTTTGAGAGAAGACAAAAAGCAATTGTGTTGTATTCTAAAGACATTTGTTGTTGTTGGAGTTCAATTTTATAAAGAAGTATAGATACATAAATAATAACAATTTATTATAATGATTCATAGTGAAATAAGATACTTTCTATCAATAACGTAGGATTATTTTCATTCTTTTTTTTTTTCTTGATGAAAATATTAAGCGATATAATGACATATAAAAAAAGATATTATGATTACTTATTATAGTAAATTTATTTGAACATATATTATTTTCTGTTTAGGAATTTTACGAATTGAAATAAAATTCTAATGTCATCTTCAACATCAGATTCATTTTTAACTACTCCATTATCTAATAAAGTAACCGGTTATGTATCTTATATTCAAAAAAAAAAATATTTTACAGAACAACGTGTTCATTCTATGCGTCAATTCTTTTTTCGTTTTGTTGGAGTTTCTGTTATATTATATTTTATTTTTCAATTACTTCTTTTATTTAATTTTCTTCTTAAATTAATATTCCGTTTATTATTTCAAATATTCTCAATTATTATTTTGCTTCTATCAAAATTTATTCAACTATTATTACCTAAAACAACCAATTATAATATATTATTTTTCTTCATTGGATTTTGTTCAATCTTATCTTTTTTTATTGCTAAATTTTCACATAAAAATATTGAAATACATCTTGGAAAACGTTACAAATTAATAAAACGTTATTCATTTATGTTTACATTCATCACTCTTCTTCTTTTACAATCTGTATTAATTCTTTTACCTACAACTGCATCCATACAAGAACAACGGAAATTATCCTCGGTAAGCAAAGAAGAAAAAAAATCAATTCTAAAGTTGTCGGTTTCTTTTTGTTCTTTAGACTCCAGTTCTTTTCAAGGAAGCAGTAATAAAATTGTCTGAGCAAAAAATTGTTGGAACTACTGTACAAGATAATGCTTTTACAAATGATTTGAAAAAAATTAAAAGAGAATTAAATGACAGGAAACGAGAAGAACATAATTCAATTAATGGTGGAATAAAAACAAATGAAAATGGAAAAACTCCCGACGGAAAACAGATGATTAATCTTGACATCGAGGTTTGTAAATGCATATGTCATAGCAATCTAACTAGATGGGGCTAGTAGAATATACATACAGTCCCCTAAAGAAAGCTTTGAGTTGTCTCTACAATCTATTGAAGTTCGATTAAAAAGATGTTTGAGCTTAATTTAGAAGTATTATCAGAAGGCTCTTCACCTCCGCCCATTTTTTTATTCGGTTATACCACTAATATTTCATTAAAAAAAAAAACATTTGAATGTGTTATTTATAGTTGTCTTCTTCTCTTGGAAAAGACTCAGAAATTGAATCTAATGTTGAAGATGATCATTCATATTTAATTAATCACGCAAATCAAGACATAAGCACAGACGAAAAATCAACTGTATATTTACGAAATAAAGTAAATGTCTAAAATTATCAACATTTTATTTATATTTAAAAAAAAATAAATAAATAAATATAATAGATTTCTCCCGGTGAAGCAGTATTCAAACAAAAAGGAAACAATCAGGCCGATTCTGCTAAAGAAATAAGTTCGAATATCCTGGAAAAATCATCTAAATTTATTCAAGAAAAACCTAAACAGGTATTTCGATTTTATCAAATTTAACAAAAAACAGTTATTTTTTTTTCTTTTGTTTTTTTAAAGATCAAAGAATTTCTATCGGATATATTAAAAGAAGAAAAAGACGGTATAGTAATATTTCATCAAAAATTGAATAATTGGCTTGATGAAGCTTGGAATATTTGGCATCAAACTAAACTTGATTTTCAAAACCTTTTCTCTTTAACAACTAAACATACACAACATTTACCTCGATATAATGTTAGTTCAATCTATACAGCTTATACTGATCTTAATTGTTATGATTATACAAAAACAACTTATGATTATTTTTTACCTAAACAAAAATATATATATTTTCTTAATACTTATCGTCGTTATTCACCGTTTCCTGTCTATTTATCTATATTAAAATCTAATGGACCAAAATGTTATCGGCATTATCCAAATTCATCATGTGCAGTTAATTCAAAATTAATTTTCTCAAATTTAAAAGAAAATTTATATCGATTTGCAAAATTTTCAATTATTATTTGTTTACCAATTATTATTTTATTAATTATATCGAAAAATTTAAAATACGGTCAATATCATAAAAAGAATGAACAATTATCCAATGAAAATCAACAAATTATGTCAAATAAGACAGACAATTTATCATTACAACAAACATCTGCAATTATAAATAATAATAATAATAATATTAATTATGTATTAGATGAAAAAATTGAAAAAGAATTACATTCATGGCTTGAATATGAACAAAATGATGGTTATCAAAATCTTAGTGAAGCATGTCGAATTGCATTAAATAAGACATTTTCGAAAAATAATGTAAGTAATTCTAGTCTTGTATTTAAGGAAATGGAAGACCTTGATGTTGTCATTATTTTGTATATTAATATACGGATGATTTGTTAGCATATCGACTAAATATGTGCTCTATCATATGTAAGAAGGAAAGATGTTTCTTTTCTTTGTTTTTCTATCAACGACATCCTATTATTTTCTTTCAAAAATGATCTTTGATGTTTGTAACTAATAAAGCGAGCAACATTTTGGTCTTTCTTCCAAAAACATCATCAACTCATAAGATAAATACAGATTTTTTTTTTCTCTCTCGTTACTCTCTCTTCCGTTGCTTTTCTATATCTGTAATGATAAATGCACACGAGCGAGACTGTAAAAATGAGAAAAAAAAAATGTCGAGCGACCAAAAAAAACCGATGATGATTTATTGAGTTTCTCTTTTTCCGAGTCCTTATGTGCATGGAATATGTAGCAATAGAGAAATACTCTCTTGACATTGGCAATGACTTCGATTCATCGATCCCTAATCGATAAATTTATTGAATATCAACGTGACAGTCTTCATGAATTTTTTCATCATCTAAATATTTATTATCATAACTTTCATTTACATCCACGTGAAACTTCTAATGGATATTTCTTATATTTCACAATATTTATTTCTATCATAACAATAATAATTATTCTATCAGTAATAGCAGACTCAAATATTCTCTTACATATTTATTTATATATTTATTCATTTAATAAATGTTTATTTTTAAAAATACAAAATAAATTTTTTCAATCGAAAAAATCATTATCTATTTTAAATTGGTTAGTAAATTCTCCTAATCATATTCAGAAATGTTTTTTCAATGAATTTGTACATTCATTAAATCAAAAATTTATTTATAAAAAGGTAATAGAATAATATTTCTATCCTATTATCATATATAATGTTTGTTGTATTTTTATGTATATATTATTATTGTGTTTGTTTTTACTTCAGGAACAACTGAATATAGAAACATTACAATTTTCTAATGCAAAAATTCATGATGTTTCTCAAGCATCAGTTGAAACGATTGTAAATATTTATTTATTTATTTATTATTCTATATAAATTCTTTTTGAAAAGGTCATCCATGCAGTACTCGATATTGTGCATTTAATTTTTAATATTGTTAATATAGCAAAATGTCAACATTATTCAATTGAAATACCAAAATTAACTGGTAACCTTGAAATTTTCCTGACTAGTTCTACAAATAAATATTCAATTGAAGTTAAATTTAAACAAATTGAAATTGATAATGCTGAAATTATTGATTCGAAAAATGTAAAAATTTAGAAAATATTTCTTTTTTTTTTTTGTTTGTAAAATTATTTTTATTTTTTTAGATTTTATCATCTGATGACAAAGAATCAATTATTAAATTATTTAAAGAAATAATTCGGCAAACTGTTGTTCAACTTTGTTGTCATCTATCATCAGATCATCAAGAAAATATTGTTAATGAATCGAAGATTGTTACTTCAAAGGTAAATGTTATGCTGTTAGTTGAAGGCTTTTTTTTAATATTGAATAGAAAAAAAAAAAGAATTAAAGAGTCACTTAACACGATTAAGAAAAAAATATATTTAGTTTTATGAATAGGTTTTTCTTGTACAAGATTAACATATTTGAAAGATTATTCATGTTTGAAAAAACATCACCATAAGAGTATTTAAAAGCTTATCTTGTGAATTTATTTTCTACGTGATGATTATTTCTATTGACATTTGGTATTTCATAAATTCCCTGAAATAAAAGAAAGAAATTGATGTGGCTTTTGTGAAATGGTACAAAAGAATTTATTTCGATTTCATTGATGCTAATTGAAAAATGATGACTGTTCTATGAAATAAAAGAAAAAGATTAAGTATATATTCACAAGAAAACTATTCAAACTAATAACTGTCATTTGAGTCATATTGAGCGCACAAGAAAATATTGATAAAACTATAAAAAGTCTAAATGAGTTTGTTCCAATCCATCTTTGAAGCGGAGTTAAAACGATAGTTTTACTCAATTTTAGATTTAGTTTTTTGTATATACTGAAAAATCAAAAACAACAAAATCTTGATATAAAATTTTGCTCATGGATAGGTCATAGAATCCATTGCATATTCTAAAAATAATTGTTTAGCACAAATATGTTATACCATTCAAGTTCACTTAAAAATTCAATATCTATAAAAAGGAATATTTTTTTCGATTGAACTTTTCATTATATTCTATGAATCATCAGACCTATCTATAGACAAAATCTTGCATCGAGAATACTGTTTTTAACGATTTTTTAGTATGTATCAAAAACTGAATAAAACAATCGTAACCCTGTTTTCTAAAGACGGCTTACGGGACGAATCTGTCGAGGCATTTTCTAGCTTCATGAAGACGTTCTGTCGTACTCATTATGAGATCAAACAATAGGTATGGGTTCAGATTGTTTTCTCATCAGCATTTGATACGATCGAAGAATCCTTAGGGAATAATAAGCATAGTTTTTCCATTAATTTATGCATTTGACTCGCAGTAATAAATAAGAACGAGAAATCAATCTTTATTTAACATACATATAAAAGTCAAATTGACATTTTTATTTTATAAAAAGACTTCAATAAAAGAAAAATGTACGTCATTCTAGGAACCATCTATTCAACAAATTTCACCTGAACCTTCTCAAGTCTATCAGCCATATGAAATCCCTCTTCTACCAACAATTAGTGAAAATAATCAAGAACTATTGCCTGAAAAAGAAGCAAAAAAATTACTTGTTCGCATTGTTAAAGCTGTTAAATTACACGGTAAATTCTTGACGAAATATATCTAATTTGAAAAAAATGAAAATTTAGATGTTGAACAACCATTTTGTATTGTTGAATTAAATCAACCTAAACAAATTCATCAAACAAGTATTGCAAAAAATGGTCTTAATCCGTATGTTTATCATTGTTGTATATAAATAATTAAATTATTTTATTATCTGATTTAGTTTTTGGGATGAAGCTTTTCTATTCGATAGTAACGATAAAAGTAATCAAATACGTTTAAAAATTATCGATCGTAAAAAACCAAATAAAAAACATAATAATCATATCAGTTTGTTCATTCATTTATTCTTTCTTCCTTATTTAATTTATTTTATTTTTTCCTTTTTTCCAAGTTGATAAAATTTATGCTGACGTGTCCATCCCATTTTCTTATATAACAAGCACAAATTACAAACAAGATGTACGAATAACACCTCTACATCCTGATTCAATAATTCGCATCGAGGTAAACATTTTTACATACTCTCTCTCTCTCTCTCTCTCTCATCAACTTTAATGTAGCCGAGACTGTTAATCGTACCAACAGGCTTCATTCATATATTTACCTTTTTTTTTTTTGTCTCCTGTATATACAGGCAATCAGATATTATTTTTTCTTCGTCGTTGTTTTTAACACCTACGACGTTTTATGCTGTTCTCTTTTTTTCTCGTCTTCATTCTTGTTTTTTTTCTTGGCTAAGCAACGTAACTCATCTAATGATTTATTATTTACTTAAGAATATAAGTGAGTAAGAAAGAAATATCATCCATTGAAATGGTACGCAGCCGAAGTGAGACAAATTTAAATCGAATATTTATCGATTTATGTACAAGTCCAGAAGTACGTAATAAATTTGGTCATCAACGTAATAAACAATTACAACATAATCCTCCTTTGCCAAGTTTGAAACCGATTAAATCCAATTCTTGTTCAAATATAGATGAATTGTCTCAACATATTGAATCATCATTATCAATCGAGAATAATCAAAAGGAACAAATAGATACATTAGATCTAATAAATACTGCAACATTACCCATCTTAGAAAATCCATCTAATGAACCTTCACATTCAACTGCTGCTTCATTAGTACCTATGGAATCAACAGGTTTTGCTGTTCAAACAACTTCATTTCCAAATCATCATTCATTAACATTATTTGAAACATTAGCAATATGTCATTTCAAAAAACCTTCGTTACAAAGAGAAACTTCTAACGAAAGTAAAATTAAAGTATCATTATCACCATCAAATGCTTCAACTGCATCACGAGATTGGAAACAACAAGATTTTATAAATCGTTTACAAAATCGTCTTAAATCAAGAAAACATTTGCGCAAATTTTTTCTCTCTTAATGCAGTTTTATGTATATATATTCTTTTTTCTAAAGAAGTTTTTCTTTTATACACATGGTTTTTTAAAAACATTCGCGTCTTTAATAATACAAAAATTGATTCAATCTTTTGTGTTTTAGTTTTCAACTTTATCTGATGAAGAATCTTCAGCTAGTAAGTTCATCCAATCATCATGCTGCTTTTTTTTTTATCATGCTTTCATCTTTTAACTATTTCACATTATGTATTTCTTTTCACAATCTAATATAATTAGCTAACAATGACTATGATATTGAAAGTATTAATGACAGTCTAGATTGGTCGAATATTAGACGAGGTACAATAATTATTTCTATTTTTTTTTTCTAACAATATTTCTCTCATTAAAATTTTATCTGTAATATAAATTAATAATTTTTCATTTACATAGAAGCAAATAATATTCAACATGGTTATCAACGATCACCATCTGATGAAATAATAGCATTACCATATAATGGAAATCCATTGTTCAAAGATAATACTTATGCAAATAATGTAAGTACAAGATATATCGAATTTTGTCAATGTAATTTTAAAAAATTATCATAAGAAAATTTTAGTAAAACATTGTTTTTGAGACTCTGATAACTGACAAACAAAAATATTTTTGCTTTCTTTAAGTTGGATACTTCTTAATCAATTGTAAGCCATCATATTTATTTTTTAATCTGTTGACGGCGGCGCCTTATTTGTCGAGAAAAAGAATCTGAAACAAGGCGTATTTGTCATGAAGAACAGCAAATTTCGTGAAGAATCATCAAATTTTGCACTCAATTAAAATGACCCTGAATATTATAGAATCCTATGATTGATTTCATGGAAAATTTTACAATCCTATTTCATAATATAAATCTTAGGAAATCTAACATCTGATAATCTGTAACATTAAAGCTTTACTAAAAGTCGTAGGATTATTGAATAATAATAGTTCTGATTTTTTATGCCATTTTACGGGCTTCTTTGGTTTCATGTTATTCTAACAGTCTTTCAATGTAGAGATTCTATAGATTCTCGAATAGTTCTGGATCCCAAATTTTCTCTTGTTTCTCATTGACATACATGCATAATATTACCACAGGATGACGTTGTATGGTACTAGTCACATAAGAGAAGAATGAATAGGTTTTTCGTTGTCAAAGAGTTCAATAGATAGTTCATCGACATATACAGGAAGCTTATGTCCTGCCATTTATATTTTAAAATCCTTCCGATATTATGAGAACATGTTGAGTTTACAATGTGTAAAAACTGAAATCTGATCGAGGAACAATTTTTTATAAGGATCAAGTCAAAGAAACTATTTGAGTTCGATAAAAGTTTAGAATGATCATCGGATATGAATGGAAAATTCTGATCTTATAAACTCAATCGATCATTGATTACAACAAAAAGAAATGTCTGTAGCATGAAGATGACGGCTTTGAATATTCGTTGACAACTGTATTTTACGAAAAGAATAATTAAGATTTTATTGTAAAAAATATTCGTTCTAATTGAATCGTTTTATTTGATAAGATTGTAAGAAAATTATCAGGATTGAAGTGTTTTTGCACTTAAATTATATTTAAGGAGATCCTATTCGCTCGTCCTTTTCCTTTTTATTACCCAAAATTTTTAGACTTTCCAGTTTTTGACTCTTTTGCTTCTGCTCTATGTACACTTTGAAGTGACCACTATGTACTTAGTGCACTTCAAACATTAATATCAACTGTAAAAGTCATAAACGATTCGAGCAGATGAAACATTTTCGCTACGAAACATCGAAATCTTTGCATTAATTTACTTCTTCTAATAAATGAGATATTGATGAAAAAAGTAAACTATTATCCTTGTGTCTCAAGTCTAGTACATTCGATTGTGTTGAAACTTTTTTCTACTGATACCAGAGAATATTTAGGTTGCTTTCTTGTTTAAAAATACGATGTACTGCTGATTGTTTTTATTAGAATATTAAGAGATAAAGATAAACTGAGAAAAGTAGATATCCCAAACAATGTCTAGTATTTGTGAAAAAAATGTCAGCTTTATGAGACGTATTACGGTTAACAAATGGCAAGAGAATCACTTTCATCGCTTGTGACGTCATTAGATCTTACAAGAGTATACTTAGAAGTTTTGAGTCTATGACGACTTTGTCATTTTGTTTCTGGTGACTTTCTCTCCTAAAACCCCAGAAATACGAGAGGGAGATGGAATCCTCTTATATTTAGTCGACGCCTAGGACAATCGTATCAGCAGAAAAGAGAATACTAAACTATTCAGTTCTGTATTTTGATACACTTAGTATTGATAGTTTTCTCTAGTTTAATTATTGAATTTGATTGCCTTATTGTTATATTACTATTTCAATGAGTTCAACTTTCTTAATATTTCTAATTTGTAAATCTAGGCTCTTAACATCGCATCAAATATTTCTCGTCCGACAACAATTGATTTAGCAACTTCTGCATGCTCAACATTATCATCCATAACTTCGTATACAGATGATAATCAACTTGATAAACCTCGAAAATCACGATCACTTATGAGTTCATTTCGAAATTCAATATTGCACCGACGCAAAAAACATCATAAAAAAGATCAACAAAATGAAAATGCTGCAATTTCAGCGTTGAATACTACAGTAGAAACTAGTGTTATACCACATAGTGTATCAGCAGGTAAGATAAACAAATTTTTCTACCATTTAAATTCAATATCAATAAAATAAAATTTTTAGAACCATGTCTATCTATAAGTTCAACCGATACAATAACGCCTCATCGACATCCTTCAATATATCGATCATTTAGAAATATATTTCGATCAAAATCAAGTAAAAAAAAATTAGGTAAATAAAAAATTTTCTTAAAATTTTAATTTAATTATTTTCTTACAATAGATACAAGTAATATTATTATGGAACATCGGGATTCACATTCTACATTAACATCAACACCAAAAAAACGTCGATTTTTTCGTCGATTTAAATCAGAAAAAAAACAACAAACTAATGCATCAGCTAATTCACTAACCAGTGATGACTGTACAAGGTAAAATAAATTAAAAAAAGAAACATGATATTAGTTTTATTATCTTGATTTTCGTTTCTATAAACAACAATATAACAGTCTTTATGTTTATTTATTCTAATAATTTCTATTAATATTGTAGGTCAGAATCAGCACGAAATACACCTATTCGAGCTAATGTTGGTCGTCCGGTGACAATGACAAAACCGCTTGTTCAATGATCATTTATTGCTTGAATATTTCTTCACATCTGCTTTTTTCTATTAGATGTGATTAGTTTTTTATTTAAAAAAATTGTATATAATAATTGATTAGGTGGAAATGTAGCTTTTTTTTTGTTGAATGCTATTCAAAACTAAGCGTTCAACAGAATTATATGCACCAAGGTATATAAACTCTTGTGGCTTAAACCAGCTTGTTTTTTCAAAAAAAAAAAGAATATTGAGAAAATATATTGAAAATTCGAAAGTATTTTATATACTAACATCTCTTTTTTTTTGCTTTTGTTTCAAGACGGCGCCTATGCAGGTCTAAAAGAATTCAAATGAAAGTACAAAACTGGTAAGACCAAAGATTGAATAATCGGAAGAAACACATTCGAGTGCAGAGAAAAGATTAAAAACCTATATTGCATTGGTCAACTGAATAAATCAAATAAAACTAGGAATTATTGGAAACAAAACTTCTTCCTTCTACATTTCTCTAATGGAAACTAATCAATAATTTCGCAGAATTTGGTTTATGCTTTCAAGAACATAAAGCGGTAAGCAATAAATCATTAACAATAAAAATAATAGGAGTGGCATTGTTTATCAAATAACTTTAGAAAGACATTATAATGTTTATTATATAAGAATAATAAGAAACATGTGTCAAAGTAATAAACGAAATGTATGCAAAACTATGATATAAAAAACAAACAAAGGATGACTGTTTTTTTTTGTCTTGTAAACATTTATTATATTATATTTCGAAATTTTCAACTTTTGTACAGCTATTGTCAACGATCATAGTTGCAGATATGTACAAGTTCACTTTTAGTTTCAATATAAGGTTGAAAACAAACTGATTTCTTTGATTTCTATCACTGGAACTTAGTTTTTATCTGTTCGTCGCGAATCAATAGGAATTATTGGAAATTCTTAGACATGAAGAATAATCACGAAAAATCAAGTTTTTATTTATTATATTATTACTGGAGATTTTCTCTGATTTTGAATGATTTCTAATGGTTTCAAACGATTTTTCATAATTTTTGACCCATCCATTGATTATTCGTGTCCTTAATGTGCTTTAATGATTTCCGGTGATTTCTAACATAGAAATCAGTTTACTACGCCTTATTTCAATCTGAAGTACTGTTGAAAAAATTGTTTGATTTGAATGATTTGTTCGAACAATAGTTGTTCTGATTTTGCGAAGGGCATTTTCTAGTATAGAAAAACTTTGTTCTGTAACTGGAACTGGTGTTCTCAAAGCAGAACAAAATTTTTCAGACAGCTTAGTTTCAGAAACTGATTTGTTCCATTTTGACTTGAATATCAAGTACGCAATATTCTATAAACCATGGTAGCCGCAATGCATATTACGATAATCGGTCGAAAGTAGGAATGTGCAATGTAGATGAAAACACTGACGCTAACGTTTACGGGAACTTCAATAATCCTTACATGAACCTTCACTAAGATACTGACTACACTAAACATCGAAGTTCAGTGAAATAGAAAAGTAACAACTCCGTTAACCTATGTCATTTTGTGTTTTGACTTGTAGTACTTAACGAAAAATAGTAAAATGAGTGCATCTACCCTTATCAAAAAATATCGTAAATTTGGTCAATCTATTAGTTTGAATAACATGGTGAACTTCACAGAAATATATTACTTATGCACCTAGTATTAATACATACGTAGATGTGGCTTACCTCCTGACTCACCTTAAACTCACAACCTAATGTTGCTTTCCGATTAAGTATGCGAAGGTTAAAGAAAATAGAAAAATGAATCAGAAAAATGGTTAGAAGCGAAAAGAAAAAAATGAAAGGAAAAGGTAATACAACAAAGAATAGAAAACAATAGATAAAACACGATGTATATTTTATGACGACAGTCAATGAGTAACTCATTCGATATGTCAGTGCTTTGACAGAGACTAATGTCATGACTATTGAGGTTTTTAGTGCTCAAGCCATTAATACTAATTGTATCGGTTATTTTTGCTCAGTTGATAAGCTGGTTTTATTCTTTCAAAACGGCATCACAAAAAAAATAACAGGTCATCATTTCAAAGAGCCAACGAGTAGAAAAAAACTACGGTGGCATCCGTCTAAAATAATATTTTATAATATATTATAATCGACACTTTCATAAGAAATAATACCAATTCAATAGAAAGCGAGTGAGTTATTGGAAGTAGGAACTTTCCAAAGAATCGTGATCAACCGTCAGTTTTGATGAGAAAAAGACGATATGAGTATATTTTTCATTGAATCCAAGAAATTTAAACATTTTTTCTATCACTTTCTCATTCGGAAAATTCATTGGCTTAATTTCTTTTTATTCTTAAAAAATATTCTGTTATAAAATTATTTCTTTTCATATTCAAAATCTAATATCTGTTCAAAACAACTAAGTAATACGATATTTAATCAATTCAGTTTCTATGAATAATTTCATTAAAGAACTATATAATTCTTCGTCACACACTTTATTTGTTTAAATAAAATAATTTTGTGAAGATCCTGACTTTCACTGTTCGATTTTTCTACTATCGAAAAACAAACAACAGTAAATTGAAAAATATCGATTCTAGGTGACATATTCAAACAAAATTTTTTAATATCTTTTCTGTCTATAACATATTCAAGATATACAAAAAAAAAAAAAAACGAAAACCATTTCAAATTCTTGATTTATAAAAAAAATGAAAAATGACATTGATTAAACAGTTGTCGTATTGTCAAGTGTGAGTAAAGTAAAAAGAACAGGTAAAAAACGTTGATAATGTTCCCATGGTGTCCCATGAAATGTTAATTTTGGTTCGGATTTAAAACCACGATAAAGACATAAAAACTCAACAAAACCTAATTTTTCTTCTAAATACGTTCGAAGTGTATTTATTTTTGCCGTACGTGTATCACGTTGTTTTGCAACAGTTAATAATATATCAGTAACACTTTCATCCCAAATAGGAATTATTGTTGATAGTTTATTAACAGAACCATTTATTGATGATGAAGATAAAACATCATTTGATAATGAATTTGTTGGTGATGATAAAGCTGTACCACTATCATCTTCTACTGTTGTTGTTGTTGTTGTTACAGATAGATTAAGTGGTTGAATTAAAGATGATTGTAATCGTTTTGCTATTGGTAATGAATTATTTTGTAATTCATTTCGTTTTCCATTATGAATTGTTATCATTGATAATGATTCATTTACTGTTGGAGATGATGCTTGTTTAAGAAGAGTAGCTTGTTGTATAGCTTTTTGAAGTATTTGTTCAAGATTTTTACTAGCTGCTGTTGTTTTATACCTATAATAAAATAAATAATAGTAAAAAAATTTTAAAAGTTTCAATTATTTTCTTTTTCTTACCAAATCGGCTGAATATTTGTTGAACGTGGCATAAGAAAAAATGGTGATTGTGGTGTATTGCATTGCGGTGGTCGATGTGTTGCATAAAGTCGATAAGCTTGTACTGGACATGTCGATATATTATGTGGTGTTGCATAAAGTCTATAAGAAATTAAGAATATTTTTTTATATTAAAACAACAAAAAAAAACAAGAAGATTTTCTATCTTTTGTTTTTTTTTTATTTCAACTTACCTAACTGTTTGATTTTCAAGTTTATGTTGATGACAAATAAGATATTGTTCATCAATTAATGATACATCACCCCAGAGTAATTGTCCCATTGATACTTGACATAATTTTGTTATATGAACATATATTTCAAGTAATAAACCATCAGGTTTCGTTCGATCAAATACAGTTAAATGTTTTGTATTTAATAAACTTAATGATGATTGTTTTAAATGATTTGTTAAACCTAATTTTTTCCATTCTTCACGTTTATTTACAATAACTTGTCGACATGATTGAAATAATGGTGATTCCATAAGATTATATTGATAATTTTTACTTTTTAAATAACGTTCAATACTTAATAAAAAACTTCTTAATGTATCTGGTTCATATTGTGTACCATCAAATTTTTTCGTATTTTCAAAATAATGTTTTAAATATCGACATAATGATTCTGCTGATATTGTATGTAAAGGCATTTGTTCACCGAATTGTTCATCTATATACATAACAAAACGTTTAACATCATGTTTTGTTTTACGTATTGTATTATGAGAATTTGTATCAGATGAAATAAGAAAGACATTAGGATCAGGTTCGTTTATATTTGATGATGTATTTTGTTCATTATCACCAGTTATTCGACGATTAGTTGAAGATCGAATAGGTCGACGATTAGAAGTTATTAATGTTGTTTGTTCAGTTAATAAATGAGAATTTTCATCAATATTTGATGATTTGATTATTTCATCTAATGAATGATTTTCATTGATATCATCACTGACATGATTATTAAACTGTATATCATCATTGAACTCCATGGATTTTTCTTTTCTTTTTTTTTAAATTGAATTTTTCTACTGCTCTTTTTACTGTTTATTATACCTCCAAACTCTTGTTGCTTTTTCTGCTGCTATTGCTGATCTGAAGGTAATGTTTGAATAGTGGTCGTCGGTGGCTGAGATGCCATCAACATCTCTTGTGTCGATTTATATTTCTATAAGAAAAGAAAAAAAAAAGAAGAAGACGAAGAGAAAAAGAATTCTCAAAGAATAAAATAGGAGTGAAAGAAGGAAGAAAAAGAAACGTTTGTTTTACTCTTGCTTAGTCGAATACTTCATGTATACACAAGATTGAAAAACTCATTCGATTTTTGTTTATTTACCATATGCATGAGAAAAAAGAAATTTTTTTTGTCTCAACTGATGAAATTTCCATATATGACAATAATGCGCATTAAAAATATGTTATTCTTTCTAGTTAATGGGAAAAGCCTTATAACAAAGGCTAGACTGATTTTTACCTTGGTTAGAGATAATTGACATGAGCTTTTTACTAGAAAACATTTTTTTTTAATTAAATATCAATGTAAGGTTTTGTTTATGAAATAAATTAGGACGTGAGTCGATTGTTTTCTGTTTGTTGTTATTTATTCATCGAATATATATGCGCTCATTTACCGTTTTTCGTATGTTAAGTGCCTTGTCTGTTCAGTATAATGTCGAAGACATTAAAACTTTACTTTCTTTATTATTAATTATCATGAACATCTGACTCTTTCATTCATAACTAGTAGAACAATAAGAAATTGTTGAATCATTAAATCCTACCGATTAATATTTCTAATATATGATCAATAATTTCCGTATGAAGAAAAACAATGGTATTCATTGTATCGTACTTCTACTTGTCGATTTATTTTAATTTTAGTTTTTACAAAGATATTTATATTTTCAAAACAATGAGTCTCTAAAATTATTGATATTAAATTTTCAAGAATGACGTTATATGTTTAATGATATATTTATAAGATACATAAAAAAAGCAAAAACTCTTTTGTTAGATATTTCGTTATGCACGAATAAGAAAAACTTGATCAATTATTTGCTTCAATAAACGTAAAGGAGTGATGAATTGTATTATAGAGTGAAAAATTCTTTCTTAATATTCTTGTCAATTTGTTAATTATAGTCGGTATTGACTTTTGATATTCATCTTTCAATATGTGGTGGTTTTTTTGAACTATCGGCAATAACAATGGATTAAAGTTCTTGTTTATTTTATATAAATTTTGTCTGGATGTCAAAGTCCTGTGAGTATTAATAATTAATAGTCAAAAAAAATCTTCTTTTATCAAGATCTATTGAGAAATAGCGAAAAATTACAAGCAATTGTTTTAGACAATATAAGTTTCTTATGAATTTTACCAAGACAACAATCAGATTTATCGTACAAGGGAACATACTCGACTATTAGATGCCATTTGAATTCATATTATGGCTACGAATAGATCTCAATGAGACTACGAACAACCTTAAGGGGATTGTTTTAGATCGATGGTTTAATGATGAAGAGGACAGTTCCGAAAAACCCAAAGTTGAGAATTTCAACCTGAAATTTCGAGAAAAAAGCGATTTATTAGAAAAGAACACACTAATTGAATGTACTTAGAAATAAAATATTTTGAAAAAAACATACTCATTTTCCTTGAAGTCTTAAGGGCTATCTAATCCACGTATAGACAATATTACAGCTTAAAACTCTTTACTTTGGGCTTTTCCGGCAATGCTTTGCTCTTAGTCAAAGTTTTATTATAACAACTGTCCGATATCACACATTTGTTCGTACTACATTCGGTATAGCATACATTTTACCGATAGGTATGCCGGCAGTTATCACATGAGTAATCTAGTACAATATTTGAAAACTTGCCAAATGAGCTCATTTTGACTCCGGCACAACAATAAAATATTAATAATTTATTTTAATAAGTAAGATTCTCGTGTAAACATAATCGTTCTCCATAACCTATTTCAACACTATATCCGATATTTTTACTTTTCCTATTTATTAACATATGAATGAAAATGACTTAAATCATCGAAATCCATCCATGTGATTCGAATTGATTAAAAAACCACTGGCAAACTATTGACAGATCGTTTAATATAATGTATACTTGTCGATAGTAGTTTGATATTTAAGCCGTTGACTATCCTGTGACCAACAGTTCATCACAGTATACTGATAGTTGTTCTGCAATCGACAATCTAATGCTGCTATGTCAGCAATAGAATGAACATATGTGTGATATGGTTATGACGTTAATATATAATCCAATAATTTCAATAATAATATATTATGACTTTAATTTTGCTTGATCAATTGATTCAAGAATAACCAAATGTTCTATAACTTGTACAAAAATAATAAAATATAGTGAGATAAATAATATACAATTTTAATTGTGATAGCGAACTTCTATGCACATATCCAGTTATATTAAATAGAATGATATCATTTGATAACATCTTTAATGAATAAATAATAATAGCAATTTGTACAGAAAACATCTCAATCTTAATTACTATTACTCGACAAATGAATGCGTTCTACAACAATAGCAACTGAACGAATCATATAGCTTAAAACAAATTCAACCAAGAAGAAGTTTAATCCTTAGAATGATCAGTATTCTTAAACGAGATGTTTTTAATATAAATTATATGCATTTCAAATTCAATAAATAATCTAATTTAACTTTATCTAGTAGTTTTAGACTCGACATCTCAGAAGAATACTTTTCGTATGATGTTAATTTTAATCAAAACATTAATTAATTAAATAATTCGATGAATATTTTCTGAACACGTATGTTTTTACAACATGCTCGAAAATTATTCATAAAGATGTATAGAATTATTTCACTAGAAAAATCATACAGTAAAATTACTACTGATCAATCTTATTTAAATATTTATTCGCCATTACAATGAAAGTCTGTGATTTATTCACTGTTGACACTTGAATCACATGTTCCGTCTGAGTTAGATATAAGAAAAAAGACAAATTCCTAAAGATATAAAACAATTAGCAAGTGAAATTCATTTACATTGTAATGAATTTGACGGACAGAAACGTTTAAAACTTAGAGAATGAATCTGAGCATATGATTGTAATTTTCATTTTTCTATCCGGATTTATACAGCTATGAAAGCCAAAAACTCGGCTTTGACCCCGAACTTTGACGCTGTTTCTCTCATTAAAAAATGAAAATTAGATTTTCGAAAACGCTCAAAAATACCTATGAGATATAGACTGAGATATTTAAAAAAAAAACACATATTCAATAGGTTTGGATAAAGTTTGATTGAGGTCGTAATGCACCAGGATGCAGTGCTATGAAAAGGTAGAAACTTCTCGAAAATTCTCTTGAAAACTTTCTTATTATTTTCTGAAGCATCATTTATTTTATCGGTTGAGCTAGCATCATGTTACAAAAATTGATACTAAAGTTTTAGAAATTTCCGATCAATAGAATCATTTTTCGAGAATCTATGCATTTAATTTTTTTACCAATATATTCTCTATAATTATTTATTTCTTTTTTTTAGTTCATAATTTTCCGAAATTAAAATTTTCTCGAATGTATTTTTTTCTAATAAATCAATTAAAATTAATTAGCATTCTTTTTTTGCTAAATGAAATATTTCTTAAATTGATAAATAAAATAGGTTTACAAATAATTCAACATTATCTGACATCTATATAAATTTCAATTTTCATTCGAAAATTATAAGTAAAGAGTTGTTGCTATGGTAATCATTCACGAGGTATAATGGCGTTGACATAAATGTAATTATATATTGTCCTGTCAAATGTTCGCACAAAAAATTTAATCATGAGTACATACGATCAAATGATAGTTGATAATCGATATCCTGGTGATTTTGATGATGACAAATATTTATTTTCTAGCCAATCTAATGCACAACAAGATCTATCGAATAAAGATGAAGATGGAACTGGTTTATTGGGACGAAGAGTTTATTTAGAATCACCATCACTTGATAATAAAGAAGAAGAAGATATGTATAGATATGTTTCAAGTCGTTTAACTAATCGTACAGGATCTATAATTGATACAAAGGCACCAGTTGGTACAGGTGCAGCATTAATGGATTCACTTGATTTTGAACTAGATATTCTTGGTACTAATAATACTCATTCTCAAATACCTTATCGAAAAGAATCAATTTCAATTAAACCACAAGGACAATCATCTAATACTTTAAACAACATACCAAGGTAGATATATATTATTTAACGAGAAAAATAAATATACTTTTATGAATAGAGCTGATCCTCGACAAGATCCACTACTTGGCCCTTTACTTGCTGAACTTGATGCAATGTCTAATCAACAACAGCAACAACAAATACCACTACTACCTCCTACCCCTCCTCCTATCTATCGACGGAATTCAGTGCCTTATCAACCAAATCTAGTTCGACCGACGGGTTCATCTCAATCTAATCATGGTAAAGTTTTCTTTTTTCTTTCTTTTGTGCATTTTAAAGGTTTATTTATCTAGAGGTAAGGATATAAATTATATTTAAATATAGCTCATTGAAGTAAAAAGGTATGACACGAGGGCATGTAATAGCCCGTTTGATTTTTTTCGTTTTTCTTTCATTTAGAAGTTTTCTATTTATAAAAAAGAAAACATATTTCAATAAGAGTAGACAAAAATCGTAAAATGGTATTAACAATAAATGTTGTTTATGAGTTACGGTTGTCATAAGAACAAAGAATAGAAAAAAGAAAAAAACAAATACATGAAATAATAGTCGATTTAATCGTAAAATTTTATTTTTTAGTTTTAACAAACATAGCAAACCGAACAGTAACTGATGCCTTATTTGAAGCCGAATTATATGATAGTCTTGATTTAAAAGATCAACAACAACAATATCAAACAAATCCATATTCAGCTTCGAATAT
Organism: Rotaria sp. Silwood2; assembly: GCA_905329745.1. Taxonomy (NCBI): domain Eukaryota; kingdom Metazoa; phylum Rotifera; class Eurotatoria; order Philodinida; family Philodinidae; genus Rotaria; species Rotaria sp. Silwood2. The sequence continues at coordinate 53,513 of CAJNSZ010000101.1, forward strand.
AAATTTACCAAATTATTCTCAAACTCAACAACAACAACAACAACAACAACAACAATATCAAATAAATCCATATTCAGCTTCGAATATAAATTTACCAAATTATTCTCAAACTCAACAACAACAACAATATCAAACAAATCCATATTCAGCTTCGAATATAAATTTACCAAATTATTCTCAATCTCAACAACAATCATCTCATTTATCAAAAATGGATAATAATGATATATTTATGCCTTCATCTTATACTACTGATCCAGGTGCATTTTTAAGCTATTTTGGCCAAGAAGATCAATTATTTCACCGACCATTGCTTAATTCTCTTGGACAAAATTATGTACCTAACCATAGACCATCACTACCATTACCGCCACCACCACCACCCCCTCAACAATATGATACTACATTTGATCAAACACATACTCATATGCCATCAACACAACGAACATCCTATGTTCGACCTAATTTACCTCCAAATCCAATAAATACTCAACCATCATCATTACATTCTGTTCCATCTAATCAACAAAACACAAATGTATTTAATGAATATCAAAGAATTCCACCTCAACAACATTATGAAGAACAAATTCCACGTCAAATAAATCCACCAAATAATCAAGAAATATTTTTTACAGATAATAAAGATGATCAATACGAACAACAACAACAACAACAACAATCATTTACAGTAAGTCATCGTAGTAATGATCAACAAGATCAAGATTCTAAACGACAAGGTAAATTCTTAAAAATATAAATTTTAAATAAAGCAATATCTTCATTTCTTGTTAAGCTATTTGGACTGAATTTCAACGTACAAGTGCTAAAACTCAAGGAAAAAATGGTAAAAAACGTGAATCACCTAATCGAGGAAAAGGTACATTTGGTTCAAGTTCAACATGGAATAGTTCCGGTAGTCAACAATCAGCAACTCTATTTAAACCACCACAACGTATTCTTCATCATCCACCACCAATGACAAAATCAAATAATATCGAAGAACATATTGATATGATTAAAAACAAAGAAAATTTTTATCAACGTTCGCCAGTACGAAAATATGAAAATTTATATTTGGAAAGAAAAGATCTCCATAATGATTATGGAAATGGAAAACATGAACAAGAACCTAAAATACAATCACCATCATCAACTAAACCTCAACGTCAATCAAGTTTACCTGTAACAATTAATTTAAATACAGGTGAAAATTCACAAAATGGATCTATACCTGCAACAGTGACTATTCCACTTGGTAAATTTATGAATATAATTAAAATTAAAAAAAATATATATATATTGATATTTCCTTTTGTTTTTCTTATAGATGGTCAGATCAATAATGATGGAGATAAAATTTCGTTGAATATTGATTTACGCCTTCTTGATTTACAAAATCTTAAGCAGCAGCAGCAGCAGCAGCAACAACACCAACACCAACAACAACATCAATCAACATCAGATCATCCTCATTGGTCTAATTTATATCCTTTAGATCGACACATTCGAAAATTAGAACGTAGTATTGATGAAGTAAGAATAGTTCTATTAGTTTTTATTATTTAAATTTGTTATATTAGACTTTACCAGCAACACATCCACCTCAACGAAGTCCAATAATACCAAGTACAGTTGTTAACCCATCGATGGGTCGATATGGAAAAACGACAACAGGAATGAATCGTAGTGGATATAATCCGCCAGTTTATGGAGGAGATTATAATTACAGTGATAAAGGTCGAGAAGAAGGTAATGTATTGATTTCGAGTAGCTTACATACGATTTATTATGTGTTTTTTTTCTTCTAAAGATTCATATTTATCAAAATTGAATCAGACAAGAAAAAATGCACAATTTAAACCTTATACTGGTCATGATTATGAACAATTTAAAAAGAACTATGGTTTTGGTACTGGTCATCTTGGTTATGACTTTGATAATACTACTCATAAAGAAAAAGTATATAACTTTTTTTATTTATATGAAAATTTCAATTTTATTATCTTTTGTTTTATTATTCTCTTATAGCTTGACAAAATGGTCAAAACAAGACAATATGCTCAACAAATTGAAGCAAGAAATAAAAAAAAATTAGCCGATGTTTCTCGTCGGACATTATCCGATACACGATTACGACCAGAAGCATCTAAACCATCACGGGTAACTGATATCTATGATATGTAATCTTCTTCTTTTTTCTATTCTTACTGTTAAACATATTTTCTATATCTCATAAGTACACCCCTCTGCACGAACAAATAAAATGAATGCACCTATCGTTATATAATCACTGTTCCATATTGGAACTTGTCTTATTACACAGAAAATTTATACAATAATATAGTCTTTATCATAAATATAAACTTATACGATATGATTCAAGATTAAAAAGAAAAGAATTCAGCGATTGGATACAGATCCAAAGAAGAGTATGTTAAATAAAATTAAAAAAAAATTTCACTTCATATGATGGTTATAGACATATTAAACTAAATGTTGATTTTTTTTGTGTACTCATGTAAACCAGATATTTTGTATAGCAGTGCATGTTTGTTTTCTAATATGTTAATTGGTGGTGCAGGAATAATGAGTCACATTGTTTTTTTTGCTGTCTTATGTGATTGATGGAAATGTCCGAGAAGAGATCATTCGATAGAGAATTTAATTCTTTACTAAAAGATACTATTTAAAATTTGCATAATTCAATTATCTTCGAAACAGTATTCAAAATATGTGCAGATGTGAATTTCAAAATTGTACTTGCTTAAAAAATTCAGAAAATTTGTCCTTCATGTTAATTGTTGAGCGTCTGAGAATTTGAACACCATCTAAAAATTTTCTATATGGCCATGCATTTTTTGCAACTTGGTCATTAAGATGTTTTCTTCTGACTGTAGATCAGATAAAATTCAATGAATTCCGAGTTATAGTTTTACTGGTATATTCATGATTAAATTCTGCTTTTATTTGTTTCAAAATAAATATTTTGCATGTCTACTAAAAAAAGACCACAAAGTGACTGAGTTAATTGTGAATGATAAGTCTATGTGGGTGTGGAGAAAGACTAGTAAACTTATAAACTAGTCAAATAGATACAGCATAATGTTTACTATAGAGTTATATAGACATGTTCTGTATATTCATTCGTAGTGGCAACTTATATGATTGACAAACAAGATGAAAAGAATGCAGCATAGTTTTGAAAATCCTATCTGTACACATTTTGAATACCATTTCCAAAATAAACGAATTCTGCTAATCTCAAGGCCTTTTCAATTCTATTCATCTTCCAATGAAATTATCCGCTTAGTTTTTTTATTCCACTTTCCTCCAAAAAAATGCAAATTGTATTTGCAAACCCAGCTGCTATCCGAAATTACTAAGAAGTTATAAACAAATTGGAAGAAAGTATTGAGAATTTGTGCAAAATGTTAGCATAGTAATGTGAGATTCTTTTATATGAGTCTATGTGGCAATAAAATGAATGCAAACTAATATGCTCGTGACATATATTAACACTAGACTTGAAACAACTACATGGTTTCAGAGGATAGCTTACGAAGGAACCACCCGAGGTGTCAAAAAGCTTTTCGGTCGGGAATATGATGGTTAGATAGAGCATAGCTAGAAATGATATACCCTATGTTGGTTCGGGCGCAAGTTGAGATCTGGCTGAGATATCGACTTTTAACTAGAAATTTCCTATGGGATTCCATCTTCTCCATAAAATCAAAATTTTGAGTTTTGACATGAGACTTTGCCCATATCAAGGCCTCAACCAGAGTAGTTCATCCACAAAGTTTCAGAATTTTTGGACTAAGCATTCCCGAGATATGAATCTGTTAGCATAAACACAACTTTTTATGGATATTGTTGTATGCATGGATATTTTGAAAACATTATATCTCGGAAATGCTAAGTCCAAAAATTCTGAAACTTTGTGGATGGACTACTCTGGTTGAGGCCTTGATATGGGCAAAGTCTCATGTCAAAACTCAAAACTTTGATTTTATGGAGAAGATGGGATCCCATAGGCAAATTCTAGTAAAAAGTCGACATCTCAGCCAGATCTCAACTTGCGCCCGAACCAACATAGGGTATATCACTCCTAGCTATGCTCTATGTAACCATCATATTTCCAACCGAAAAGCTTTTTGACACCTCGGGTGGTTCCTTCGTTAGACATATCGTTGGAGTACTCTCTGAAATGCAGTGAAGTCCAGAATTTTTGATTTTTCCCTCGTGGTCAAACTTGATAATAAATCAAGTAAACGACTCTCCATGAGAACATTACAGTAATTGTAAAAAGACGAATTCGAACAGTCAAACATACAAAAGGACTTATGTTTATAATGAATTATCTTTTAATTTTTACAGAACACACGAGTCAAGTGATCAATTAGGTTTATCATAAATCGAAGATATTTTAAAAAGAACAATGAGAATAGGATGCATTCATCTAGAATTATGACACTTGTTCTATGCCTAGAATTCTAAAAATATGTTAAATCTTTTTTTTTTACATAGTCTTCTGCATATGCTCTAAATTCAATACGTCCAAAACAATACTCAGGTATATCCACTCATTCTTCTCCTCCTACTATGAATGGAATATTACCATACATTCCTGCTCGTCGTCCAACTGAAGTTCTTTATCGACCACCACCAGCACAAAGACAATTAATAAGATTACCAGAATATGAAAATAACGAAATAGACGAACATTTAAATATACATCAAAAAGAAGAAAATGTTTCAAGAAAACCTACAATGAGTCCATCACAAAAAAAAGAACGTGAACATAGTGTTGAAAATGACAATCGTCGAAATAAAGTTATTGAAAGAGTAGAACCATCAGCTCGAATTAATCAACGACATTCATCATTACCAAAAAACTTACCACCAATTCGTTTAACTAATAGTGATAATAAACGACGACCAATAAAATTTGATAAGGCACTTTTACTCGATGAACCAACATATTCATCTCCACGAAAAAATGATTCCATTCAAGAACAACAATCAAATGTTGATCAATTAACAAATCAACACAATGATAAAAAAATTGTAATGGAAGTAATACGTCAAGAATTAAGTGAACGCCCATTAAATGAAAACGAAGAAATTGTTGTAGTTGAACAAAAAAATGACACTTAATTCGATGATAAAAATCGTGTAATTATTAGAGACTGTCGTAACTCACGGTATGATCATGATTAATATTTTTAAAAGTTCATGATCATGACCATGACCATGACTAAAAGTTGTTCATAAACATTAAAACAATCCTAGATTTTCTCTTTCTTGTAACTACATTAGATCTTCCATAAAAAAATAGTCTCATTTTTTTTTTCTGAACCCCAGTAACTATTCAGGATCATCAAAACTCCTTTTCTTTAGCTGAAAATGAGTTAAGGCTCTCACCTACTGATCCTCAAGATAACAGTTATGCAGCAAAAATAGAAGTTTAAATTATTCTAAATAGGTATAAACTAATAAAAAATATGTGATAATAAATCTTTCTGTTGATAAGAAGAAACAATTGATTTTAATGTAAGTCTAGTTCGAAAGCTATAGCTTATGAAACTAAGGAATTTCACTTGAGCTTCTATTTTGTAGGGGTTTTATTCATTTTACACTTAATGAGATGACTTTTTTTTTAAATTTAATACTACAAATATTTGCTTTCTTTTGTTTTGCTGCTACGTATTCTCGTCGCTTGTAACTATAGAATCGATATATCTGACGGTCGTCATGAATATGCATAGTTTGCGAAAATAAGTCGTAATAACACTAGAAAGAATTTTCATGACTCACAATCACGAGCTCGGATCATCATGACCAAAAAAAAATTTGGTTATGCTGGTCTCTATTAATCATACTATTCCCTTTCTTGTCACATAATATCATCTAATTTTCACCTAATTAACGATGCAACTATGTTATTTCTGTCTTTTTTCATGCTTTTTTCCATTATTTCTCAATGGGTTTATTTTTAATGTATGCATTGTTTTTCTTTTGATATGAATAACTGGAACTTTTTTATATTCTTGTCTTTGTATTATCGATTTGCAGTGCAACATAAATGGGGATATGCTTCCATGCCAGGAAAATTGAATAAACTGTAGGAATCGCTAATAAGATAATTTGACTTTTATTACATATGCACCGAATTTTAAAGTTTCGGTTTGGTCTTGATTACAGTTATTTTCAACTCGTTAATAAAAGAAAATCAAAGTAACTCAAAAGAAAGGATTCAATGATTTTCTATGACAGATCTTTAACATAGCAGAATAAATGATTCAACAATTGAAATTAGTACAATTCATGCAGAATTACAATATGAAACACAATGTGACTACTATTGCTAATCAAAAAGATATTGTATTATTCTATCGATGTTGGAACATGTTTCTTAACCATCGTTTTGTTTAATCTTCTAGAAATACAACAATGAAGTAATTCTTATATTATAATCAGATGTTATTGATGTGTGGTTTGTGAGGCTTTCGTCATGATTGATGGAGAATTTTGTTTCTGAATCGAAATTACGATTCTGTATATATTTGAGCTTTTATTAATTAAGAAGGAAGGAGATGAAAGAAATTTCTTGCAATGGAGACTTCTCATTTATGTTATTAGACAGTGGATATTTCGAAATTGTATAAGCAACGAAAAAATAAAAATAAAAAATATTTTGATATTCACGTCTTGAAAGGAACAAACTCGAAACTACACTTTTATTCATATCCATCGGTAGATATACAAAAGTCAAAGTAAAATACACAATAGCTATAAATGAACAAAAATATGATTGATTTGTTACATAGGTATAGTATTAGCATCGATATTGTGTTCCTAGACCGACTGTTCCTGTTTCAGAATTTCAAGGTTGCGCATATGGATTGAAATTTGAGGATGACCAGGTGGTAGAGCTTGTTGATCGATATTGACTGCCTTTTAAGCATATTCAAGAGCTTGTGCATGACATCTCATCGAATGAAATGTATTCGAAATGTTGCTATACGTACTCGCCAAAGAGGGATAAATCTCTGGAAAAACATTAATACGAATATTGAGACATTTTTCATTACTTTTCAGAGTTTCTTCATGTTTGCCTTGACCATTGAGAACAGAAGCAATATTACCGTACAACGTGGCTACTAATTCCTGATTACTATTAGGTTTAACATTATACGCTTCAATTGCTTTCTGAAAATATTCGATAGCTAGATCCATTTTCTTTTGTTTATAATAAAGAGTGGCCATATTATTATAGGTTGAGGCGAATTCTGTTATACCCTGAGCACCTTGTGTTTCTTTCACTTCGAGCGATTGTTTAAAGTAAGCTAAAACCTCATCATACTGTTCCAATTCTCCCTTAATCAATCCGTGTTCATACAGTAAGACTGAACGACGTTGCCATATTGTCTCAGCTTCAAGAGTTATTAAATAGAAATATTCAGCTCTTTTCCATGCTGCCAATTGATGCATTAATTTAGCAAAATCCACGCAAGGATTCTTATCCTCCATTGATTTTTTTAAAATATTTTCTCAACGCACTTAGTTATTCATCGCTATCGACTGTTAATGCCAAACGTGTATAACCCATATACCATCCGACAAACATTCGAATGAACCAATACGAAATACGAATCCCATAGAAAAGAGCCGTTCTTGTTCGTCTTTAAAGGCAGCAAGTTCAGTAATATTCGCCAAAGGAACTTCCGTATTATTGTCCACAGTTATTTCCATTAGTACATTGACTTTCTTTCGATCATGAAGAGAATCACGAGCAAATCGAAGTCCTACTTCACGTTTCAAACTAGATGAAAGAAAATTCGAAATAGACAAAAGTCCTCCTTCGTTCATATGAATTCGATCGAAATCTTCTTTATCTATTCCTTGTCCACGAAAATATTGCATTTGATTGATATTTGTCGTTTTCTTTTGCTGTTCAACAATTTATTTATGAAGATGACGTATGAAGACACGTAAAACATAAAGTGTATCGTATTGATGAGTACGAAGAGCTTTGTTTAACATTCGATAAAGAAATGATTCTTGACTATATCACCAAGCAGGAGAGTGAAGTGAATATGTTTCTTTGAATATGTTGAGGAATTTTTGTTCTCCAGGATTATCTTTATATTGTATTTCACAAAATTCATATATGTCTTGCATGTTGTCATCTTTTAAAGTTAAAATAATTGATCGTACCTGAAGAAAGCTTGTTGTTGATTGGTCTTAGTAATTGTTTTTGAAAATGTTCGTTCTACTACTTCAAATCCAACAAGATCACGATCGCTCTTTTTCGTATCTTTTGCTAACTGTTGACAAAGTGGCGTTATCGATGTATAGAGATCACAAATTTCGGGATATTAACTAGTCCAAGTTTCGTGTTTTGTCTTATCAGAACAGAAAATATAGATAGAATCCAATTGTTTGGATTCATGTATCGTTGGTACAAATTGTTCGCCGAGTGCTCCTGAAACAATTAGAAAAATCTTTTCGTCTTTAATACGAGCCATAAACGCTCGGCATTCTTCTGAATCTGTAAATGTTTTAATTGAATTGACAATTTGTTGCAATTGGCTTTTCGACTTTTGAGTATCCGTATTCTTACTAATGGAATTGTCTAACCAAACAACAATAAAGTTTTCTGCATTGTCTACTTGTGACTGAGGTCTTTCAGGTTTCGATAGAACAGGTTCGAGTGTTTGATTATTTTTGAGTGATAAATCAGGTGTAGTTGAATGGATCTCATTGATGTGAACAGATGCCCCACATCCCATATTGTCAGAAATAAATCGACTATCAGAAAGTCTCCTATCAAGTTTTAAGATAGTATTTTGACAAAAGGATTGGGAAAATACAAGACTTACTTTGCTTATGTGAACTACTAATGGACTACCAACAGTTTTTGCAAATTACTTTTTTTCTCGAAATGAAAACAAACAACTTTAAAAAGTCTAGTGAAAGGCGAAAACAAGAATGAGTTGTTCTCTACTAGTGATTCGCCTGCAGTCATTCTTTCTTCTTTTAATTTATTCAACATCAATTGTGTGTATTTGCACAGCTACTCCAACACAGGTAATGGCATCTACACTCGTGAAAACCATACTCATTTTTTCGATGAGAAAGCACTGTTCTGCACTGGAAGTCGAATGTAGATTTTTCAATGATCGAAAAAAAAACTTTCCGCCCAAAATAGTCTTAGTGTCTTCAACTGTCGGAAACTGTTCATATAGTTACCAATAGAGTTGATTTTGTGACGGTAAATATGGGTAAGGATCGTCTTTCCGCCTATACCAGCTGCAAATTTCATCTAGAGTACTGTGGGGTAATTGAATAAGTCCATTTGTTTTACACAGAGACGGTAGAAATAACTTAGCTTATCGTGATTAGATATTGTGGTGATTTTTACACCGATCAATGACGGAAATCTCTCACCACAATCGCTAAGAATCTTCCGTGTCAACTAGTTAAAGACTGATTTATATCTAAAATGTCCTCGTAGAAAAGGTCTTTCAGATATGGTCCCTCATCCTCAAACGTTATTTGTTTTTAAATATCATGTTATTCGAACGTAGATGATGCTGTAATCGAAAAACACTTCATCAGATATGTTAATTGTTTATCTAGAGGATTTATTTCGTATAGAAATGAGGGTGGGTTTGAGGTGAGTTGGGGTGAGTGTACATGTGAATGTTGGGGCGTATGTGGGTATGTCGTTTGGATATGAGTGAAGAAGATAAGATTCACACCCACATGCACACTTCACCTACACCCACACAACACACTAATATTCCACACCTACACCTAGGCATGCAACAGTGACGACAACCAGTATAAACCGATACACGGCAGTAAAGGCCTTATATCGGCAGTATAAGTCGGTATAGATCGGGTTTCGGTACGAGCCGATTACCTGTATAGCAGTTACCACTAAGAAACAGTTACCGCTTTGGACCGATAAAGCGGTGATGGAGAAGTGACGATTCAATGTTGCATGCATACCCACCCCACGCCCTATTTCCAGTTTTGTGTTTTGTTTTATTCGAACAGAAAATATAAATTGAATGCAATTTTTTTTGGGTTTTATGTATTGTTGGTACAAATGGTTCGTCAAGTATTCTGAAAATAATCAACAAAAATATCTTTGCGTATTTAGTACGAGCCATACAAGTTCGACATTCTTCCGGATCTGCAAATGTTTTTAACTGAACTGACGATTCGTTGTTATTGACTTTTAGACTGTTTAATATTCGTGTTCTTGCCAATTTAACTGTTTAACAAAAGAAGCATCAAATTTTCTCCATTGTCTAATTGTGGTTGCGGCCCCTCAGAGCTTGATGGAGTAGGTGCGAGTAGTGGATCAGTTCTGAGTGATGAATTAGGTGGAGTCGAGTGAATCTGATTGGTTGGAACAGATGCACCACATCCCATGTTGTTAGAAATAAATCGACTATCAGAAAGTCATTTGTTAAGCTTTAAGAGAGTATCGATGAGACGATAGTGAAAGTACAAGACTTACTTTGCTTACGTGAACTACTAATGGATTACCAACTGTTGTGGAAATTTTGTTTTTCTTCGAAAGAATACAAACAATTTTAAAAAACACAGTGAAAGACAAAAACAAGAATGATTTGTTGTCTAGTAATGACATGTTTGCTGTCATTTTCTCTTCTTCCGATTTGTTCAACCCTACTCTTCTGATTCCATTTCTCTTATTAAATGTAGAACAAATGTAAGTATAATTAATGAAGAAAAAGAAAAGTAAACAAAACGAACTATCTCATTTTCTCTTGAAAGATATCGGAAAACTATCAACATAATGATTGGACGAATGGAAAACTAAACTAACTTATTTGATTTGTTGCATGAACTAGGCGACAACTATGAGGCTAACTATATGAAGAAAAAGAAAAGTTTACTATAATAGCTTATTGGATTTCTCGCATAGTATTATTAAAAACTGTGGGAAATACTTAAGCGAAGAAAGAAAATATTAAACTGAATTATTCTATTCTGTTGCTGTGATGACATGCTGGAGAACTATCGCAATAACGAAATAAATAAAAGAAAATTAACTTAAATTATCTTGTTCTATTCCATTCATAGGATGTTGGACAACTATCAGGATGACTACATCTTTAAAAAATAAGCATAAAATAATTTACCTCTATGCATAGAATAATAAATGCTGCCAATAAAAATGTGAAATTATGTGTTCTTGTGGGAAGAAAAGTAAGCCCTTTGGTTAAAGCCACACATAGGGATGGCACTTTCACTTTCTTTTTATTTTCAGAAAGAAAAGAAAAGAAAAGTTTTGTTTTTCTGTTTTTAGGAAATGAAATTTATTGGTTTTTTTTAACTTTCCTTTTCAAAAAGAAAGGAAATGACAGTTGAAATCTTTCATATTGTTAGAAATTAAGAGTATCTGTATTATTGACTACAAATGGAACAAAATCGCTTCCTGTTTTTTCTCATTCTTCTTTCATCACCTCAGGTTACCTTCCTACTGTTGGTGGTTCATATCTGTTTCTCTTTTTATTTAACTAGTTTTTTTTTCAATCTTTGTGCGCTACTCCATCGTACTACAATTAAGTCGAAACTTTTTCTCATTCTTTCTTAAACAAGAAAAAAAAATATCAAGCATCATTTCAGTTCAGTTCTTGAATAAGTTTTTAATGTCTCTTAACGAAAGAAATGCATTAGGAAGATAAATCTTTTCGTTTTGTATCAACTGTTTCGTATTAATTTCATTCAACTTCGAAATAATGAATAAATTTTTCAAGGATTTAAACAAGAGAATGTGGGTGTGGACCTTAGCTTTTTGTACTTCGAAGCTGTTCAACTTCTCCTGGCACACATACTATTTTGAATAGGACAGTAATTTCACACTAAAAATAAAAAATGTCTGCTCTTCTACTCAAGGTACGATCTGTGAAAAAGTATTCAAATGTTAATATTCATTACATATAACTAGGCAGTTTATCTCTATCAGCATTTCCTTTATCTATGTGGTTGAAAAAAAAACAACGTCGACTAGTAAAAATCAAAAGATTTGAAACTAAAAATCAATGCTATCTCGTCTACTATGTTTTCTTCTATAAGATTTAAGTTGTTTACCTTATTTTGTTTCACTTTGAAATTATGAATAAAAATAAAATAGCAGCTTTAAAAATATTTGCTAGTAATAGTAAGACGCATCCAATCTTATCGGTAATGTACATATGAGTTAGAATCGACTAAAGGTCATGAGGTAGACATAGAGAAACTCAAGAAATTGAGGAGAATATGTCAGATCAAGTGAATAGAATAAAAAAAAATTAAAGATAGCCGGAAGGACGAGAAATGTGAAGAGAGGAAGATGAATCAAGAAACAAGAAACAAATAATCTGAAAATACCAATCATATTCTTCTTAGAATCTTAATTTGTAACTTTCCTTTTCGAAAGGAAAGATAAAGCGCCAACCCTAATCGTAGAGTGATCTATCCTAATGTAAAGAACAAATCGCTGTGCTGGAAATGTTGAATAATAAGTTCTTAAATATATACCATATATCCTTTTCATTTTCATATACCTTTACTATGATAAATCCTTCGACTCATAAATCTTGAACAGTATACGACGTCGGTACACATTCTTCAAGAATCTATGGAAAAACTTCTAAAGTGCAAGAGTTGATCCTTCTGAAGTTTTTTTATAGTATAGTTTTAGGTCGTCTTTCCACAACAGACGCACCAGTTCTAGTTTCAAACTGTTCAACTGTTACCGGTTAACTATGTCAGCCAGCTAATTAGTACTTATTTCAGTGATTCGGCAGTAATCAATTTTGTTCCGACTCAGTTCAATTACGTTAGCTTACTGTTATAATAAAATATTGGTGAATATCAACGATTTTTTTTGCCCGCTTATCGATTTCACTTTTGATTATGTTAGGACCGACTCGTCTAGGAATATATTCCAATACGGCTTTCTAATGTTACAAGTACAACTCGCTGAGCTCTATCGGATGGTGAAAATCGTATCTCGATAGCATGTTCTTTTGTGAAGAAATCCTTTTTACACCTACCGTCCGTCATGGTTACTATATGCCGTATATCATACAGAATTCTATTTTTGTTTTGCTCGATTATTATATTAGATATCGATAAACCATTTTCAGTATCTAACAGAGCTCATCGAGCTGTACTTGAAACATGAATACTGTTATCTAGGTTTATAGAAAACATATCATTTTGTAGAGAATTACAAGAGAAAGTTTTTGAAAAGAAACTGAAATCTGAACAAATGAATATTAGAAGATATATAATTGAAATATTGAGAGGTCCATCCTTCCTAGGACATCCGATACTTTTATTTCATTTTTAATCATCACAAGGAAAAGAAAAATCAAATATTTGAATAAATGAAGAAAAAAAATTAAAAAACAAAGAACTCTGATACAAAAATTTTTCATGTTATTTGTCTTTTTTTGTATTACCACAGAAAAAGTTCATTTTCAGTACGTAAATTTTTAACATGAGAAACTCGTTTGCTTTGTTCAATAGGTTGATGTTTAATAATAAGATTACAATCTGCTATTGGAAAAAATATATCATTATGATTATGATTTATTAATGTTGAATTTAATCGTGAAACTGTATAAGTTGATCGAGGAGAATTTGATGGTGATATCGATGGTGTACGAATTGAATTTGATGATAATGATCGAGTTCGAGGAGATGAAGAAGATGAAATATTTTCCGTTGAAATAATTTCTTCTGAATTTTTTTCTAATTCTGATATATTTGAATATGGACATGAATCTGTTTTATCTAAATCATTTGTTAATAAATTTATATTTAAATCTTTTGTTTCAATTCTTGATAGACGAATTGTTTTAAATTTAGTTGAAAGAAATTTTTTAACTTTATCTAATTTATTTTCATATTGTTTTTCACGTAATTGTTTCCAATTAATAATTGGATATTGAAATCGATTTGAATTATTATTTTCTTTAGATATTTTATGACAATTTATTTCATTATTTAAATCATTTGAATTAGATAATATATTTAAATCAATTTTATGATTTGTTATATCACTAGAATCAGAACCCATAGCTGAATCAGAAAAGATATCTTCTCTGATATTATCAACATTTTGATATTTCATAAGACCAGATGAAGAATTTGATTCTAGTAATGATTGATCTTCATTAAGATCATATTGAATTTTACCTAATGATTTTGATCGATGATAATCAACTAGACTTTGTGAACGTCTTCGTCTTCGAATTGTTGCATCAGCTGCAATATAATCTGTATATGTGTAATCAATATTGGATGAATTTATATTTTTATTGGATTTTTTTGAACGTAGAAGTGTTCGAAATTGTGCTGCAATTTCAAGTGGATTTTGATTTGAACAATTAAGTAATTCAAGATGTTGAAGTGCAGCTTTACCGACATCAAATTGTGATGTATTATTCATTTTAATTTACATCTAAAAGATAAAATCTCAACTTTATGTAAATGTGATTAGATTTTTGCTCTCTATCTCGTTTTGAAGAATGAGAAAAAGTTAAAAATTTAATCAAATTTCTATTGAATCTTTTCTTTTTTTTTATCAGTAACAACTCATTCAAATGTTGAAAAAAGTAATTCATACTTTATTTTTTATAGATGAATTACGTAAATGAATCTCTTTCAAGTAGTATTCATTACACACTTTATATACAAGAAAAATTCTTGAAGATAACTACATATTAAAAAAAGATCTTAAAACGACATTTTCTCTGCATTAGAAGAAAAAAGAACAAGGTCGACACTTAGTAACTCTTTTCGTTAATAAAATCATTGATCTTTGTCTTCTAGTTATAGAAGACGATTAAAACCAAGTGTTGCACATCATTGCATACAAAAAGAATAGTATCATTAATCAATCTATTCATCATCTCAAAAGAAGAAAAAAAACAATCGAATTTCTACTCAAGTATAAAAAGACAAATAAAAGCGTGCATGCATAGTAAACCTAACGGAAGAGAAATCATTCTATATTATTTTTCCATGTTAATCAAACTTGCCTATATTTTCACTCCCTTGTTCTCATGTCTAACTCTCCAGCTAGGTATATATACTTACACAGCTGAAATTATATGTCGACAAAAGAAACACATTGACATGAAATTGCATAGAAGATGAATGAAAAGAACAAAAAAAAATCGTTGACATAGTAAGAGTGAGTTGAACGATGTATGCATGTACATAAAAGTAAAAGACAAAATCTATTGAGCAAATACATAGAGTAAATTCTTTTACTTTTTGATGCATACCTTTCAAGGTTTTCTTTTTGCATCATTCAACATAATTGACTGGCAATGCATATGTATATCAGATTTCAAGAGATAAGCTATTTAACCTATTTTTTAATGCTCAATAACTATTCTTCAAGGGTATATACATATACATTTACTATAATTATCATATAATCTTAGTATAAACTATGTTAACTGTAAAATATGTTGTTCTATAGAGAAGTTTATTTTTATAGAGTTAAGATCTTTTTCTCCACGGAGTCGAAGCTACAATTAATTTCGATCTATTGTTTGCTTATAATAGAATCTTTGATCAGTTCCAAGATATTGAGCTGAAAATCTGTCGATATATTGTGGTATCTCACCATCATATTTGGAAAAAAAATGTTAGTTTCATTTCTTGTGTTCTATCAGAACAATGACAATGTTACTGCCCATGTCGGAAATATTGAAGAATCTTCAACGTTATTAGACTACTTCTAGAAATACAGTCAATGTTATTTTGAAGCTGACCCGTTGAGTTATGGCATTTTTTCTAGAATTCCGCAGTTTCATTGAGTCGTGCGTGTCTCAAAAAGTCAAAAAAAAGAAGAAAATATATAAATACCCATAAGAGTCACCAGCACCGAGTATTTTCTTTCAAATGAAAAAATGATTGACTCGGTCTCTTAAAGTAGTCGAATGGCACTGGAGATGCCAGAAGTCCCAAAATGCCTACTAAAATTGCCAGAGCTTCGATAGACAATAAGTTATGAAGCTGTATTTATTTTTTCTGTAAATAGCTTGGCAGTCTCAATATACACATAAAGTTTCAGCTCCATATCATGTAATAGGTTATAAATCCTATTTTGAGCGGGAGGATGGCCTTCAATCAAACACACTTAATGTTTATCAAACTAAGCTTACTCGTCCTCCATACATTACAAAAACAACAGTTACATACAGATCAGTGAATATACCTAGATTTTGAACTATTCAAACCAGAGATGAGAGAAAGCCCTTCGATAATTGACAACAACAATTATTAAATTTGACTATATCTAACAAAAGGAAAAGTCTTCACAGACTAGAAATATACCATAAGAGACAATCCCATGAATGAAAGAGAATAGTGCGCATATAATTTGGCGACATTTATTCTTTTGAACTACAACCAGAATAATACAGGCCATAAGAGACCGATCGATACACATAGTCATAGATGCTACTTTTTATGTAATCAGATTCATTACCGAAGACAAAAAACTTGAATAAAAAGAAGATGAATATTTTCATGGTTAACACATAGAACAATTCTATATGTCCTAGACATCTGTTCTTAAGAAAAAAAAAAGCATATACAACGAAATATCTACAATAGACAAGTTTTATTTTTATTTTTTCATATCAATTTGACGTTTATCATCGAAACAAAATGAACACATGATAATATAGACAATAAAACATTTCAAAAGCAAAACTTCATGATTTACTACCGAGTACATAAAGACAAAAATCTTTGTTTTCTTCTTTTTTGTCATATACATACGCATAAATAATCAAACTTACAAATTCAATGTAACAAACATGACAGGAAGCAACAAGTGTCTAGTGAACGAAAAAGATTATCTATACAGTACATTAACAAGAGATCATGAGAGACCGAACGAAAGAGGGAGTTGTGTGTAAAATAAAGAACAGAAAGAAAAAACCAGAGGAAAAGAAACGTTCAGCATACTATTTACAATGTATTTACATCAAGAACGGAGGAAAAAAAAATGAGAAGACAAAAACGCCTAGACATAGTCGTTCTCGAGCAATAACAACCACATGCATTTTTTTTCTTTCTTCTTCTTTTTTTCTGCATTCATCAACAATAATAATTGAACCAACTACGCATTTAGAGAAATGAGGAGAAATATATGCAACATTCTTTTTCATCATCAACATTTTAGATTATAATCCATCGAAATGCCATTATTAAAAAGTGCTCAACGTCGTTTGAATACTCAACGTGAAATAATCAATCATTTTTCTCAACTTCTACCTTCTTTTAATGATTTATTTGATGAACGTTCATGGTATATTTTTTTTACGTGCTTAACTTTGTTTTCATTTGTTATTGCATTTATTCTCAGTCGATGTATTACATTAGTTGACGTTGATTATGATTATAAGAATCGAAATCGGCGAACGGGTCGTTTTTCTGGAGTAAAACGAACTCGACTTTTATAAAACAAAAAAAAATAATGTCAATATAGTCAATCGTATATTGTTGAAAATAGCATCATTCGAAGGAAATTATAAATTTATTTTTATTTGTTGTTTTAAACATTAATGTTGTGCAAATTTTCGTTGTTTTTCTTGTAAGAATAACCATAATACAGATGTGATAAAGCTAAGAATTACAAATAAAGAACCTAATATAAACGAGTATGATAATCGAATAGATTGTGATGAACATAATTCATCAGTTAAGACTTCTACTACTGAACAATACGATTGTTTACGTTCACTATTCAATATTGTATACATTATAACTATAACAAATGTACAAAACATTGCTAAAAGAAAAGGTGAAGAAAAAATTTTATATGTAATAAAATATGCATCATAAAATAATTACTTACATGAAATAAGATAAATTACACCGACAGTCATTGTAGCTAAAACAACATTATTGAGAATACCGATGATTATTCCAATAAATGTACCAGTACAAAGAAGAAGAACAATTAATATAGCACAAGCTGCTGCTACATTATGAAGACCTAAAAATATTTGAACACGAAAGATAAACTAACAAGAAAATTTAATAGAGAGAACTATTACAATATTTAATATTTATAGTAATCAATAAGAAAGTACGTGACTTTTTCTTAGTTTTTCTCTAAATAAAATTATCCATTATATGAACTGATCTTATACAAAGTAGTTATTTTATTTGAAGTAACAATAGAGTACATAAAATTTGTATGTTCAATGTTTTCATTGCGAGAGCATGAAATTATAGAGGACTCAAATTCGTTAGGAAATAATTTTTTGTAACACGATCGTTGGAATATTCTATTTTTATTCTGTTCTATCAAAAATATTTCACACTCGAGAATTGCTGGGTCTTTATCGTTATTAACAGTAAATGAATGCCATACATCAAAAGTCAAATAAGAGAAATGTCAAGTTCTGTTTTGTTTATATATTTTACGAGAATATAGAAATAGTCCAATAAAGTTCTAACAATAATGAAATAATATCTTATGCTACGATAAATTCAAACTTGGAAAATTATTCTTTTTGGGTAGAACATTAACATTGAAAGTTTTGAAAAAAAAATGATTTTATGTGTTTTTTTCTTCATTCTATGCATTGAAATCTCTTACTTTACTTTTTTTCATAAACGTACACATAAAGAACATTGGTTTTTCATATATTTAATGTTGAATCTTTTAGAAGAACGAAAATCATAAGATCAGATGACTTATTCTAATAATGAAAACTATTGTCAGTATGTGTCATTTCACATGATTTACAGGAATATGAGAATTTCTTGGTCTTTTTTTAATTTCATGATTGTCAATAACTCAATATTTTGATGAAAAAATATTATCGAGAATGTTTCGATTCATTTGAGTAAAAATGAGGAAAAAACAAATCAATGAATATTTACGCATAGAATCTGGCCCAGGATTAATCATTCCATGAGTATAATCATCATGTGGACTATTAGCTACTTTTATTGCTTGACATTTTGGTATTTTTAAATGAGATCGTATATTAGCTGATAAATAATTACATTGACGAAATATACCTTGATGTGTTGAAAATAATAATAAATTTTTTTCAATTCCTATAACAGCTGCTGATAATTTATTATTCAAATTTGATAATATTTCTGTATCATTAGTATTATTAATTATATGAATATTACCATTAGTTGTCTCTTCAATAATAATCCATTTTGCATAAGAACGTAATTTAACTAAATCATAAACAATTATTGACCAATAATCAGTTGCAAATGTTAAAATACCAATAAGATTAGTTAATGATGTGGCTATAAGTGATAAAATTTGTATTGTTAATATCGCTACCATGGAGTAATAAATAATATTATATTTAGAATAAATATTAGGTAAAACAATGGAAATAAACTTTCATTAATATTTTGTATGATAGAAGTACAAAAACTTGTTGTGTGATTTTCGAGCAAGTAAAAATGATAGGTTTCCTTAGGGGAAAATGGAAAAAAAAACAAGAAAAAATGAGAAAATACTACATAGTTAAACTGATTGAATGCATGTGCAATCCATTGAGACAATAAACATCAATGCGCAATGCTGTGTTTTGTCGATTACATATTGCATGTAAAAGTATGTCATGTGATGTATAATAATTTAGACAAAGAAAAAAAACATGAAGAATTTTAATCTTATTATTAACAAATATAAAAAACCTTTTATATCTCAAGAGAAAAGAAAAAAATGTTCGTATTTTTAAATATTTCTTTTTGCATGAAAAATATCGAATGTATTGGTTTTTCTTTTTTTTCTAATCATTTGGTAACGCATGTTTATTAATGATAATTATATGAGCTTGCAAAAAGAAAAATATGATTAGAAGCATTTATGTATGTTTAAATAATTTAGATTATTATCGATTGTTATAGTCTATGAAGTTAGAATTGAGGGAAAAAAACATTTGCACACTCGGAACATATTGTATAGCTTTGGAAGTTTTGAAATCTATGCACTGTTTACCCATCATCTATCATTTAACAAATATTGTATTAAAATTGTTTCAGTTCATTCGATCTGTAAGAAGTAAAACTTACATGTTTGTTGGCAAAATCTTTTTCTCTAATAAAACAAGCAAATAGTTATAAAGATTTTGTTGTCAGTATAGTCTGACAAGACTGTAAGTGTGAGTATAGTTACCTGGGCTTTTGGTATATAGTTAACACTTCCATACCAACAATTACATCTCACACCGCGAGGATTGACGTGGGTGTGGCTATTACTGTGGATGTGTGAATGCGTCTAAGAGAAAATAGAATATTCATACCCACACTCTCATGTGCAACAGTATGCGGTTAGTCAATATGTATGAACAGTTTAAGCCATTGAGCACAAAAGCTGTGCATTGAACAGGCATTCTGTCCAGAGCAACAATTAGTACTAGTTATGGAGAAAATAAAAAGCTATATGGAATCTGTCGCTAGGCAGTCTCCATACTGCAAGATAATCGAAAACAAAGGGTATTCTTGGTACTTCCTTCTCTTTGTATCCAGATGTTCACAGGAAATATCTTTTGTAGTGATAAGTTTTAACTGAAAAAAAAACAGTTGGAGTTATTTGAAAAATCTCTACAGATATTGTTTTTTTAAATCATCGATTGTTTTCTTAAGCGAGTCAACAGTTTGCTCAATCTCTTTTGTATTATTTTCTTTTTTGAAGTATGTCAAACAGCCAACTAATATAATTATTGTATGAAGATCTAGTCGTTGATTGAAATCTTCGTCAATTGAAAAATTATTGATACCATTATAACCTCTTATTAATGAACTAATATCTGATTCTAGTTCATACGTTTTAAAAATGGCAAAATCTGTCGTCACAGGTCCACCTTGCATATCACCAAAGTCAATAATGCCTGTTATATTCAGACTTTCATCTACATACCAATGTTCATGTGTGAAATCACCATGACATAGAACTGGTTGGTGACATTCATAATTATTCATAAATAGATCATGACATTTCATGATGAAATTGACATCTTCTTCAGTAAAGCCAACATCAAACAGATATTTTTTATCTTCAATTCTGTCCTTGATTATTGACTTGATATAGTCAGCCCAAGAATCGAAATCCCATTGATTATTATGATTCAAACGCCAATAACCATTAACTTTGACTGAATGTATTTTTTTTAATATGATACCAGCTTGTTCTAAAACTCGTACAACATCATTTTCACTTATATTTTGTTCGTCAATCACTTTTCTAAATGATTTTCCTTTCAATTTTTCTAAGATCATAATGTCTCGCATTTCATTGTCAATCAATTCTTTTCTTACAAATAATACTTGTGGTACAGGTACACCATGTTTACGACATTCATTTATTGCCCATGCTTCTTGATCATAGAGAACATCACCAAAGCGACGTACTTTTAAAATAACGTATGTATCATTGTCTAGTCTTACATCATACACTTCACTATCATTGCCTTCAATTATTCGTTATTTTTCTTTTATATTTTGACCAGTTGCTTTATGGATCAAATGGCTAATTATTTCATCGTTTGCTGGGACAAATTGCGATTGTCGCTGTATCATAAAATCATTCATATTTCTACTTGAAACGAAAGAATAAAAACGTGAAGATTTTACATTATGAACTATTTTCGAAACTGCTACAACTATAAAAGATCTGCCGAATCAGGTTGGAAATCTTTTCACCTGACAATCTGACCCAAGTTAGGCGAGAAAAGAGTCGTAGTTAACGCACATTTCTGTCTTTTTAGTTTATTATTATAGATGCAAGAAAAACACGTCATGAAATCTAATCTTGGGGTATTTTTTTCTCTAATCTATGTGATGCAAGGTACATTAACTCTCGTGGCTAAATCTGTGACAGTTTGAAGTTTCGACAGTTGGTACAATTTGTTCTCTTGAAAGTTAATCTCAAACTGCAACAACTTTCTTCCATTAATGAGATATCAAAGGGTTAATAATTTATGTAGTTCAGATAGCATTGCAGCTGTTTTCTATCATTTTCCTTGAAAGGATCAATACATACTAATAATGGTTATATTACCCATTTGAGGATAATTGTAGATGAGCGAAAAGTCAAAATATAATGAAAAAACCTCGATTTGCTGAAGAATAGTAACGAATAATAGCTGTAATACTCTTTACAAATTCTATGAACTGTCTTTTATATTGTATAATGCAAGTGTCATGAAAATTTCATGTTATCTTTGAAGAAACTTATGACATGTAATAGGTAATTGTGAAACCATTCTTTCGCAATAAGATCAGAAAAGAACTATTCTGTTCGAGTAAACCTTTGTGTCTTCTTACTAAAGACTGAAACAAAAGAAAAAGATAGACGTCACTGCTTCGCTTGCAACCCCTAGATAGCAATATGAGCTTATGCATAAGAAGAAGAAAGATACAGTGCATATAGGAAACCATTACATTTATTTTTATCGACAGATGGAAGCAGATGTAAGGAAGATGACGATCTTCTTCTCCTTGTCAATCACACCCATATTTACATCCATTTCGAAGTAGGAAGTCAATTACACTATTTCTTGACTTTGACATGAGATTCAACTTTCTCGTCAGCAATGCTGCTAGGAAAAAAAGATTACTTAAGAACATATCTTGTACTTTTCTACACAGTCTCTCTGCCTTAGAACAGCAGGAATTCAGTAAGACTGACTGTATTACTTTCAATGGTAGCGGTAAACAAGGAAATTTTCTATTGTAGTTACAAATATGTGAGTTTTGTAGTGGACTATGTGGTCTATCATTATCAATCAGAATCCCCTTAAGTTGTTTTTTTTTATTGCTTGCATATCAACGAAATACTGAAAAAGTGTAAGCTCGCAGAACACCTTTGGAAACTAATATTCATCGTATTATTGCTAAAGAATTAATGTTAGAGAGCTGAAGCTTTTAGCGCCCACCAAGACCAGTGTCACCCATTAAGTGCTACATGAATCATCTAGTTGTCTGTCTATGCATCAACTAAGTATTGGATCATGGCACTATTGTCTGGCCATCTTATGAATGTAATCCTCGGATGATACGAAATTAATCTTGTACGTAAGTTGATTCACTTAAATTTTATGTGAAAAGATTGATGACAGTTTCCAATACAAAATAGTCTAAGAGCTGGTTTGCAGAGCCCAATGTTTCTAACAACTACTAATGCACTCCATCCTTTTTCTACTATATCCAAACAGGACTCGTCTAAATTTCAACACGCTCATTGAACTTCAGCTCTTAAAGACGGGTTAGGATAAGTATCGGTATCAGTGTGGGATGGTATGCATTAGGAGTATCAGTTTTCTTTGCTTTTTTGAATAAAAACTCGGAGAATGAGTTTGATTTTTGAAATACAAAAAGCAGAGAATTTTGTTTTTATTCCAAAAATATAAAGTAACAAATAAGCTTTTCTTTTTATCTGAAATAAAGTAAAATTAGAAGCGTCACCCTGCTAGCTTCGTAGTCATCCTATATTTCCTATATTTTTTAAAAAGCCACAAGTGATTCATCAATTACCTCGGACTAAACCAGATACTTTTTTGTTTTTTATAGTTGTACAAATTTTGTTGTATAAGTTTGAACTCATAAGATATTCCAGTTTACATTTTATCAACCGATAAAGTTTTTGTGATATTTATTCAGATAAGTTTTGTTAATAATTATATGAATATGTGTATGTAAAAAGATTGAAAATAAATCGAAGACAATCCTTTTTTGTATTTCTTCAGAGAAAATTATTGTTTCGTTTTCCACAATCCGAAGATAGGTTATTTGATCATTATATTTGATAATATGTAGGAAAAGAGCTACAGTTTGCAGTTCTGTTGATTCATTTATTCATTTTCTGTAAAGTTTACAGAGAAAGTATTCAAATCTTAGCTTGAATCAATGTCCTATATATGTCCTATATAGGAATAGGTAATTCTATATAAATAATATCTTGGATTCCTATATTTTCGAAAAGTGACGCTACGAGGCCAAAGTACACATTATCTTGTGCTTCGAATTTCCAAATGACTAGATGTCACTTGTTGATTTTAAATACATCTCAGCCACACTTTCTTTCTTAGATCCTTGGCTGCAATCGGATAGATTTATCGAATTCTCAATATTTCCTCTCGTGTTATCCATTCATGTTTAAAAGTGTATCACTAGTTTTTCCTAGGGGGAAACGGCAGACTTTTGCACTTCAAGTTACTTTATGCTACTTTGAAGTACTTCAAGCTACTTCACGCGTATTTTCAGCTACTTTACAGGTACTTTGACCTACTTTGAAGTACTTTAAACTAATTTTGTACTTTGTTGTACTTTTCTACTTCAAGTCTGCCGTTTCCCCCTAGAGTTTTTCACTGAATCAGTCATTCTGAGGAATCATTAATCAACTATATCTCCGATCTACTAGCATTGCTGTCTGGATATCCGGAACACAAACCAATCATAATATCATGCAATGATAACTCAATTTATCCGAGAAAANTAAGAGCTCAAATGTTTACCACATATGTACTATATAGTCAGCCAAAAAAGATAAAAGAAACATAGACTAATCGTTTATAGTTAGCGAAAAATCAAGGAATCAAAATAACAAAATCTGTCGTGATATTTAGTGCCACAGCAGCTACCCATTTGTTTTATTTTTACTTGTTTGTTTGATCTTGAACATTAAAAAAATTTTTTTTTTTATAAAAATATTTCTTCTTCTTTACTCTATCAAATAAAAAAAGACAGTTGAGTTAGCTTGTAAATAGTCCTTAATAGTTGCAATTTGATCTGTCGTGACAAAAAATGGTAAAAGCGCATGTTTAGATATTTTTGCAAGAGGAGAACCCCAGCTACCAATTGTCGTAAAGATTTCTATCTATCCAGTCAGAATTAAAGAATATAAAAAGAAATTTCCGTCGATAGATGCTGCTAAACAGCTTTCAGTATGATCTTTCATCTTTGAAAAATCCTTAACCATACAACCAAAATCCCTGATAGTTTTACGGTAAGTAGGATGAAATGAATGGAGCATTTTAAAAAAAAATTGTTTAAATCGATTTAGTAGAAGTTGAGTTATAAGATTTTTTGTGTTCGCAGAACAACCGTACAATCTCAGCGCAATTCACTCATGTATATTTACAAAAAAAAAAGCATAAAATGTTTAATAGTTTAATAATATCGTGATTTTCAGATACGAATAAAATATCGCAACACAGTATTTCTACAACATGAATGAGAAATTTTAATAAAACTAAGTTCAAGAAGATTGTGTTTCTGATTGAGCTTGTTAGCTCCTATGTGAAGGTTTTGTTTTTGTAGCGAAAATTCTCAATATAATGGAGCAAACCATAAGATAAGCAAGTTTCGTTTACAAAATTTCATTAAAAATACATATGGTTCATAGTGATATGTTGAAAGAGTACTTCATATTCTATCGATTAATAATATCTAATTGAAGAATTTTTCTTCTACTGATTCATAAACTTTTAAAGACGTATTCCACTGCCATCTATTAGATAAATTTTCGAGTCTGTCACTCTAAGAAATATTTTGCGTGTCTGAAACAAACATTTAAGTCTTCTCACACATAGGTATACTTCCATTTAACATGCTATCGATCGTATTCTTTTCACTATTTTACTCAGCTTTCACTACTCGTGAGTTCGAACTCTATCCATATGTCAGTAACTCATGGTTGGTCATAATATTGAATTAGTTTTTTTCACTAGAAAATGAGTCTTATAAATTATATCTCAATCAGACAATTTTAAGAACTATTTTTTTAGTAAATTTTGTTTTTAAATGTTTGATTCTTTTTGTATTTTAAAGTTATGGCAATTATCATTTCTATTTTTGAATACACTCAATAGTCTCTTACAGGTAAAATTTGAAATTTTCAAACTTAAAATTGTTTCAAATAATGCACATTTTTCTTCTTATATGAAATTGCATGTCACTTATTAACTAATGATGATTATTAATTAGATGATATTTTTTAAAAGATGTGAATTTAAGTATTGTATTGCAACGGTATTTTGTTTATAAATACTTGAAAATTAAATAAGTAGTAGTTGATTAGAAAAATATTTTTATTATCTATTCTGTTAATATTACTTGTCGTTAAATATGATTGTTAAATTTCTTCTGTATATTTTGTATAAAATAAATTTCTATGAAATCAAAGTTTTTAAAATTCTAGTTTAAATTAATGTTTTTAATTGAAATTCATTAGAACAGCGCAATCTTAAGTTCCTTGAGATATAATTACGCATCTGATAAACTAGGCATTCGAAATTGTGTAAAACATTTGCGTTGACTGTTAAAATATCATTCATACACAATATTTGACACACACATCAGTACAAAAATTAAAAAAATTGACGAAAATTATGAGTCATTTTTGAAGAAAAGAAAAAAAAATTTGACTACGTCCGTGAGTAGGCTATTTACTACCACGCGACATTTGTTCTGCTTACGGCCATATAATGCAATGTCAGATTAGTTCATAAAATTTTAAATTACTGATTCATTTATATATACTATATTTCTATATATAAGAAACGGATCAATACTAGTGTATATTTCATTCGAAATGTTCAAACCGTCGACATATAGTTGGTGTTGTTGGTAAGTTTTTATTTATATTTTGTTTTTATCATTGAAGTAAATTTATTATCAATAGGTGTAGTGTACCTCGTGTGAAAAGTCATCCAAGCGCTGTTGTTCATCATCTCACATATATTCCATATAATGAAAATAAAGATGAAATGATTCCTATGAATTCCATTCAAAATCAAGGTTTTGGAACTGAAAAGGAACCATTTATTGTTTATCGAAATGCCCAGTTAATTAGAAGAGAAAATAAACATTTACGTTTTGTTTGTATGTCGGATACTCATAATGATATTGCAGATGTTCATATTCCAAATGGTGACGTATTTATTCACTGTGGCGATGCTGTTAATCACCGTACAAGTGTTCGTGATATAGTCAGATTCAACCAATTTGTTGGTCAACTTCCTCATAAATTTAAAGTTTTTGTTAGTGGTAATCATTGTGTTTGTCTTGATCCAAAACGACCAGATCGAAGTCAAAAATTACTTAGTAATATGATTTATCTTCAAGATCAATTAGTCGATATTGAAGGTATACGTATTTATGGTAGTCCATGGAGACCAGCACGTGGTTGTTTTTATCGAGCCGAAGCGTTTGGTTATGATTCCAAACATATACGAGAAGATAAATGGTCAAAAATTCCTCAAGATATTGATATTTTACTGACACATGGACCACCTTATAGTATTCGAGATTATAATTCATCAACAAGACAACCATTAGGTTGTCCAGATCTATTAGATGAAATTGTTACAAGAGTTCGACCACGTATTCATCTTTTTGGACATATGCATGCATGTCGAGGTGCTAGTTTATATAAAAGTGAAGATAATCGATTATTAGAAGGTGATAAATTTCCGAGTCAAACTAATGATATTCTTTTTGTTAATCTCGCTATACATCAAGGAAAAACACTTGGTGAGCCAACTGTTATTGATTATTATTATTGATATATTGTTTTTTTTATCTGTAAAAAAAATTGTTTTACATATAATTTTTTAATAAAACAAGCAATCGTTTATAAATATGAATTATTTTATGAGAAAGGATTGGAAAAATTTTAAAGCGATAAATATTCATATGTATTTTCTTACCACTTTTTATTTTTATATTTTTCCTTAGCAAACTAGAATCAAAGGCATTGAAAAATATCAATAACAATATCTAGAACATTTTAGAACCTTCCTTAAAATTTAAATAGTTAGAATGCATTTTTCATTTTCGCGCACATAAAAGATTATATTTAAAGATATCAAGGATGATGTTTTGATTTTCGTATAACCAAAACAAGAACCATGAAGTGATCAAGTTCTAACTTTCGGGAATGATCAATATGAGTGTTTATGAGTTCATCAAGATAAAGAATAGATGATTAAAATCTACTGTTGTATACTAAAATGGAATGAATTATTTCATATATGAAAATCAGTATTTCTTGACTTTTTAACGGTAGTAGAAAGTCATGTTACGTATATATCCTCAGGATCTGATGAACATGGGATAGATACGAGTCAGTTCACATAGTCTTGTAATCATATCTCAGAATGTAAATATGAAGTTTAAATCTTACTAAAATTTTTATATGAAAGTAGCTTTACATGATAAAGATTTTGATTTCCATGGATGTTTCTCATCGCGATACTAAAAATTGTTTATTTACAAATTCGTGCAATTACAATCATGAATCAATTTACTTACATGAATGATTATTCACAATTACTCTATGTTATTATTTTGACAAATAGTTATTCTAATTGGTTGAGTAAGTGTCAGCAAATAAAAATGATTCATGCCATGTAGATACAAAAGCGTACTAAACATACATACATCAGTAAGAAAACAAACAAATGTGACAAATACTATGCTAATTTTATGCAAAAGATTAAAAAATATTAGTGATACTATAAAACAAAGAAAAACATAGTTATTCATCTATTTACCATGCTTCATAAAATATCTATTTGTTTATTTATTCATATACAACTTCGTTCTATACATTAGTAAAATAATACAACCATTTATTGCATTCAAAATGTTCAAATTAGCAAGAGGGTCTATGTCATCCTTACGTATATTCCATATAATGAAGTTTATAAACAAATTCTTCTATTCAATTCACTTCGAAACCTATATTGTGAAACTAAAGATAATATAATTATTATTTATCATAATTCACAGTTGAATGGAAAATCTCAAACAGTTACTTTTAAATTTTATCTATCGGACAGCTACAAAGATAATTTACTAATTCATATTCTACAGAATGATGTATTTATTCATTGTAGCTATGGTATTGTACATCGTACAAGTTTTCGTATTCTTCTCAGATTTAATGAACTTGTTTAGTTAACTTTCTCAAAAGTACGAACTATTTGTTCGTATTTATCATAGTATCTGAGGGTGAGGGTGTACTTCAGGGCAACGGTTATATGAAGGCTATTTACTTCACCTTAATCCATCCCATACCAAATCTTTAAGATAAGTGTTCCAATATAGTGTGAGTAAAATAATTGTACACAGATGTCTCAATGAAAGTGCTTTATCCAATGGATGATATGTATCAGTATTGAAAAAGTTGTCGAGTGTCAAATGTAATTTTTCTTCAACCAAAGATATAAATTATAAGTAGCATGTTTAATAGACATTATAATAAAACAAATACACTTATTTATCTCACTCTTCGATTGTTGGTAACGCATTGAAACAAGTTTAAGATTTAGCTACCTATGACACACGCTTGTTAATATTACCGCCAATATATACCGTGATGCTCATAGAAATTAGTAAGAGCGCTTACTAATTTCGTTTGCATCTATAAATGATTACAGAGAGTATTTCCTATTCAAATTCGAATTATTTATTAGAAAGGATTCAAATTAATTGAGAAAATAGTTTCAGAATATATTTTACTAATAAAAATTTACTTCATAACCGAAGCAGATTTCAACTCTGTGGTTAATACAGGTGGCTCCAGCGCATCAACGTTATCATCCTACACCAAAAACAACTGTATTCTGTCAGTTTTAACAGACTTCAAAAATATTAACAAGTTTTGATACAATATACTATGATAAAATACTTTCAAAAAGAATCTACGACACTTTCTCGGTGTTTACACGATAGTCAACTCAGAACGGTAACGTAATAATAAAAAACACACGTTTCAATTGTTACCAAAACATAGAGGAAGTATTATTATTTAATCATCAACATGATGAATATTTACTGAAATATTATTCTTGTTTAACTAACGGAGCTAAGAAAATTTTCCACTCAGATAAAAATTTCTAAAAACACTTTTAAACATCTTGATCGTATTTCGCGTTCTTCAGAAAATATAACGACTAGCTACTTTCATCATAAATAGTGCTTGAAAAGATAAAATTAACATCAGGAAAACTTGAAAAAAAAATTTTCTCACAAAATTTTTTTTGCAGGCATCATGCATAAAAAAATGTTTACACGTTTTACAAATGCTTTCACTTGTCATGGAAGTTAGATAATTACTTATGTGCGGAAAAATAGATTGTTGTTTTTTTTTACTGACTATATCTATTGCTAATGTTGATTACTAAAGTTTTTAGCAGCTAATATTCAATATATTTTCTAAATGAAAGCGTAATAAAAACGATTTTTCGTGAAAATTCATTTACATGATAGAGTCTGCACTATTTCTAACATGCATCTAGCTGATTATTTTAATACGAAATATAAAATTTCTTTTTTTTTCTTAGACTTTGAGAATTTTGTAGATTGATTTCAATTTAACGAAAGCCAATAGAACTGATTATGATTTACATTAGCAGTTATCTATCTGCTGAGGAAAATAAATGAATACATTTAATGATTGATTGAAGAATGGACATTTATCAACGTATGAAGTATTCGAATTGATAATAAGGAATATTATCCTGTTGACATCATATAATTATGACAAACTTGGGCACAAATTATAGTAAAATATAGAGCTTTCTGAATCGGAGCAAACTGACATGTGAGACATTTGACTACAGTCTATGAAATACTCAACTGGGATATATTTGACAATAATTCAACGGAAAAGTGGTAATTTGAAGATTAAAGAATAGGGCGAAGGGAGCCTACTTGTGTCCTGCAGGACATTATCGATAATAATGAATTTGGTTTTGTATTATGTAGATCTATTAAAAAGATGTAAATCTTATCATTGTACCTATATACAATACGCAAAATAACTTATTAATGGAGTACAGGTTGCTGAACATATGAAAGTTTTCAAACAATAACCGATACATAAAAAATGACTAAAAATAGCGAATAAGAATAGACTCATCACTATTGAACGATAGTCAGTTTATTCGAATAACTTTTTCTTTTTTACATTTATCTTTTGCATACGAAACTATTTGTAGAGATAAATCTTGTTCCATCGAATTTTTGTTTACAGAGTGCATTGCGTCAAATGAATATCTATCGTGTAATGTCTAAAATCTCAATATACATTATGATAATGAATGATTATTTGACTCGATTGGACTTCTTTGAAAAATGAACCGATTTTGTCTCTACTTGTAAATTGTCAGCAAACATGGTATTAAAGTATGATAGCTTTATCGGGCATTGGTGTTCGATACTATGAAAAGAATTCTATCTTTTGAAAGTTCGGTTAATTCAGACAAGGTCATTCTACTCTAACCTGGAAGAAATTTGATAATTAGCTATTATTCGCTAGACAAAGTTGATTGATGTTTTTTTTATTCGATTTTGTTTCTAGTGACATTACTTCTAAGTCGCAGAAAAAGAACACAACTTGATGTATATCATTCAAAACAAGAAGAAAATCTCGAACTGAAAAAGCTTCGATGTAAACGTGTTGAAAATACTTTAGTTTCGATAGAGTCAATTTGGACTTCATGATTAAAATCTCTATTTTATCAAATTCGCCAAGGAATTTGTTGTGAATTACAGAATTTGTTTTCAACCGAGTGCTCAGAAACTTGTTTCGAAATTTCATAATTCTTCCTTTCCTAGATTGTTTTAGTGATACAAAGTTATAACGTTATGATAACATTACTGACTTTTCAGAAACTGAAAAATATGATTCTAAGCTTTTTACCAGAGGGTCTTTTACTTTGGTTTTTCTCATTTCTAATTTTAATCATAGGATAACAAAACAAAACGGTGCTTAAGAAGGTGTTGTATGATAATTATTTTAACATTTCTAATTTTCCTTTACGTATTAGATATTGTTTGAAATACTCGCAAAATTCAACTTATCTTTCATTTTACTCGATTATCAATTCTTTCCGTTTTGACGAAAGTTATTCATCATGTTCATAGTAATATCTTGCAAAAATCAAACAAACGATATTTTTTATACAAAAAATTTGATCAGCAAAGTACATTTTAATATTCCATGCACTGATCTCACACGTTTTCATAATACCATCATGATTAGAATAAGCAAATAATACATTCGAATAAGTACAAAATACAAAAAAAATTGGTATCACGGTTGATTGCTTATCTATAAACGAAAAAGGAAATGTTTTATTGATCATAAAGTGATGCTTGTAAAGCTTCACGCATCATAGCTGCTTCATCTTGTTCGTAGTTCACATAAGTATCTAAAGAAATATAGATCAATTACAGAATAAGACGACTTGACAGGATTTTATGACTTTATTTTGAGCCACGAACCATATATATGGTTTTTAAAGCAGTTCGCAGCGCATCGAATGGCATATCACAAATCATTTTTTCTCAAAATCTTCATGTTCTCAGGAGGTATATACTGGTTTTAATCTTCGAGAAAATATTCTAATGTGTTCAATTCTATGGCACAGAACAAGTGAGTACCAACATGAAACTTTCTCAATAATTGCACATTATTGAGTTCTATACGTTTCACATATAAAATCTTTCGGAACAATAAAGACTCATTGTTAACTTGCAAGATTATCTCCTACAGTAGACAATTTTTCCTATATGAAGAAGGTGATATATTATTGATATTTTAACAATATTCACACGGCTCGATTAAAAACTTTCATGTACTAATAATCAGCACAGCATCCCTCATAAACTGATATAACTCTTTTATAAACGGAGAATTGTTTTGCCCCCAGACCTGTGGAGGGGGCTACGGGAATATAAAAAAATTAATTTATGACGGAGTTATTTATATCAATTTATCAGGGATGCTGTGTTGATTACTATGTAGTACATAAAACCTTTTAACAGATTCGTTGAGGTCGTTAAATCATTGTCAATATATCGGCTTTTTCATATAGGGAAATTGGCTATTCTAAGAGGCAACCCTGCATATTGACAATAAGTCTCTGTTGTTTTGAAGGATCTTATCTATGAAACATATAGATCTCGATAGTGTGCGATCTTTGAGAAAGTTTCATGTTGGTAATCACTTGTTCTATGCCACAAAATTACACACATTGGAATATCATATTATCAATAAATAACCTAGATCTAAGAAAATAAATCCTTTTCAAAGCAACAATGAAAATGTTGAGAAAAATTTTATTTCTCATATATCATTCGATGCAGCAGAAGCTGCTGTACAAAATCCACATATATGGTATCCTGGTTTAAGATAGATCATTAAATTCGACAAGGGTTTTCCTTTCTTTTTGTCTTACCGTAATCGAACTGATGACGACTTTTAATATGTCGATAAACATTTGATGAAACCATATTTTTATCACCCCATGGCATTGTCGAACAAATTGGACTATTTAAATAATAGAAAAAAAAAACAATCTTTTACATTAGAAAAGAAAATAATTAATTTACCAAACTCGCCGTTGATCTTCAGCTAGATGTCTTTTTTTAATATGTTGACGAAGATGAGCAAGACTAAAACTAAATCAAAAATAAAATTATTGTAAACAAAAAAAAAGCTCAACGACAAATAACAATTTACTTTGCTCTCGGACAAAATGGACATTGGAATGTCGAACGATTGTCACCTTCTTGTGCTAATTGTAATGCTCTAGCTTGTGATTCCGACAATTGTTTCATAGGCAGTCCGGGTTTTTCTATTGTATTGTCAGGTTTTTTTATTGCTATACATGTTTCTAGATGATTTCGTAATTCAGATAATATAAATACTAGTGAACAATTTGGACATGATGTTTCACATGTATTTAATTGATCTTCTAACTCTCGATAACGTACATAACCTAATGATTCTTTTCGACAAATAGCACAAACAAAACATTGATTAGGTTGATGAATATGTGCGGAATGACTAACACTTCCACTTCGTAATGATGAAACAGGAGTAGATTCTGATGGTGGCGATTCATTTGAATGTTTTTTAAGACCAATTATACAATTTTGACAATAAGTATGTGGACAAGATAGACTAACAGGTGTTTGGAATATTTCACGACCTATGAAGAAAATTTTTAAAGATTAAAAAATGATTATATAAAAACAAGTATGTATAAATATTTCAACAACTTTATTAATTGTTTTTTTCTAATGTTTTCGAGATTGACTTAGACACAAAAGAATACATTGAACACCGTAGAAAAATTAAAAAGACATAAGAGAAAATGATTTATAAAATCTTATATGTTAAGAAATTAATATTACTTATATATCTTTACTTTCGAAATTATTTATCATATAAATTATTTGCACATACTGCAAATATTTTGAGATAAATCAAAGTCAGTTCGATGTTTGTTCGTTAAGAAACGTGCTCAAAAAGTTGTGTAAAAATTTTTAGATCATATACTCAAAAGTAGAATGATAGAATTGTTTGTAATGATAAATATCTTAGTAGAAAAAAAGTAGTCATGAAATAAATTCAATTCATCCTATGATTCCAAGAATAAAAATTTTTAAAATACGTACGATATTTAGAGATATATAAAAAGATTTATATTTTATCAGAAAATCTATCGATTGCTAACATTAATCACTTCAAAATTCTTTAAATTAAAATTGACTTACAAACACTACAAGTAAAATCTTCCAAATTTATTGTTGTTGTTTGTTCCATAAGTTTGATTATGGTATGAGAAGATAAAAATAGATCTGAAACATGATAAAAACAATACGAAAAACGTAATCATTATATGGTTTCACTCGATTGATTATACACATACAAAATGTACAGGAGTGGATATTTTCGTTATATTTAATTTTGATATTTTTAGTCTAGATGGAGTTACTATTCATTTGAATGCTATCTTTTTTTTCTTGTTCAATTTATTCTTTTAATTATTTAATATTTAATAAAATCATACAGAAAAATAAAAACTGATCTCAATATTCAAATAATTTAGATGATAATCATTTTAATAAGTATTCTTGTTTTGTTGAATGATTAACTAGAAAAAAAACAATACATAAAAACTATTAAGTAAAAAATTTATATTACTTTTCATAAATTCAACTAATATTTTTCTTTCATTTGATTATCTTATGATGAGAAAAAATCCTACAATGAGTAATGTTTTGTTTTTATTGGTTGATATTATGAGTGTTTTGGTAATGATATAATATGTTGTGCTAGAAGAAAACAAATAATTACTTACATTGTGTTAACATAAATTTAAATATATTCGAATTTTCATTACAAGTGTTAGATTATGAAATAATTCAAAAATTAGATTCTTTTCACTTTTTCATTATTGATATTTTATTTTTAGCATTAATAGAAATTATTACCTACAATAAAAATATAAAATATAGAAAGTTAATTAATAGATTAATATCATATTTTATCTTACTTGTCAAAATTACATTTTATTTTTTATTTTACATCTATTGATAATAATATATCTATTTTGAAAATTTTCTTTCTTTTCTTCGTTTTAATCAACCAATACTAATGAATATATCAATATAGATGGTAGTGTTTGAGATGATAAGCAATCTATATTCAGCATTTAAGAGAAAAAAACAGTATGAAAATTTTTCTTTTTTCATTAGAAAGATTTTATATTTTTTTTACTAAATGATTTAATAATATTTTAATATGTTGCTAAGGAAAATAATGAAAGAAAACGACTTAATTGGAAATCTATATCACTGTTTGAGTCAACAGAAGAAGTCTTATAATTGACATTGTATCTGTTTGACCATGACAGGTTAATAATCATATAATAGATATTTCGACAGTCATAGAGAAATGGTTTTCTAATAAAATTATTCTGAAAAAAAGAAATACTTTACGAATTACCATCAAGAATTTCGTTGGCTGATATAGAACGAACTTTGCTAAATAATATTATTCATGTTTAATATTTATTGCTTTTATATATTATTCATGAAATATTTTCAGCTAAAATAAACAAAAGTCCTAGTGAAATAAATTGTAATAATCATATGACAAACTTTTAGACAATTTGCTTGTGAATATAGAATACAAATAATCATTGATGCAATAAAAATACTCTATAGAACACAATTCAAAGAATCGTTTAACATTGTTTCGAGTACAATAATAGCTTAATATTATATGAAATGTAATATTTGAGACATGAAATAAGTATTTTATATTTTGTTGCATATAACAACACAAACGAAAACAAGTAGCATTATCGAACTTTATCGTACATGTAGATTGTATGATGAAACAACTAATAAATTGACTAATGAAAGAAAGCATATTGCTATTCTAGGTATAAAACCAGCATTTCAGAGTACTATAACAACTGTTATACCACAAGAACAAGTCAATATACGTCACAGCTGCATATTGTATATTGATAATGATTGTCGTTTCATTTTCTTTCATCAATAGAAAAATTGTCACCGGTTACGAGCGATAAGACAGAAGAAAAAGAAATCTTAATGAATTGTATGAAAAGAAAAGCTGTCATAAAAAAACCAAACAACACAACATATAAACACTATTGTTTATTTTTTTTGTTCTATATGATTTATTTTTGATCAATTCCAATTTGTCAATTAGAATTCATCGATCAAAATTGATTATTTATTATTTATTTTTTTCTTCTTTTATCTATTATATGCCAGAACAGTTTCGATAGTATGCTAAGATACAGATACATATACATGATTCTTATCTTGACAAAGAAAAAGCAAGTAGGTTGAAGGGATAATCTATATTTTGACTGTTTCTGTTTCTGTTCTTGTTTTTTGTTTTTGTTTTTTCTTCATTTATTGCTGATAGATTCCATTCACAGAACGTTATAGTCATGTATGTTTATTTAGTTATGTCATAGTGATGTTTGCAAATGAAGAAGAAATAATTAAGCACTTGAGTAGGGAGTATTTCTATAGACATTTTTATTAGAAAAGATGATTAATATAGTAAAGATGATTAATAAAAAAGAAAAAAAAAAACATATTTTTTTGGTTTTTCTTTTTCGCCTGCTTTCTTTTTCCCTCTTCTTCTAGATATTGTCTAGAGATAATTCCTTTTACTACGACACAAGTAGGCAAAGCAAGATATATGAATGGTTCGAATTACGAATGACTTTCAATGAACGCTAATGCCTCATTTGATAATAATGCTGATAATAGTGGTCTAATTATTCCAGTAACACAACGAAGTTTAAATGGAATATCAGTTATATCATACAATTGGTCAGCATTATTTTTATTATTTTTCTCGATTTTTGGTATTGTTGGCAATTTATTAGTTTGTCTCGCTATTGGAACTGAACGACGTTTACATAATCGAACTAATTGGTTTCTTTTTTCCTTAGCAGTTGCTGATATGCTTGTTTCAGGTGTCGTTATTCCGTTAGCTATTGTTAAAGAATTTACAGGTAAAAATAAAAATTTAAAACAAAAAGATATTTTTTCCATTAAGGAAATTTTTTCGATTTAGGATTTTGGATCTTAGGTCCAGTTTTATGCGATTTATGGATATTTTTGGATGTTTGTTCTTGTACATCATCCATAATGCATATTGTAGTTATATCAATTGATCGTTATTTAGCTATAAAAGATCCATTAAACGTTCGTTCACGGCAAGAAAAACGTCAAATATGTCTTCTTATTATGCTTATCTGGCTGATAGCTATCCTTTTGTCCTCTCCAATGATTGTCCTTGGTGTTATTAATCCATACAATATTATTATAAATGGACAATGTTTAATAAATAATCAGTTTTTTGTTATTTATGGTAGTGTTGTTTCGTTTGTTATTCCACTTATAATTGTTATTGTTACATATACATTAACTGTACATCGTTTAAAGAAACAAATAAAACAATTTCAAAATCAATCTGCTCAAGAACAAATGACAAATTCAACGACGAATATTACTACTAAACCACTTTTACGACGACAAATAGGAAGTAATAATATTATTAATAATTTTTCACAATCTACATCAGTTTTAGCACCACAATTAAAACGTAAAGCATTTGAAAGAAAACATATAAGTTTTCATATTAGTGAAGAAAGCTTTAAAAATATATCTTTAAATGAAGATAAAAATTCTTCATTAAAAAAAGATATTGAACAAAAAAAAATATCAAAATTATCTCCTCATTCTGAATATCAATGTCCAAAAAATCCTTTTTATCAATTAAAATGTACATGTAATCATCAACAATTAGAAAGAATTCAACAAGAAAAAAGACATTCAAATTGTTTTCATTGTCGTCAACCAACAACTTCAACAGTAATCTATCGTCCAAAAACATGTTTTAAACCTCGTCCAATATCTTTACCATCATCACTTGTATTAAATCAATCTTCATCAATCATAACTAAACCTGTAAAACATAATTGGCGTCGATTAACACTTATTCCAAGTTTAGTATCAACACGTACAAAATGTTCTGCTGTACGTAATGAACAAAAAGCTGTTAAAGTTCTTGGTGTTGTTTTTGTTATATTTGTTATAGCATGGTTTCCATTTTGTATTATGAATTTATTACAAGGTGTTTGTAAACGTTGTTCAATTAATGTAGATATATTAAATGGTTTTGTTTGGCTTGGTTATGTTTCATCATCAATAAATCCACTTGTTTATACTATATTTAATCGAAACTTTCGTTTAAAATTTATTACATTGCTTAAATGTCAATGTTTATACCAAACAAATCGACAAAGACAATTATCTTATTATCAAAGTTATTCATCCTTACATGGGTCACGTATTCAACATACAGATGGTTTAATACAGAACGATATTCGACGCTTTAATGCACATCAACAACGTATGGAAACTGTATTAACATAAATAGTATTTTCTAT
Source organism: Rotaria sp. Silwood2 (assembly GCA_905329745.1). Classification (NCBI taxonomy): domain Eukaryota; kingdom Metazoa; phylum Rotifera; class Eurotatoria; order Philodinida; family Philodinidae; genus Rotaria; species Rotaria sp. Silwood2. The sequence goes on from CAJNSZ010000101.1 coordinate 92,368, forward strand.
TTAATAAAAAAATGGATGTATAAGTAGGCCTTTTAAGTAAACAGCTCTCGACAAAAATAACAAGGCCTTCAATGAATGTTACAAAAATAAATATAAATCTTTTCAACGTCAAATAATAATACGTATATCTTCACATCAATCGTCACCGAAACAGTCGTTTATGGTGTGTTTTTTTTGGTCCGTAATAATGATAATAGACATTAGCACACGTACAAAGACAAATTATATATTCTATCGAAAAGCATGCATCTTATCTCTCATCATGGTACACTTTATCATCATCACAATGTATGGATATATGTCAAAACAAAGACACAAGTTGTAGTACATGTAAACAAAATATATTTTGATAAGATCTATGATCGATTTTTCTTATGTCACAATCTGCTGAGAAGAATTTCGGCTCAAATTATTTATAAATTCATGAGTTTTTATCTTTAGCTTACATTCTATCAAAGACAATGCTAATGAGAAAGAAATATGATCGGTATTTTAAGTCAACAATAATAAATCGAATTCAAATTATGTTGATTACTATCGAGAACTTTTTATATTCGCAAAATAAATATTTCTACTAACAACAAAACATGTTCAATTACTGAACACTATTCGATTTCATATTATAATTATGCGTTGATCTTGATAAGATAAAAAAAAATTGTAAATGAGACTTTTCTAAAAAAATTTAAAGCATAGAGTTTTGATCTAAAATTTTGTCTATAGGTAGATTTGATTGTCATGAAGGGTTTAACGAAAACGTACATATCATTTTGAGATACTGCTTTTCCAGTTAGATTCGATTATAGTAATTCTCTTATAGTAAATAGCTGTTTTTTTTTGAAATAAATCAAAATTCTTTACTTTGGGTTTTTCGAAATCATCTTGATTTTTCAGTCAGAATATTCACAACTCTTCATCAGTAGGTCATGTATCGGAATCCGTTTAAACTTTTGTTAGTCTTAAAAAAACATATGAAATCGAATAGTATACCATAGCTGGATATAATCACTCATGAGTTATTAACTATCGTACATGATATAAGTACATACTGAGTTGTTGGTTTTTGTATGCTATAATCATTTTCATTTATTTCCATAGGTGCAATAGTAAATAGCAGATCTAAATCATATTGTAAAAATTATGAATAATCAAACAAGAAATGATATTAAACAATACTCGAGATTGATTGAAAATGATATCATTTTTTTTTACACAATTCTTAAGAAGTTATGGAGACTTTTCTTCAGCTCTGGAGAATGAGCGATATTCTCAGTCGTTGTTCATATATTTAGTTGAATGCACTAAAGAAAATATTGAGAAAGATTGATGATTATATGCAAATATGAATATGTTAATTCATACAATGGCGTAAAAGAAAAATATAAAGAAAATTTGTTTTTCATGATCAGAATAGAAAATATTGATTGTAAATTTTATAAATGAACGATCGAATAAGAAAAAGCAACTATTTATCTCTCATAGGATTTATTTTATAAGCTCATTCAATACAACACTACTAGATTCAATTTATTACCATACATAATTTTATGATAAAACTATTTATAATATTAACAATAAAATTTCAATCAAAATTCTTGACATCTTGAAATGATTACACTTCAGAAAAATAATTGTAAAAACTTACCTTATCAGCAATAAGCAAAGTCAACATTATCCAAGAAGAAGATCTAATAAAAATCTAATAACAAAAAAAAATTTCACATCATTTAGCAAAATAAAATTATCTTTATTTAATAAGCACTAAAAAATTTTCATATTTATAAATTAAGATAAAGACAAACAAGTTTACATAAAACCATTATCTGAAATTTTTCAATTTTGTAATAATTGCATACGTCAGCATTTTATTTGAATTATTGTTTAAGAATAATATAATAAAAATTAATTAGAACAAAAAATAATCAAAGAATCTTATCGATTCTTGAAATAACTTTTTCAAATACTATCAAAGTTAAAAGTCCCGCACTATTTTTTGTTTTTTAAGTCATGTAATAAAACTACACGTGATTAATTAGATATGATTACATGCCTATATAACAAAGGTTAAGTACCAAATATATGTGTACCTGTTTAATACAAAAAAAATGTTTGAACATAAAATATACAATCAATAAATAGTCGCTTTAGTATTAACCCGAGGACGGAGCAGGGCGAGGCGGTAAGAGGTTACGACTAAGCAAGGTTAATGAGCATGTTGCATAGAAAAAGAGTTTTTGACAGCAAGTCAAGTTGTCAACCAAAAGAAATCTAATTTAGGTCAACAACTGTTAATAATATTTTATGTCTTCGTTCGACAAATAAAAATGAAGTAAAATATTGATTGATATCGAGCTATATCATTTTGTGCTTCTGTACCTATTTTGCGTAATACCTAGTCAAAGAAATCCTATGGTCAAAAGATATAAAGATGTGGCGAGGCGATGAAGAAAAAAGATAAGATCGTAGTGGAACGAATCGAGTCGAGGAACAAAATATTCTTCCTGTTTCGGCCTCCAGTACTAACAAAGAAATACAACATGATATTGTTGCTATAAGGTTATGACGAACAATAATTTAATGTAAATGGGCAATCTATATAGACATCATGTGCATATGTGATACCACAGTAATCATAATAGTGTTTAATGCTTGTTTCTTTTGTTATTGTTCCACTCATCATTGATCGTCATGGCTAAAGTGTATTATACTGCTTGAGTAAAGATAAATATTATCTCTACTAATTCACAAAATTCTAAATTTTGATGTATTAATGAGTTGTCATTTTATCTAGTAGTTAACTCATCAGATAAAAATTTAGTACATTATATGTAGTTCATTAGAGTCTCCGTTTTCCTTGGTGAATTCGAACAATGCAAATAAAAGGTTACAAGAATATATTATGTTTAACTACAAAAGTTTGAAATAGAATATCAAGTAATCTGCTTTCATTTAATTTTATTCATTATATTTTATAATGACGTATTTATTCTGTGACGCAGAAGATGCATGTGAGAAACTTGCGTAAAAGGACACCCCACAAGATAAGAATGCTCACTTTATTCTTGATCTCTTCACACTACAATGAAGTCTAACCTGTCTGCGTACGCATGTTTCTTTATTTTTATCAATGATAGAGAGAGAAGAAAAGGCAATTAAGTGTATCTGTCATAAGAGGAGAGAAGAATCAAATATACATAAATAGAGAGAGAGTGAGTGAACAAATATGTGAACAGAATGATTACAAGATTGATAAGAATGTTATATTTCATTATAGTGTATATATATAGTACTTAACCTCTGTTATATAAACATTTAATCATATTAGATTAATGTTACGTAGTATTCCTATAGAACTTAAAAGTCAAAAATGCTGCAAGACTTTTAATGTAGAGAATATATCGATTCAACCTGTTTTAACTGCAATACTAATTACTTAAAAGTATAGAAGTATGTTTATCAAAAGTAGAAAGATACTAAATTATATTTTTTTATCATCAAAATATCTTTGAAAAATTCAATTAACAGTACCTTCAATTCATTGATCAATTTGTATATGAGAAGAACTTTTTTGACATACAATTTAATATAGCTGTTAGTATAATGAACTGATGAATTAAAGTATTAAGTTGTTTTTAGAACATTTTCCACTGGTCAATAATTATTTCAATGTATTCAGTTTTATCATTAACATCAAATAAATCTCTAGTTTCAAGTATAAATGATAATAAACTTGAGATGAAACAAGTGTATCTAATTCTCGATATTCAAATATTTCAATTTCATAAAGTGGGTATTTAAAAATTTAATTGAACATTCATAAAATTTTGATATTGAGTTATATATTTCTGATCAAAATATATGAACAAATGAATTAAATTGATAAAATGGATAAATCAAACTTTACTCGTACAAATAATCAATAATTGCAATACGAAGCATTTCAAAAAAAGAATCGAAGTAGAAAAAGGTAGGAAGTAAAAGATCAAGTTTACAAGAATACGATAATCAACCAATGATGAAATCAATTATATGTGCGACATCCATAGAGAGCAGATGTTGCTAGATTCTTTTTTGAAACTTTCTTATATATGATTTTTGTTTTTGAATAAAGAATTCCAATTCTTGGGATTTCAAGAAGTAAACAAGATTTATGAATTAAACTTACAAAATCTATTCGAATTTAGTATGATATTACAACATGTTTTGGTGTGATCTTGAATATTGCCATGCATGTAGTGGTAATGCGATGCGGGGATGCAGAGGATACTGTTCCTGTTTTGGTAAGTTTGACGATTGCTTTCTTCGGTTTGGGAAAAAACTTATTACAAACTTTCTTCAAATCTGAAAAACATTTATTGAAGTTTTATCCATTCTTTTGCTGTTCGAACCATGTGAGCGCATGTCAAGAGACTAATTTGTGTTGTTACTCATTACAGTTGCGTGTATGCGTTTTTATCATTCTGCTACCAGATAGTGAGGAGATAAGTGACAAAGACAAAAAAAAAGTAAATGCAACCTTCAAAAGGGAGAAAAAAAAAGAGATTTCGGTACTCTGCAGCACGCCTACAGCACGAATGAAGTACAGCGAAGCATCATACTTCATTCGTGCGTCATCACACTTCACTCGTACTTCGAAGTGCAGAAGTTTCGCATTTCCCCCCCCCCCCCCCCCCCCCCCCCCCCCCCCTCCCCCCCCCCCCCCCCCCCCCCCCCCCCCCCCGACAACCCCCAAGCTATGATGTGCTACCCGTACTTTTTTATTCTANCGATTTTGGATGTTGTCTTGGTCAAGACATCCGACAACTCGTATACAACGGGGTACCACTTGATAAACTCCGTGGCTACGATCTCGATCCGTTCTTCATCGAACTAGGCTACGAATTATTTCGCGATGGGGAAACAATGCGAGAAAAGAAAATCTTTGCTGTGGGCGACATATTTGACGATGAATTTCTAAGCAACGTAGAACCAGCCGATTTTTTATATGTTGGCTCATTTATACATCTGTTCGATGCACAGACCCAGCGAGAAGTGTGTCGGCGACTTACTCGATTGGCTAAACGAGCTATTGCTGGTGGACAAGCTGGCGCCGCAAAACCGGCAGAATATTCTCGATCAACAGGGTTTTCAAGCAGCAAAACGATGCGACACTCTCCAGAAAGTTTTACACAAATGTGGGATGAAGTAACCGATCACCAATGGCAAGTCGAAAGTGCTAATTTCGAGACGATCAATAACATACAAAATATTCGTCAACGACTTACTTTTGTAGTCAGAAAACGAGGAAAGAATTAGCCCTTGCTCCATGTCGAGCGTCGACACAATTCTTATGGTCGGATGTATAGTTTTGAGCAGTGTTTTCAATCGTTCAGTCCACAATGTCATTCACTTTCTTTGAATATTTCAATATAAATCATACTTTCAAACGCTCGTCAGACCATTGAACTTTTTCGGCAAGTTTCTTTCATTAGTTTTAATCTCAACGCGTCAGTCGGAAAATAAAACTTGTGTTTATCTTAAGGAGAGAAAAACAATGACATCAATGGAAGAACCTAGTAGTCTGGTATATTTTGAATACGTACCGCGCTTGAATTGAAATATATGCGATAATGGTTCCTGTGAAGGCATAACACATATTTAACAAATATTACCATAAAGAGAAGACTTCTTAATGTCGCCAACATGCTTTCATCTAAGTGATTGTCTCTGTAGATATTTGGTCTGTCTCACAAGATCAAATCACTGTCATATGTTCATGATTTTTATCATCATGCATAAGAACAAATATCATATTATGTCTTCGTTGAGATTCATTTGAGCCACCAGTCATATTTCGTATTCATCAGACATTTCAAGTGTTGAGCTACAAAAAAAATTTACTCTCTCTATGGCTTTTGTTCTTCTTTCAAAATCACATTATAGATAATTGGACAATAGGTGCTTTTTGTCCAACGATAAGAAAAAGTTATCTGTACTAGTTGGGAAAGACGTCATCAATTATCATATTGGGAAGAATTGTTCGAGTTTCGACTTCTTTGAAGTTCTGCTTAGCAGATTGGAATAAGTCTCATTATATAGTTCTTTATTGACTCTGTCAAAGCTTCTGACATTGAAATGACATTCATTGGTTGGACAGCAATATATTTAATACGCAGGTATAATTTTACTCTATAATTTCGTTCATTGGTTCAGAATGTATGACATGCAAAGAAAATGAGGATGTAGTTCTGGAGAAAAAGCAGTTCTACATCAAAACACACACTCAGCTCTACTTAAATTCGCGTTTCTCATGTTCGTCAAATGAGATTATGCTTGATGAAGTCACGGCGGCCAAAAATCGAAAGGATTCACTATCGAGACAAAATGTATTCTTCTTACTGAATGATATTTGAGTGCATAGCAATTCTTTCGGGAATGCTTTCAATAATGGTTCCGTATTATCTAGTACAAAGAACGTGAATCGTTGAACCTTGGATCAGATGGTGATTGTTTTTCCTCAATCACACTCTTACCTGCTTATCCATTCTCACATTCACACCTTACACACGTCTATACACCCACACCCTGTAAACAAATTGTGGCAGTATTAGTGACGAGTGGAATCAAGTTTATTCATTTCCATAAAAAAAGTACAATAAACAAATAGCATCAACTCGTTTCAAGTAAGAATTGTTGAACTCGATGATTCAAATAGTCGACAACATAAAGATTGCCTTGTCTATCAAATGACAAGCCAATGGGACATTTCAATTGATGTGTTTTGTCTCCTGGACCATGTCCACCAACAATCACATTTCCTTTTGTTTCTCCACTGTACCATCTCATAACTCGATGATTTCCGTAGTCTGCCACATAGACTGTACCAAATGTATCAACGCACAATCCATTCGGATAGTGTAGTTGAGAGAGGGCATGCCCTTGACCTAGCCCACCAGCCACGATAATACCCTGTTTGGCATCTTTCATCCACTTCATCACACGATGATTTTCTCTGTCTGACACGTAAACAGAATGATCCTGATCAACAAAAATGTACCCAGGATAGCTGAGTTGACTAAGATTATCACCGGCTCCATTTCCACCCGCCACCACTGTTCGTTTACTTGTCCCCATTCGAATACGTATCACTTGATTATTTTTCCAGTCGGAGACGTAGAGATATCTCTCATTGTCTATGGCTAGTCCCCAACAATCAATATTATCGATAAGCGTTTCTTCACTGTTAGTACCACTTCGATGAGACCATCGCATCACTCGGCGATTACATGAATCACAAATGATGAGAGTGTCTGTCATTTTGTCGACAACTACATCTGTGGGGCCATTCAACTGATCATTTCGATTTCCAAATCCTGTGCCCCCAGCGACTAGTTGAGCCCTCTTTGCATTCCCCTTCCATTGCACAATACGGTGATTCCACCTGTCAGCAATAAGAATAGTTTCATCATCAGTTATATAAAGACCATGAGGACCATGAAGTTGATTGAGTTCGCTACCTGACTCGTTGCGTCCAGCAACCATTTCTCCATCCTTTCCCCATGTAGCTTTGGAAGGAATGTATGGAATAACTATACATTTCAAAGAATCAAAATAAGTTTCTCCGAAAGGTAGTGCTTAAAATAGTTGAATAATGAAAGAACTATGGAAAAAAGTTTGACTTCAGACACAAAAAAATTTAGCCTACCTTTGTATTTGAATATTAGGTTTATCTCTCAGGACTAGTATGAATATTCTTACATCCTCCACTCCATTTATGGCTTGTTCTCAACTGAAAAAAAACTTTCTATACGAGTTTCAATGTTCTCATCAGACCTCTTGCTGTCTCAGTAAAATGTGTGCTTTGAGGATAAACTCGTTTGTGTAGGAGCCATCACTGTCGAGTTTTGGGAGCACGATGATTTTTTCACTGTAATAAGATGCATCCTGGCTGGGGTCATTCACAGTTAGAATGGTTTTAATACGAATTTTTTTGTATAGCACAATCAGCGATTCTTCTGGAAAGTATGGATTTCGTTTATTCTTCGATCTATTTCACTATTAGTCCTTTTCCAATATCTAAAGACCCTGTATCTTTGGATAAAGATTTGCGTTGCTATTTTTTACCTTGACTCCCCCATAGCTAGAGTCAAATACTGCATGATCATGATGTGATCAAAAACAAGTTTGTGATCGTGTTTAATTATGATCGAGAGAATCTAATTACACTGATCTCGATATTTCCTTCAAAAATTTATAAATTTATTGCAAAAAGCTTGAATTCACTAAAACTCCACTTGATCTGAACCGATTAGACTCAATCTCTATCCTACTTGATATTATACGACATAATTTCTCAAAACCTTAATTCGATTGGATTCGACTCGACTTTGAGCTATGGTTGCTCCTTTATTAACAACCGCTAATTGTTAAAATTCCTTTTTATGCATTGTAAAAAGCTTTTTATGGTTCGAGCACATCTAATGATAATACACGATATGAAGCAAATAAGAAAAAAAAACAACGCTGATACTTCACAAAAAACGTTCGGCATGGTTTCTAGGGACTTGAAATGCAAACAATGATTGAGATGTTGTTAGTTACCGATGATGATTATCTCAATACTGATCATAATCCACGAAAATTTAAACGAACAGCATGTCGAAATTTTTATTCCGATCTGCACTATAGATTAAACGGCGATTATGGATGGAGAGTCGATATGATGAGACAAGTAATAACAATCCACAGATCGTAATAGAAAAGTCGATATATTCCTCTATTGATCCTATGATGGAACTTAGTAGAGATGACGATAGCTGATAGTCAAAATCCAAATAGTCTCATTGTGTTTCACTGCTAGGAAAAAAAAGAAAAATGCTCTCAAAATTTCGTTCTTGTTCCAAAAAAAAAGGACTCCTTATTTTTCAAGGTATTATGAAATTATGATGTGTACTTGCACCACTTTCACAAAATCCATAAAGCAACTGACGAAGAATTGAAATTCTCAATAGTATCGAAATGAGAGTTTGATAATGGTGACTGAAAATTTTATTTTCTTAAGTGAAATATTGATAATTAGATCAATGAAAATGTTTTTAATGTAGTCGACTGGTTAAGAACGAGTACTTACTATTAGCTTCACTTCTTGTATTTTTCGTTTTTTCCATGTCTTACAGAAATGTTTGAATTTTTGTTTGTTGTAACTTTAAGTAACATTAACTTTCGGCTTCTTTTTTCTCATTTTACTTCACTTTCTTCTCTTCCGAAAACAGAAAGAAAAGGCCTTGGTCTCTTATTGCAGCCGGTTGACTATTTACTTTTTAAATCGTTTTTGCATGAGCTGAGTCAAAGCAACACACATGCAACTATGACCTTGACGGCTAAAAGGTTCAACATGTGAATGCAGCTGTAGATTAGTCTTCTCTCTTCATTTACACTTACATCCACACTCTTACTGACATAAATTAACGAATATTTTTATTGAAAAATGCAGTGCTTATTTTGTTCTAGATAAACAATATATGTAATCAATGGCGTAGCCAGAAATCGTTAAGTCATGGGCCGTTTCCCAGCTAATTTATTACGAGGAGTGGGCAGCCATGAGCAATTAAAAATCAATTGGACTATAATGTTGCAAACTTATTGCCGTCAGAAAAAAACGATGTTATTGGAAACATGTTCGTTACTCTCAACTAAAAGACGAGCTCCTTTGCGTTTGTAAAATACGATCTAAAAGGAGTGTTGACGTGTATAGTGGTAGAAATTTGCCCTCCCCCCCCCCCCCCCCCCCCCCCCCACCCCCCACCACCCCACCCCCACCCACACCC
>CAJNSZ010000101.1:102256-149862 GCA_905329745.1 Rotaria sp. Silwood2
TCTATATATGATTCAATAATGTCAGTCAATGGGCTTTCCTAGCGTGTGACTTGATTTCTGAAAATCTGGTTTCAGGGCAAGATAAACTAACCATAGAAGTATTCATTCCATTATTTAGACTTCGGAAAATAGAACTTGTGGTCATGTCCGCCTGGTTCCCCACTGTGAGACATTCCCTCGTAAGAAATGCGCTAGGTCCATATCCTTATCGTCTGTTACAATTAAACTTCTATGTCATCTTCGGTGACTGAACAATCCGTCGCGAGTGTGTGGATATCAGTGTAAATAAGTATTTTTACTGTATCCACCCTCATCCACTTTTGATACCCCTTCAGGATATTTAGGAACTAACATGTCATGCAACGCATTATCTTAATACTGTCCTCTTCATAGAGTTATCTATATTTTCTGAAGCCCATTGACTGACATTATTGAATCCTATATAGAACCATGCAGTAGCACAGTTTCTTAGGAACAATAAAAGCCAGATCTCTCTTTATCGTTCTTATCAAGTGTTATTCGCAAACAAAGACTGTTGGATGATTTTTGGACCATTCTGTACTTTATTTCATAGAAAAAAAGATTACCTTTCAGGTGCAAGTGCTGGTTTATTAGATTCTGCTCTTAATTCAATCATTTTATTTAACGTTAAATAACCGTTTAAACTAAAAAAAACACGTTGTTCAAGTGGTGAATCCTAAAAAATTGATTGAAAATATAATAATGCTAATTTTGAAATATTATTAAAAGATATTCTACTTTTTCATAACCATATGTATCGAAAATTTTAACAAATTCACTAAGAATACGTTGACATGCTAAATAATTTGTTGTATTTAATGGTTCTTTTCTTGCTGTTGTACTCAAAGATTTTTCTAATTCATTTAAAAACCGTTGAATACTAGAAAAACCGAGCAAATTTATTCAAATATTCGATATGTTTTTCTTTCTCCTCTTTCGATTTACCGTGCTTTATGTGTCGATGTTAAATATGGTCGTTGGGCATTTTCAGTTTCATATGCTGTCGAACTAAAATTTTAAAATGATAATATATGATATAAAGTGAAAGAAAAACTTAAGACGTTCTTTTTGTTTTATGAATAATTTTACTTGAATATGGTCTACATTAATTAATATTAATTAACAGTAGTAGAAAAAGTTTACTTTAGCTTATAGTGTTTAAGTATATCATTAGCAATAACATTGAAAACTGAACAAAATTGTAAACTATTTGTACCGAAATGATTCTTTCTAGTAAGAGAGTAACCAGATCAGGAAATGTTACTTCTATAATGTGTTATTGTTTTAGTACGGTTGAACTTTATAACACAATTTCAAAGCTTGAGATTCTGTGTATTTTACAAAGTAGACTTTATAATTTCGAATGAAACCTAATTGTTATCTATGTAATGCACTCTTCAGTCAGATTAACGAGTTTAGATTGGTTAAGCTTCTTATCGAAGAAGAAGAATTAGAAACTGCTCTGTGAAATACGTTAAATCGTGCGCTTTGAAGTTGCTTTATAAAGTTCAACCATACGAAAATAATAGCACAGTATAGTAGTAAAACTTCCTCATCTAATTATTATTTTACTAGAATGAAGTGTTTCGACACAAATAATATACAGTTTTGTACAATTCTCAATGTTTTTTCTGATGATGTACTTAAAAGTTAAAACAAAACATTTCTATAATATAGTCCTTATAGTTCATTCTCACGACTATAAAATCACTATTTGATGTCTTTTATAGATCATGTTCAAATAAAATTATCCATATAATAAAAAGTGCTTTCAAACGTTTGCCTTGCATTTAAAATGAATGTAAATTTACCGTTGAGCAATACGAAGGCGTAGTTTTTTAGCTCGTTTTTTCATTGCATGTTTTCGTTCTCGATTATAAGCTATTTCTTGTCGGACAATATCATCACTTGTAACAACTGCTATACATTCTGTATTAAATGTATTCTAAAAGAATGTTAGTTTAATTTTTTATTAATAAAATAAATTATAAAAATAAGATGTCTTACAAGTTCTTCTTGTGTAGGTTGTTTCTTGACACCATTTTCATTCTTTTGATTAAATCTTTCAATTAATAATTGATTATGACGAGTACCACGTAAATGTGTTTGCAAATGAAGATCGGAAGCTAACTACAAAAGAAAAACAACCTTTTGTTCAATTAAGTTTGTTAATAGCGGATTGTTAGACAAAAAACAAAAAACCAGCAAGACTAACCAACAGATTGCATAGTGTACAACATTTACGAGTTGCAACAGGATCGTCATTCATTGGAATGTTTGTTATTGATGTTGTTGTTTTAGTGTCATCATCTACCGGAGATACATGATGATGATGATGATCTTCAGCACTTGGTCCACGTAAAACACTCATTTCCATAGCTTTTCGACGGATTTCTTCGAGTTGAGTTATATGTCGTCGCGCACTTTCTTCTTGCTGTCAACAAAGAGAAACAAATATAAGCTATAATTTTAAAAAAAATGCAAAATTAAAGATAGAACAAACTTTTAATGTTAATTTTTTCTTCAATTCAACAGTTGATGCTTTGAGATATTCAACACGTTCTGCACGCTTCTTCTGAAAACTTCTGAAACATAAAATGAATTATTGAATAATAGTTGGTTATTGAATAAATAAGAAAATTGCCATAGTCCAATTTCTAATCAGAGAAGAGCACAGGTTACGATTATTATTTTCAAACAGATATCACATTATTGGTAGTCATTCTCCAGTCTATTGATTTCAATCTACTATCAAAGAAATCAATATCTTTTTAATGAGTACGTTTCTTTTGTTTAACTAATTCCACTCCAGAAAAATTCTATGTCGCTATTTGTGGAAATTGTTGATATCAGGGACATTGATGTAACTATACCAAATGAGAATTGACATTTTCTTTGATAATTTTTATGAAAACTATTAAAATAGCTCAATGGTAGATTTATATCTGTTAACTTCTAAACTTAAATGTGAGTGGAATTAACGCAAACTTTTACATAAATCTATTTTATTGAACAATTTATTTAATCATTACTGTACCGCCTCACTTTGCTCATTGTAAAGCAGATCAAACTACAGGACAAGCATATACGTTATGCCCTTTCTTATCTTATTAAAGAGTAGGATCGATCCAGTCTGTTCTGTGTTCATCTCTGCTTGTCGCTCTAAAATTCTTATATTCATATTAAATGAGCATATACAAAACACTATTTTATATTTTGTGCATGTGGAATACAGTTTGTACATCGAAATCTGATGACACAGAAAAAAACCTTATCACATGCTTCATTTCAATTTCAACGATATTTATTTGACCTATAGATACTACACAAGATTCTATTGAAAGTTTTAGAAGAATCTAAATTCATATAGAGACTATATGAAACTACTGAATTTTCTATTTGTCAGAGATGCCAAATTTTGAAAAATTTATGTCAATTTCAAGGAGTTCCATATAGTAGCTTGTATGAAGAATTTCACAGTTTGTTGACTTCATCTTTCTAAGTTATGAACCTTTCAAAATACTCTAGTCTTATTTACTACGCTTCGAAAAGCATTTATTTTTTAAACGTTCATAGCTCTGAGAGATAAAGTCTGCAAATTAATACTGTTCGTACAAGTTATTGTATGTAAGTTCTTCAAATGAAAATAGGTTCAAGATACAATTGAAAAACACGATTTTGCCGAAAAGCTAGGATCTCTAGCAAATAGACATACTGAAAATTCAATAGTTCTACTAAGTCTCAAAAGAAACACAATTCTTTCCAAGAGTTTCATTAGAATACTATATAGTATCTATCGGTAAAACATTGCTGAAATCAGAAATGAACACTTGCGGAAACTCCGATTGCAGAGATAGGATCAATTAGCATCTTTTTGGAACCGAAGCGAACCAATTCTATCGTAATAAGTTCAAGGCAAACCTTATGATCATCCATTGAAGTACCAAAAATCATGAATGTATCATTAATATAAGTACAGATTATCGAATGTCTATCTACACTTGGAACTACGGTGTATTTAGGATGAATGAAAGGTATTATGGCGCAATAGCTCTAATTCTATTTCTTTCGTACTTTTGTTTAGCAATAGCGGCAGTTTGTTTTTGTTTTCGTTTTTCAGTTAAATGTTGTTCAATCATACGTTCTTTTGTTTTCCATTTTTCTTGCATTTCATTAAGACGTGTTTGTCGTATAGCTTCTAATTCTTTTCGTCGATTTTCTGCAGCTAATTCTTTTTGTTTATGTTCATCATGTTTTCTAACACGTTCTTCTTCAAGATATTGTTTATATTGTTCTTCTTTTTGATAACGTTCTTTTAATGTTTGTCGACGATTTTCTTGTTGTAAACATTTAATAAATGCTATTTCTTGTCCTTTTAAATCTTCATCACCAGCTTTTTTAGCTTTTAATAATAATAAATATTGACGTTTTTCTTCAGCACGTTGCATTTTTATTTCAATTGTTGTTTTACGTGCTTTTATTAATTCTTCTTTCCATTGACGAACTTCATTGACCTGAAATATTAAAAATAAAAATAAATGAGATAGAAAGGCAATTCGTTATAGGAGGTTTTATTTTACTCTGTGCATTAATTCACGTAATTTACGAGCTTTTTCATCGCGTAATGTTTGTCGTTTTCTTAATGCTCGTGCTAAATAAAGAAAAATAGATGAATAATACAATGAAATTATGTTCAAATACCTTGACGTTCAGCTGCTTCACGAAGAGTTTCACTCAAAGGCCTACAACGAAGAGAATTTATATATTAATATTAAGGAATAATATAAGAATAATACCGAATACGTGAAGGTGTTGATAATTTTTCATAAAGACGTTGATGTTTTGTTCGAGATTTTCCATCGAGATCAGAATCATTTTCATCACGTGAAAGATCAATTAGACTTAAGTCTTTTTCATCTTGATCACCAGGTAATGACATAAAATAGCTTGAAGTTTTTGTTGTCTATTAATAAGACATATGAAAGAATAAACTCAAATAAGAAATTTATTTTACTATTTACCGATAATTCACTTTCTTCTAATTCTGAACCATCATCAACACCTAATAAAAGATCATCATCACTAACATTATTTATTTGTTGTTCAAGATCTTCTTGTTCAGCCATTAATGAAGCAATTGCTCGTTCTTGTTCTGCTTCCAATGCAGCAGTTAATGATTCTTCTTGATCAAATACATCGAATATTTGCTACAAGAACAGGAAGAATATTTATTCATGTTGTTTTAATTCAAAAATCCCTATCAAATAAACAGGAAGTCGAAATTTGTTCTTATTAATTGAGTGCTTTCAACATTGAGACAAAGGAATAAACTGTTTGCACAATCTCCTTTTACGTGATTTTTCACAAAAACGTCTGTATCGGAATTTGCAAATAATATCCGTATAATTCAAACAAGACAAAAGTCATCAGTATAATGTGCGCTCTACCGAAAATCAACCAATGGTAATTTGACATCTGATACATTGTGAATAGTGACGCATATTGAGCAATCAAACAGGTATTTGGTGAGAAAATGAAAGCGAAAGTTTTGGTGGTTTCAGTAGTGCAGGATGTACTTCGATTCATTGTCAGTTAAATGAGATGAAAGGTTTTATTTCGACTTCTTAGGGTTTTTTTTTGAAAAACTTCGGCCACAAAATAAAGAATATTTCAGCGATCTCAGAACAAAATCGTTATCTCAAATAAGGTAGGAAGAGTGGACTAGCAAATTTGAAATTCCTTGAAAGTAAAGTTTTTGCTCTGTCAATTCGGAAAAAAAATTGTTTCATTGCTTTTCAATTAGAAAAAGTAATCTTTCTTTCTACACTAAAGGGTTATTCATAGAGATGTGCCGGCCTGAGGCCAAAAAAATTTGATCTTGCACATCTCTTGTTATCTAAAAAGGTGTCTTCGGTAAAATGACATTTCACATTTTCCATAGCTTAAATTTGAATGAAACTTCTTGAGATTATTCTTCTCTATGTTATGGGTCTATTATGTATATACAAGTGCTTCTCAACCAAGATGTAAGTTTTTCTGAGTTTTTCGTTTGCTCAAAAGTATATTTAGAAAAAAAAATTAACGAAAAATTTAGAATCAGGACGAGAAACTGCATCGAATAAAGTATAGTTGATTAGCTTTTCCAAGTAATTTTTTTTGACAAAAAATTTAGACTAAGAAATTCTGTGAAGAATTTTCCGTAAAAAAGAATTTTTTCAGTTTTTTTATTGATTACTAATTTCATAGAAAATAATTCGTATCCACAGTGTAATATTTATTAATACCTCAAATTATCTAAAAGTCTTAACTTATTTTTAAGAACATGTTTTTATTAAAAGATACTGATTTTTCTAAAGAAACGAAGTCTAATGACTGATGATCATCACTACCTTCGATCACAAATTACATTATTCAATGAAGATAAGGTTATAGGCATTTATTATTGTTACGCATAATATAAAGGCATTCAAAAAAACTTAGTCTAATTTTAATTAATAATTTTCATCTTTATCTTATAAAACAATCTTACTCGATCCATAAAATCCACCATTCCTCTATGATTTCTCAATAATAATTCTTCATCATCTTCTTCCGATGTTAAACTTTGCTGTTTTATCCGATGATGTGATGTTATAGATAACTGCCGATGATATCGATGATATCGATTCGCATTTATCAAATCATCGCAAACATCTTTTTCATCATCAGCATCTTCAACTGTTTCATCAGTTAATGGTTTTTTAATTGATAATAATGACTGATTCGTACTTCCAATTAATGTCATAGAAGATTCATTAGTTAATGTTGATGTTGAAAATAATGATGGTAATGAAAGTAAACTTGAACTATCAATTGATGTACGATATTTATTTGATTTTTGACGTTTTAATTTCGTTGAATCATTTGAAGAACGATGATGTGATGAGTTATTTACATTTAAATATATATCACTGTTATGCAAAGATTTTTGTCGACGTAATAATTCATTAGAATTAAATATTTCATCTGATTTAGAAAAGAAAGCGGTTAGTACTCTCTCTACGAGATTAAAATGTGAAACACGATGTAGCTGTTATTACTAATCACAGGGAAATTGTTTTATTCTGTCTATTTTACGATATATTTCTCTTTACCTTCCAGAAATACGACAGTGTCCGACATTGGTCAAATTTTTGTGACCCGAGCCGACTCGAATCGGACATTGAGATACAATAAGAAAATAGTTAATAGATTGTAACGAGTCGTTATTGGCTTAGGATCTGTGATGACTCCTGGCGAGTAGAGCTCATTCGGTTTAAAATTTTTGAATCCGATCGAGTTCAAGTCTGAAACCAACCTGACGAGCTCTACTAGAGAACGTCTATCAGAGTCTCTCTGGCGTGAATGCAAATTTCTACCGTATATATTTCAATACTTCTTTTAGATCGTGTTTCACAAATATTTATTCGTAAAATTACCATTACAAATTGATTGAGAGTGTTCAAGTGACCTAAACAAAAGAAAAACGAGAATAAATTATTTTGATTTTAAAAATAAAAATAAGCTTTAATTAAATCAGGGCGGGAGATAATCAAAGTACGAAGCGAATAACCTGAAAGATGAATTTTCTGTTCGTATTGGTAGTGTAATTAATGAAGTGCTAAGATATTCTCTGAAAATTGATTATTATTATTATTTTTTTAATTTAAAATTTAATTGAACGTTCTTGTTTTTGTTTTGTTTTTATTTTACCTTTTTGTTTCATTAGGAATATTTTGTTGTTTTTTAATAAGAATTTCAAAATTTTTACAATATTGACAAAGGAATTGTATAACTTCCTAAAACCAAAAATAAATAATTTGAAAAAACAATTCATAGATAAATAATAAAACTAACTTGACATTGTGATGGATTTTGATCAGATTCACATGTTTGATAGATTTGTTCAATAGATCGTTTTAAATTATCAAATAAAAATGTCCAATACCGTGAATGAATATCAGATGAATTTGATTCTGTTTGACGAGAAGAAATATCGTTTGAAGAACTAAGAGTTTTCAAAAATTGAATAACTAGAAATTGAAAAAAAATTATCATACCTATTTGAATTTTGTGGTAATGGTTTTTGTTCAGGAGCAGAAATGTTTGTCATCTAGAAATAAGATTTATGATGATAGACTAACGAGAGACCTATCCCAAATGACACCCACCGTTTGAGCTCATATTGAATTCATTGGCAGACCTCAGCGAAGCTAGTAGAAGCCTAATAGGATTCGTTCGTATGGGTTTTTATCGTCAAGTTATGACAATTGCACTGGATTTTTCACACATTTTTAGGTACTTCCCAAAAGATTGAGTTACAGAATTTCAGTCCAAATTTTCCTAATAGGTAGTTCTAATGGCTGTTAGAATAGTCCTTCGTCAAAATATTGAATTTCCAAATATAGTCCTTTTGTCACAAAAAAATCGGGTTCATTTGAAAATGTAATAACTCAACGAATGAACATTCTTTTCAACTGAAATTTCCAGGATATTCTAAAAGCCATTAGACCTATTTATAGGCAAAATTTTGAATCAAAGTTCCGTTATTCCGTCTTGAAACCTATCTGTGGGTCCAATATGAAGTCAAATGGCGGATGTCACTTGGATTAACTCTCTCCTTATAACACGATTATTCACTTTTGTTTTATACACAAGGTTGATATAAAAAAAAAATTCAATAAAGCATAGTTACCAATATTTATTATTCTATGAGATTGTGTAAGAATAACTGCACACAGCAAAATACATAATAATTCACACTTTAATATACATTCATATCAAGAATCTAGGCCTGTGATAGCTCACAACTCTATGAAGGAGTTCTATTTCGAGAAACTGGGTCAACTGACCAATTCTTTTCATATGAACTAGACCTACTGATAGTGGTCATAAGACAATTCCATTGATGACCAGTTCAACTTCTCGATAGCGAACTGTCACAGATCTAACTATGCATGCAATTTACTATCAGCACATTTATATCGCTTTATCATTGGTGTAATATGATGTATCCTCTAAACATTAAATGCTAAAATAAAATAAAACTAAACTAAACTGTAAGTGAAGTCAAATATCACAGTGCTTCAATAAAAATAGTGAGTAATGAATGCTAGTGTTCTAATTTTTCTTTGTAAATATATGAGAGATATTCCAATAGTAGGCTATCCATCGTGAATATACAAGAACATTACAACTAATTTCCCTCTTATGAAAAATATTGTCCCATCATGTGACATAATAATACCACGTGATAGAACATCTACTAAAGAAATGCTGACACGAGATTCTTTCAAAAGAATATTATTAGAGTAAACGAACATCATGCATTTATACAAAAGTGTATATACATGAATTTTTACCTTATTCGGTTGCTAACCAACTAAATAAAAACAATTGATATTTAATAATATGAAATAATCTTTAACTAAATAAAATAAAATTTATTTTCGTTTTAATTCAATCTTCAATTCATTCTATTGAACATACATGAACATGTTGACAACGATTTTAATTTGAAAAATAAAAGAATAGCAAAAGGAAAACACCTATGCTGAAACATTGATTCAAATAAACCTAAGAAAAAAATGAATGAATCATTATTTTTGTTTAATATAAATTCTATTTGTTAACAATGAAACCAATAAAATATTCTCTTATGTAAAAGAATGCAAAACATATTATTGATTGGTTATTTTTCATTAAGAATCAGCTGTCTTTCTTTTTCTCTATAAAATATTTCTTGGAATATACAAGAAAATAAATGAAGTAATTGTTATGATGATTTCATTATGATAAAGTGTTTCTTTTTGTTTTCATAGAAACAAATAAAATCATCATAAATATTTTCCCCATTAGTCTCATCATCATGAAAACAAAAAAAATATAATTTACATTCATATTAAATATTAATATTTTACTTCTATTTTGTTTTTTTTCTATATTTCTTTTTTTTAGATATTTTTAGTTTGTTATTGATTATGATAATCAGAAATTTACTATTTATATCCTTGAATACATGTAAAAAAATTTCAATATTAATTAAACAATTTTCTTCGTTTGTGATAAAACAGAAAGTCTTCAATTGAAATGTAAATAAAACGAATACGAATTTAGAAATAAATAGTAGTTTTGAAATTTTTCTTTTTGCTATGGCGTCATGTATAACAAGAATAAATGCTTTAAAATTTCCAAGATATGACGCATGCAAAAGCAACAGAATAAGTAAAAATAAATATTATTTCTTCAGATCATTTTCGTTTTTTCGAAAAATATATTCGAATTTAATAATGTTGAGTACCTTTGAGCTATTCAACATTATTTTAACGCTTTTTTTTTGTTATATAGTGAACAATTTAAAATTGTTTTTTTTAAAGAAAAACTATTCAAATGTTTATTTAGTACCATTTCATCGAGTGTTATAAGCAAATTTTAGCTGTAAATTATGAATATTTTTTGGCTATTTCATTTTTTACCTTGAATGATAAATAGGAGTGTATAATGAAATGATGTAAGTATAGAAAATGATTTTTTTTTGTTCTTTGTTTTGATTCATTTTGTCTTCAATTAAACTTAAAATAACTTCATGAACTTGTGAGTGTAAAATTTTAATTTCAGAAAAAAATTCTAATTTAGAGATTACAGTAGATCAGAGAAATATAAGTTTCTTTGTAAATTGGTAAGACTGTTTTGAGTCATGTTTCGCATCTGTATTAGCTTAGCCTATTCATAGACTTTTGTTGTTTTAGTGTAAACTTTTCGTTTATTTTTTATATTCTAGCATTGGTTGGTACAATGCGTTTCGATCGTCTTTTTTCGTTCTTGTATACAGGTATTGAAGAAAAAGATGTATAAGTCATCAAATGAAGGATATTTGATCGTTATCGAAAAGTAGTTGATCGTCTATGAGTAATGAAAAAAAAATTTAGACAATCGTTACATGTTAATAATAAAAACGAATATACAATTTGATTTGACAGCCCAATGTTTTCCTCTCTACGCAAGGATACAATAATCGTTATTACTTGTTCTTTTCATGTGACTGTTACAATCATCAACCACTATCACTCTATGGTGACCCCTTTTTATTTTGTGACGAGAGCGCTGATATAAGCAAACAACATAAGCTTCTCTTCCTCACTTCTATGGTCCAATTCAAAATTAAATACGATTTATAATTTTTTGAATAACTTTCGGTAGGAACAAGATAGAGATCTGTGGTTTTCGCCATTCGACAGAACAATGTCCGAGCTATTGATTACTATCAAATTCATTAGGACGAAAGATGGTTTTTTTTAATAGGTAATTTAAATTCACTTAAAATAAGAGGTTGTAGGATAATGAGATATGTGATAATTTTATAGCGTAAGTGTAATTTGAGCTACATTTTGATATAATTTGACTTGAGATGATTGTGAAAATAAGTTCAAACATCACTCTTTCTAACGGTGAAAACTGCAGGTCTCTACCTTATTTTCTATCGAAAATTATTCAAAATATAAAAAGTCCCCTTTATTTTGCATTGGGCAATAGGTTTTCGATTTATCCTCCATATATCAGATATATATTTTAGTTATCATGGTTTTTTTGTGTATATGATATCGTATGACGAAAACATAACATAAACTTGATTGTTAGTTCACTTGGTATTACTTAAAACAGAGGTTTTTTCATGTAATACTTTAAAAAAAACTGTTGGACTTGACTCATTCGATTACGAAATTACAATTGTGTATTTAGCTTTTTTTTTCTTTCTTTCTTTTCTTGTTCTTTTCTAGATCATTCAGGTGAACATATTAAAACTTTTAACTTAATCTATTCAAGAAAAAGGTGTGTAATAAATAAATTTTTATTACTTTTTCTTTAAAAAAAATATTTTAATTGATTTTCTTGTAAATACTCATATATTAATATTGAAATCAATTTTTTTTAATTTATAAAAATTCCTTTTTTTTTCATAAAGGTATGTTTTTGTGTTTTTTTGTGATTTATGACTTAAGACGATATTGACAATAGAGAATGTATTGTATATGCATTCGAGCGCATAGAAGTCCGGTTCTTTTTTGCTGTCTTTCTCATGTAAAAACGTTTACTACATTGGAAAAAAAAACGCCCAGTTGGTGACGAAAAAAGAAAAAAAAAGCAGAAAAAGAACACACACATACACATATGCGCAGAAGAAAAGTATACAAGGTTGATTCGCATAACGATAAAAAAGAACAACGAGTTAGGGAACAAAAGAACATATTTACGCATTGTTCCGGAAATCCTGATATATATATAAACATATCAATTGCTGTGTAAGTGTTTTAAGAAATATAAAAAATCATGCATGATTTTGTCATATAATGTTGTTTTTTAGTTGTATTTTTTGCGTTAGATATGAGAAAGAACAAGAAATGCTTTCAAATTTGTTTCTGATATGAGTACTACATTAAAATGCGTATCTATATTTATACACATTTATATGTATACACATAGATTCGTGTGTGACATTTGATGAAGTGGGACGATTTAATTTTGTTGGCTCTGGCTACCTTTCTTTTTCTTTATGTTTTTTTTTCTTCGTTTGAGTTTGTAGAAACGACTAGAAAGAAAGCAAAAGGAAAAGGATGTGAAAGCGGAGTAATATTGCCATTTTGTTTATCGTTTTTCTTGTTGTCTTGTATGAGTTATATCTACGACAATCTGTTAAAAGGCCATTGATATTATTGTGTTTTATTTTTCACAGCTGCATGTAACGTTTATCATTATGTGATTCATTTACTTTTAAAAAAAACAAATAAAAGTTTTGAAACGAAAAAATATTGATTTGTTCTGAGTAAATAATCATTAGATGCAAAAAATCGACCGGAATAATCAGCATTTTTTATTCGTCCTTCATCGGTAGTTTTTTTATCATTACTCGATCAATTCATATAGTTTTTTTTTTTCAAAGAATATTTGTCATTAATACTGCGCAATTTTAAACATGACATTAATAATACTAACAGGATGACAAGAATATATATGAATGTGATTTTCTTCTATCCAAGGCTTATGAACTATGGTAACATCATAGAATAAATAAATCCTAAATAGATAAAATATGGACAGCAATTCTTTTTCCTTCTTTTCTTGGTAATAATAACGTCAATTATACATTGATGCTGTTCGTATTTTTTTCATCGAACAGAAGCAGCAACACCTAACACATCATCACGAAAGGAAAGAAAAATGGGTTAGAATTTTTCTCTTTTCTCTTTTTTTTCTTTACCCTATACACATAGCTTGATGAGAAGTGACATACATCGTCTGACTGCTCGCCTTCCTATTTCAAACAGTATACGACAACACGAGAGATAATGCAGTTTTTCTTTTTTCTTTTTTGTTGACCTCTTAAAGAAGCTCTAAACATTGTCTTGTTATTTTAGCCATGGTGATTGATATTGCTCCTCAGCAACATTTACCTGAAATTTTTAGTACTACTCATGCTCATCATCGTTCATCATCATCATCTACACATAAACGAAATTCAACAACGACAAATCCAACATCAAGTAATAATACAATGACAAACGGTCATCGACTTATGGTAATAACATAATTTTAAAAAAAAGCATCAAAACGAAAACATCGAATATTTCCGATTTCTTCTTTGTTCATTAAGACTGATGAACTTAGTAAAAAAGCCGAGCAAATTCTTGGACATGCACCAGCTGTTGTAGATTATCATCGACAACCAAGTATCGATTTTTCTACTCAACATGCACCTCGATTAAATATCAGGTACAGAATAATATGATTATTTTTAGAAGAAAATAAAACGTTTTGTTTTTGCTTAAATTTTAGACTTTCACAATCACGAACTAATAATCATCAAGTTTCTCCTGTTACAAATTCGAATCAAACGATTATTGTAGGTTGAAAATAGGCTATATTAGTTTATTTTTAAACGTACTGTTCTATCTATTCAGAAGAACAGACATATGGAAATAGTCCAACAACTTGTTCCACTTATATTAAAGGTAGATTGATATCATCTTTGTTTTATTGAAAAGAAAATTTTTATTAACAGTTGGTTGCGCCAACAACATTTACAAAATTACCTGAAACAATTTCTAGACATTCAAATAAAAAAACAAACAGTAATATTTGAAAAGAAAAAAAAAAAAAATTATTTATTTTGTTCTTTTAATTTAGAAAACAATCATAGTACAATCGCAAAGTAATTTCTTTTATAGAATGAACTTAGCCGAATTTCGTGATCTATCTTGAACTAGATTACCATATATGTAGCCTTATAGACCAATTTTCATTGGATCGAACCGTTTTTTAAGAAATTAACTTTTTTCTCCAATTTTAATGTTCTGAGGGTTCATACATTGATTATAATCCTTGAGAAATATATATATATATGGTACTCATCAACATTGTGATTCCTAAATTAGAATTATGAAAATTTTGTTTTTACACTCAGTTCGATACAGTTATAAGTACTCTTCAATTTTCTAGAATCAATAGTTTTCATCGTTGCGTTTTTCATATTCAAAATGATTTCTTTTCTCAGGTCTAAGTTATTTATTGATCATATGGTATTTCAACGTGCTCAGTGTTGTATTACATAGCTAGTGAATATTAAAGTGACACTTTCTAAAAAATTGCACTCTATCGAGCTCTATATACTTCACAGATAATATCCTTGGAAACAACAGGAACTCATTGTCAATTTACAAGATTGTTCCTTAGAATAGATTATTTTACTGTATGAAGAGATCAGTATAATGACAATATTTTAATAATACTCAACGCTTCTATTCAAAAAGTTTTACGTGTCAATAATCAACATAGCATTCCTGATGGATCGATATAAATGACTTCTTTATAAAGAGAAAAAGAGCTTTTTATTTCCAGATCTCTGAAGAGAAGTACGAGCATAAGGAAAAATTTATTTTTGAAATGAACATGATATATATATATAGATTCTTGTAGAGTTTGAGGCAACAATCAAACTTGGATACTCAGAATAAAAATTTGAAAATGAAATAATAATAAAATAGACATCTTTCTTGAAACCGTACGTCCGTACCCCCTTTTCAGAGATCTGAAGGCTACAAAACTTTTATTCCGTTTCTGAAATAATTATTTATATTAGTTCTTTACGTATGCTGTTTAGTAGAGCATAAAAGTTTTTAATAAAACCGTTGAGTATTGTTAAAATATCATTAGCATGCTGATTTTTTTTATACAAGAAAATAGGCTATTTCTGAGAACAATCTTGCAAATTTACAATAAGTTTTTCATGTTTCGAAAGATGTTACTTTTGAAACAAGTAGAACTTGGCAGTATGTAATTTTTGAGAAAGTCCCAAGTTAATACTCATTTGTTCTATGATACAACACTGAACACATTGAAATGCCATTTAATCGATAAATAACCTAGACCTAAGAAAAGAGATCATTTTTAAATATAAAGAAAACAACGGTAAAAACTATTAGTTGTAGAAAATTAAAGAACACTTATAACTGTACCGAACTGAGTTTAAAAACAATATTTGCATAAATTTATTTTGAGAACCACAATGATGATGAGTACCATATATATATTACTGAAGGATTATAAGCAGTGTATGAACCGTCAGCACATCAAAATTTAAGAAAAGCTTGATTTCTTAGATACCATTCGCTGTGCTGTAAATTGCTCTGTATAGCCACATAAAGGATGTTTCGTAATAACTGTCCCGGTTTTGTTAACAACAGTTTTTATACTTTTTTTGGACCGAGGGAGCTGAAATTTTTACCAGATATATATCTATCCATGTTCTTTAATTTCTATAACTTTTAGCTCTCTAGCTAAAGCTATTGACGAAATCCATTGACTGGACCGAGGTATATTGATTTTTGCATTCGATTTCTGCATTATTTCCATATCATCACTAATCATGATAGAATTTTAGCGACAAACCGTAGGAATTATTTTGCCTTCGTCTTCTATAGGAACATTTAATTAACTGCTTCACATCCCTAGAATATGTCTCTGATATATACACATCCAGACAAATTTATATAACAGAGTATTAGCGACAAAACAGAAAAGAACAAAAGGATAAAAAAAAAAGAATAAGAGAAAGAAGAAATCGAAGACGTCAGCGAATGTCATCACCGTCCGATTCGAAATGACTAAGATTTAATTACAACCATATAAAAGTATATTTATGGGTAGAACTTGTTATATTTAACAACGAATTTCAGCACGAATGTCCATCACTTACAACGATAGGAAAAATTTTAGAAGTTTTGTATTGAATCTAAAAAGTCTCAACTCAACATGGAGTGTTGGTCGTATTGCTCGTTTTAT
Source organism: Rotaria sp. Silwood2 (assembly GCA_905329745.1). Taxonomy (NCBI): domain Eukaryota; kingdom Metazoa; phylum Rotifera; class Eurotatoria; order Philodinida; family Philodinidae; genus Rotaria; species Rotaria sp. Silwood2. The sequence continues at coordinate 118,631 of CAJNSZ010000101.1, forward strand.
TCAAAATTCTGATAATCCACCACATTTGAAGTACACATCACTTTACAAATGTGTATCTCGAATATTAAAAAGAGAAACCATTAACGACAAGAAAAGATCCGGTCGGCCCGTAACAGTCACAACGTCTGAATTCCGTAAAAATGTTGATAAATGTATTCGATTGAAAAAAAATGCTTCTATTAGAAAAACAGATGCCATACTTAAAAGACAAGGTTTTACATCATCGGAAACTTCCATTTATCGAACAGTGAAAGCATTAAATTTAAAATGGTATAAGAAGAGAAAATCACAGAAACTCAGCGATATTGATAAAAAAAACCGTGTTAAATGTGCAAAAACATTAAGATCCAAATTAGGTATTAGCAAAAATTCGAACAAGTGGAGATGGAACCGTATTGTCAATTGCGACTTCTCTGATTTATTCACTTTTCAAGGTTTTCAAAATAAAAAAAACGATGGAGTGTGGGCGAGAGAAGGTGAAGAAATTGAAGCTGGCTTAATTAATGCACAAACGGAAAAATTTCAAAAAGGAATTCTATTTTGGGGAGCAATATCATCACAAGGTCTAATACCATCACGTGCACCAATAAATGTTACTCAATGGTTAGAACAACAACGTACTCCATGTGATGATAAACGAAAACGAGTATATTTAACAAGCCAGTTGTACGCCAAATTTTTAACAGAAAAAGCAGCTCCAGCAATCAAGACCGTATTTCGAAAATGTAAACTAAATCCTATTTTTCACGACGACCAAGATCAAAAACAACGAACAATATTAGTAAGAGATACAGTTGCAGCACTTTTTAGTGAACATATAGAACCAGCAGATGGTGATGCTAAATTTGCCGATGTTTGGAGGATAGAAAATGTGTGGGGAGCACTTAAAGAAAAACTCCGTGGGAAGGTATTTGCCACGGTCTTAGAATTAGAAAAGGAAGTTGAAAAAGAATGGCGAAATTTTTCGAAAGAAAAATGTGAAAAAATGATGGACGAAATACCCTATCGATTACAGTTGATTATCGACAATAACGGAGAACATATTCATAAATATTGATTATTTTGTAATATTTCACGTTTTCGAAGAAAGATTCTATTGTAAAATTACTTTTATCGATTGCTAATAAAAATCATTACTCAAGAAAAAAAACACTACAGAAATCGAATGGAAAAATCAATATACTTTAGCCCAGTCAATGGATTTCGTCAATAGCTTTAGCTAGAGAGCTAAAAGTTATAGAAATTAAAGAACATGGATAGATATATATCTGGTAAAAATTTCAGCTCCCTCGGTCCAAAAAATTATAAAAACTGTTGTTAACACAACCGGGACAGTTATTATGAAACACCCTTTATGATATTGTAGTTCAAAATAGGTCACTAAACCTGGCAAACTTAGTCTAATATTCTTTATTTTTTTATATTAAAATTTTCTAGTCCTCAAACACATATTCCATTACATGATGATATGAAGCTTCAACTTAGTGAGGATGAGAATGAAGAAGAAGAAGAAGAAGATGATGATGATGATGATGATAATAATAATAATGATGATAAAATATCAAATGAGAATCAAATGTAAATTGACAATAATTTTCCTTCTTATTTTATAAGTTAATTTTCAATGTTCATTTTAAGTAAAAATCAACATACCGACAGTGATGATCAAGCATCTATTGACAGTGATACGGAGAATGATGATGAACTAAATCGAACGGTTTGTTAAAACTATTTTCTTGTAATAAAAATTGTAAAAAAAAACAAATATTTTTCTTTTTCAGAATCCAAATACATTATCATTAAGTGATTTTATTCCTGTAAAACATTCACCAGTAGAATCATCAATTGATAGTCGAAAACGAAGTTTATCATCATCAATGCCATCTCAAGAAATAAAACAAAATAAACGTAAAGAAGAATTAATTAAATCATTTTCATCATCTGTAAATATTCCTATTGATATTAAACAACCAACACTTCCTATAACCATTCCTACATATTTATTTTCTGATCAGTCTATTAAAACGGAAGGTGAAAAGAAAAAAAACAAATAAATATTTTCTTATTAATTATTTATTCATAGATGATCAAATTAGTGAAAAATCACAAAAAACACTAAAAAGATATGCGAGTGGTACAATTAAACAAGAAACAAATACACAGATGATTGATAATTCTAATACGACAAATGGTACACAACAAAAAAAGAATAAAACTAGTCATTTATACAAACAAGAGCCAGCTATTTGTTCAACAACAATACGCGTGAAAGAAGAATCAAACATTATGTCAAATGTTGTGTCATCTAATGATATATTATCTACTGGTAACACGACTACTATTGCACCAATATCAGATCAGCCAAAGAAAAAACCAACAGCAAAGTCAGTTTGAAAAAATTACTTATTAAATTTGAATCTCTAAAATTTGATTTCAACTAAAAAATATTCAACTTCTAAATAATTTCATGATTGCAATTTAGATTTCGTCTTAATTGACAATTAGTTATAAACATGTGAAATCATTCGTACCATAAAAATAATATTCATTCGAACTGTAGCAAAGAGAACAATAAAAATAAATGTCAGTTATTGAATTTTTGACAATTGATGAACGAACATCTGCAACAGGTTGTCCTGAATCAAACACATTGTCTGCTGATTTTTAGGACTCGGTGAGAGTGCCCAGATGAATGAGATACTGCCTGAAAATAGTAGAAACTTGGAAGTAGAAATTTGTTCAGCGGATGGAACCGGCTACCGGATATGATCACCGGATTCTTGCTTACGACTTCCTACCATTTTCTGAAGTTTCCCGGCTGAAGACACCATGTTTGTTGTGGATTATCGCCGGAAATCTATGTATCCAGGTGCTGAAATCATTTATCTGAGTGGTGGATTCTTCAAAAGTATTTTCAGTCATACCTTGTCGTTTCGAAGTTTTAATCATTTTACTGAATTTTCCATTTCAAGCAGGCTACCTGATACAAAATCGAATGATGCATGTCTGATCTCGAAATTCTGCCCATGAGTAGGTTTCATCGTTTATTAGAATATTTTGAAAGTTTTACTTGAATAGTACAATTTCTTTTCCAGATATTGAAGGATCAAAAAAAAGTTGATTTGTTTATGAACTAAAATCATGTTTTTCTAGTGAAACTTTCACAGTCATTTGATAAACGATAAGATCTATTCATGAGCAAAATTTTAGATCAAATCTTCACTATGAGAGCTTTTATCGAGTAGTCCGCTTGAGATCGAAAATTCATTAAAACAATTATAGTTTTGAAACGAACATAACCGAAAGAAAGATAAACAAATTTCTTTCGATGATCTCGACCAATATTCTTTTCATTCGCTATTTGGATATATATCGCATAGAGATAGTGCATGTATCATCTCAGAATATCACTGAAAGTGATGTCGTCGAAATAGCAGATCACCAAAGTTCAACGAAGTGACTTTCAATGAAATACATACTGATCTTGTTAACATTGGATATACGTATGTAAAATGAGTTACATTCCTCAGAATTTTCTAATAATTTTAAAATCTATTAATAATCAAAAGTCTGTATTTGTTTTATCAATAACTGATAATCCAAAAAGCATTATAACTTCGCTGAAGGATAAAATACGAAGACGAATCTAATCATTGAAAAGACTTTAATAAATTCGAAATTTTTGAACTCAAACTCGACACTTTCTATGATTCAGTTTATTTATTTGACTTGAAAAATTCTGTTTTTCAGTGTTAGACCACTTTTACAAACTGCAACAATTGATAATTTATCGTCAATAAATAATAATACAAATGTTCTTACTACACCTGATCGTTTAACAACAGCAACTAATGCTTCAACAAAATCCTACTATAATAACTTAAAGTACAATTATTCAAAACTTAATTCTATGATTATAATTATATTCCTTTTCTCGTTTCAAATAGAAATATGTCAACAAAAGAATTAAATTCTTTAGCTCGAGAAAAAAAGAAACAAGCTGATGGTGAAAAACGAACATTCGAAGATGTTAAACAATCGATGTCATTATATCTTGAATCTGTTTGTTATTTTATTCAATGTGCTCATGATGAACCGATATTAGAACAACGTACTTCATTATTGGCAGCAACATTATCAATGCTACAGTTAGTCATTGAATTTAAAATAAAAGAAAAAAAAAATTTCTTTTTTCTTCCTTTTAGACATCTTGTATTTAATTATGAAAAAATGTTTCATATATCTACAAATCAATCAATAGATTCATTAAATAATATTCGACAGAAATTTCTTTTAATTAAGTAAAGAAAATTTAGTGAAAAAAAAATTTTTTTTTTACAATTCACTTTTTATTTGTTTTAGTTATTGGCTTCAATCTTTAATTTATCAATTACAATATAATGCAAATTTACCAATAATTGAACGATGTGTTCATCAAGTAACAGAATATTTTAATCATTCAAAATCTCCATCAGATACAAATCATAATTTTATATATGAATTTTCAAAATATATGTTACATTCATATAATTCAAATTATTATTGGAATAAAGCTGATCGTTTAAAGCGTGAAGAACCATTAAAAAGTGAAAAAAATGATAATTTAATTTTTTTTCTTATGAAATTAATTTTATTAATTTTTTTTGTTCTTTGATTTAGAATTTAATGAACAGTTATTAAAACAAAATCAAAATCGACGCTTAGCACGTGATGATACAACATTAGATTTTTTATTGTATATTTTTGATGCGATTGATTTATTACGTGTAACTATTGTTTAAGAGAGTCCATTTTTATATATTTCAAACATCTTCCAATTTAATTTCAACATAGACGCACTCCGGTTTAGCTTCTGTTTTATATAAATATATTTGTGGTAGAGGTGAATAGATCTCGATTGATATATTTTTTGTTCCGGAATTATAATGATTCCATTTGATTTATGTATGTGTATAGTTTAAAATATTGAAAAATATTATAAGAGCGATTTGACAGTTTTTTGTTTGTTCAAAAGAATCACATTTATTTGCAGCGAAGAGTTTTTTTTTTAAATATGTTAATGTCATGTGCTTGCTGTATGGCGCATATTTTCTGATCAATTTTTTTTGTCTTACTGATGTATTTCTGCCTGCTTCGTTTTTAAGTTTCTCTATCTCCTGAATGTTATGTTTTGAATGCGTGTAGGATGATAAAATTACAAACTTAAATCATTCTATCTTTTCTTATTTCTTTATGTAGACATGTAGCTTACGCTTTCTTTTCTCCCATCTTTCGTTCGGAATAAAGACAATCGACAACTCCGGTGGTTGATATACTGCTGATATTGACTCATTTTAGAATGTCCCTAATTGTGTATATGTCTTTCACATACCATCAGATTTGTTTTTTTCACTCTTTTACTCCCTCTTTCTCTTTTTCTTTGTCTCTCTCTCTCTCTCTCCCTATCTGTGTATTTCTCAATATATTATCTAATTAGTTTATTGTTTGCCCACATGATGAAAAAAAAATGTATTTATTCTTAATTATTCTTTTAAAAGAAAGTAACATGGAAACAATGGAGTGTTTAACAATTGTTCTTGTTATAGATATTGTTCTTTCTCTTTTTTTTTCTCATTATGATTTATATAAACAAAAAACAAAAAACGGACCAATAAAAAAAAATGGATAAACATTGAGTTCTTTTTTCTATTTATTTCGTTTGTTTTAGATTTTGCATTTTGGGACAACCAACTTCGATCATGACGCGTGGCAATCAACGGTACAATTAAATGTTAATCCTTAAGAATAATCGATTTTGTTTCTTTTCTCCTAGCGAACTTGCCAGAGAAAAAAATTTTAAAAATCAAAAAAATAAAGGACATTCAGTAGCTGACACTGAAACTAATAAAGGTCTATCATTACAAGAACGTCAATTACGAGATGCGGCGAGGTATATAAAATTCATATACATGAAAACAAAAACAAAAAAATTTTAATTTTCTATTTAGAATGCGTGAGAAACAACAATTAGCTGAACAGAAGAAAGCAACTGGAGATAATAATGCGTCAGATGGAAGTGGAGCGGCTGCGTCAGCTCGTTGAGAATGATATATAATCAAGATACTTCATATGAACTTTTTGCCTATATTTTTCTTTTTTTCTTTTGATAACAAAAAAAAACATTCTGATCTTGTTTGTCTAAGTTTTATTAACATAAACTTAATCATATTTTTCTTATAAATGTCTAACTAACAACTTCATGTTTGTTTTTTGTTAGACATAAATTCACATGGGTGTTGTATAATTATATTCTTTTCAATTTAATGAAAATGTTCGTTGTTGATATGATGTTAGTGAATGAAAACATCTGATGAGGGAGCCTCTTCAAGTGTCAAATCGTATTTTCGATCAAGACAATGTTCATTTGTTGAGTACTAGGAAGTAATAAAAAGGTCTAGAATGACTTGATTATCTAGGCCTTTATTTTTGAGGTATCGAAATTTTACTGAGTTTTTCAACAAAAAGCTGTGGTCCTCTCTCAAGCCATTTAAGAAACCGAATTTTGACTTCAGATTTTGTATGAACAAAGTTTCCAATAAGTTTAATTTATTGTGCAAGTTTTAGTTTTTTTAGTATCTCCTATTTTGAGATATTCTCTCATGTGTAGAAGTAACTTTTGTTCATATATTTATATCTCTAGAAAAGAAATACTAGTTGCACAATCAACAAATCTCATTAAGAGCTTGATTCGTGCAAAATTTGAAGTTGAAAGTCGGTTTTCCACGTGACTTGAGGAGAACTATAGATTTTCATTGAAAAATTTCGATATTTCAAGAGTGAAGACTTGGAAAACTAAACCATTCTCTGAGGTTTTCCGTTACTCCACAGTATTCATTCATTGAACATTATCTCAATCCAAAAGCTATTCGACACTTGAAAAGATTTCTCCTTGAGTCGACTAGTAATTTGATATGATACAAGATTCAACATGTTTTTTCCTATGATTTCGGACATATATCTAATTCATACAATTTGTTGTTAAAGCATTTAAAATGAATAGAAAAATTAAATGAAAATCAATTCATCTTTCAATACTCTATTGTCTAATTTAATGATTGAAATAAAAAAGTTTGAATTGCTTTAAATGATAATCATTTTTATCTCTTTCAGCTTTATATCTATAAAATGAATGTATTATTTTTTCGACGTTACAAATCATTTCTTCTTAATATAACATCTGCATCAGGTCTTCTAACTCTTGGTGATTATTGTGCACAAACTTTCTATGATAAAAAGAAAAATTTAGACAAAAAACGTTTATGTATGATCATCATTCTATTTGATATCTTCTATTAATTTAATTTCTAGTCGCGGCATGTATGACTGGAATAGCGTTGGGTATTGAAGGACATGTTTGGTATAAATTTCTTGATCGCGTTATAGCTCAAGCAACATGGCGTAATGCATTTAAAAAAGTTCTATGTGATCAAATTGTTGCTGCACCTATTTATACAACTACATATATTATTGGTAAGATCAAAATTTTCTAAAATATTGATTTATTTCAAATAGATTACTTATGATTTTAAGGTACATCAATTTTGGAAGGACGAACATCTTTCCATACATTACAAAGTGATACTAAAAAAAATTTTCTTCCACTTTATATAGCCGATTGTGTTGTTTTTATACCTACTCAATTAGTTAATTTCAGATATATATCTGCATATTATCGTGTTCCATTTATGTTTGTTATTTCATTTATTTTTAATGCATTTCTTAGTGCCTATAAACATACACATGAAGGACATGAAAAATAATTGATTAGTTTTGTTCTTAATCCTGTTTTTTATATTATTATTAGTGTTAAAGAAAACAAAATTTTAATTTCAAGAAATGATTCGTATAAAAATAAATGATTCGAGAATTTAATTTTAGAATGAATTATTTATTTAAATGATTGCAAGAAGAAAAAAATTACAAAACATCTGAAAATCTAGACCATCAAACGCTGAACTTCGTGATCAAATGTTTATTGATGAAGTAATCGTCCTCCACTGAACAATTCATGAAAACTCTATCAATTATATATTTTCATACGAATGCCATGAGACTCAAAGAAACATACATATACTTTGCATATTACTATTTTGAACTCTGACTTATTCATTAAGCCCTTCATATCTTGGTAAATCAAAGTATTTCTATCTTCAAATTTTTATTATGGAAAATTGTTGCTCTGGCAGGTCCTAGATATCACTGTCATCCTGCACTAATTCATCATCGCAACGTGTCAAACAAGATAAGAAACGATCTTGTACTTCGTTATTAAGTTGAAACATGCAATCCTTCCTGCTGATCAACAACTAGTGATACCATTTTTGTCCTTACACGTATTGTTTTAAGAGACAAAAAAAGGAGTAAGAGTGAAATGTGCAAGAACAACAAGCTCATGAAAAAAATGTGTATGTTGCAATATACTGCTGATTGCATTTCACTTCAATAGGTATATAATCTAATTCCATCAAATACATGTTGCGATGATGAAATTAGGCGAACAATAGAGAAATCTGTTGTTTGTCAGAGCAACAAATTCTATTTTTTAATATAATAAAGAATATGAATACGATGCAGTTCAGTCAAGTACTTCGATATACTCGAGCTATATAAAGATCAGCTAAAAATGTTCAGAGAATGTGCTCTATCAAATTAGACTTATCAATCAATTGATTTAACAACTGTTATACGTTTATAGATGAGTAAATGTCCTTGCATACATAGTCTATCTTTATGCCATTTTTTTTTGAAGAAAAAGTCCCTCTAGTATCAGAAGAATTCTTTTTCCCGATGCAACTTTATCGTCCTTGGAACTCGATCCGATTAGTATGGATCAATTACTTTTTTTGATGACGCTAAGTTGTAATAAAGAAAGTTTTCCTTCTAATTAAGACACATGACATATGTTCCGTCTGCGTACTTGGACTTTTCTTTTTCCTACGTTTGTAATGACTGACATGATAAGCCAAAGATAAAAGTCGGCATGTGTTAGACGATGAAAATAGTTTTTGCCTCTAGGTCCATTTTGTGGTTACGACAAAAGTTTAATATCTGTTCTCGTTAGTGTGAAAATTATTGCTAGTCTTCTTAAGATTACACTATTACAAACGGATATACATACATCGATCGAAAACGTTCGAGCTCTATTGGACTCGTGCTATAGATTGTCTTCATATTGCAAAGTTTGGTCTATTCTTGACTGTTTTTCACTAAAGAGAATTTCAGTTTAAACATTCATAAGAAATACTATTCTTTGATTTCTTCTGAATGGTTTAATCCATAAAAATATTTAGTTTTTTTTTTATTTGAATGAGATCTTTGACCATCTAACCCATTATTCCAGAACATTCTTGTTTGAAATATTTATTTAATGATCTAAACTTAATCGAGCAATAGATGTCAGATGTAACTAGATTTATTCATTTCCTTGACATTTAGCCAATAGAAAAATACAATTAGACGTTGATTGAAAACCATTATATTAAAACAAGGAAGTGATAATCTTTCTTTTTTTATTTTTTTTTATTTTCCTTATATTGATGAAAAACATGATTATAAAATAATCGAAAAAATTCTTTAGATATAACAAACAAAAGGCATCAATAATGATTGATTAATCTTATTGTTCATCGAAAGTTTCATACAATGAAATGATTGAATATCTTCGTACGTTGTAAATATTTTATTTCTTGAAACAATAAAATTATTTTCGGGATTTTATTTCATTAGATATGATGAATATATTTTTTAATAATTTACAATTATTCAAAACAAATAGTCATCGTTCTAAATGAACTTTAACATTTTTATCAAACAAACAAAATTCTCGAATTACAATTTATTGACATTGATCTAAAAGAATAAAATCAATAAAATGTTTTTCTTCTTTTATTTCAAATATACAAAAAAAAAAGAATCATTAACAATTTTTATTGTAGAAATCTTAAAAAATAAACAAACTTATTCGTATGTCTACATCGATGCAACCACCAACACAACTTACTCGTGATGAAACGCGTATATTAGAAGCATGTGAACGAGAATCATTTATTTATCGTAGTTTACCATATAGTGTTTGTACATTTTTTGCAATACAATATGCTATGTCAAAAAATATTATTTCAACAAAAGCAAAATTGTTTAAACTTGGTGCTGGCGTATTTGTTGGTTATATGACTGGAAAATTCTCATACGCAATAGCTTGTCAAAAGAAAATTCTAATGGAAATTCCTGATAGTAATTTGGCAAAAATGATTCGTGGTGTTGAAAATCGACAAATATCAGATATTGATATTGATAATCATGAGCAAAAACAAATGAATAATTTGAATGAAATTGTTATACTTGAATCAGATAATCATTTAACATCAGTGGGTACTAATCAATATGGTGATCCAATTTATAGGACAAATAAATAACTGAAATGTTTTTTATTTCTAGATAAAATATCTATAAACCTCTTTTTCGAGTTTCTTTTTTTCATTTATTTGCCGATATATTAGATTAGACTTAGAAGAAATGTGTTCAAAGGCTTACAAAAGAAAAAGAAACTTATATATATGTTGTGAACAAAGTTGGTATTAAGCCAACACTCGAATTCACCAAGGCAAATTTGAAATTCTAGTATCATGTATAATCGTTTCAGATAAAGTTAGAATTTTGCTTTTGACCAAACGAACTTAAAATATTTTTTTCGTGAACTGGAAAAGTTTAAGAAGGATATACAATTATAGTATATAAAAAAAGGTGTATTTTTTTATTTTATAATATAATATATTTCAACTATCTTGAGAATAAAACTGAATGTATCTTTTCATTGTCACTCTTAGTCCCTAAACCTCAGTCAATCATCTGTTGATACTCGAATTTTTTTGTTTTTCTTTAATTTGTCTAATTTATAAAAAATTTATTCCAATGTTGTGTGATCAATAGTGGAATTCTAATTTTATCTGAAATGATTATAAACGAAATTACAATTACAATTTTGTCTAAATGAACAAGAATCTTATCCACATTATATATTCAGTAAGACTTATCGCTCTTTATCAATTGATTGTATGCATGATTAATCTTTATTAGAATTATCTAGACAATTTATGCTTCTATATACATATTTTAATGTATATTCATAATTATGTTGTCGTATTTTTTCGGTTCGATAAACTTTAAATACGATAGATAGATAGATCAAAGGCGAGTAATGTTTTTTTTTCACACGATAGACTTTTATACTTAATACAACATGTTTCGATGGTATTCTATTCATCTGCTTTTGATTACGTATGAGAATGGAAATAAACGTCTGTAACTAAATCCATTCGCCAGATGATTTATATGAAAATGTACAACGCATGTATGTTACATAAGTATTCTATATAGATTGATAGATATTCTTTCACTGAAAAAAATTCACCCTTTTATCCATAGAAGGTTTTGTGTATATATTCATTTGAGCGCATTATATAAATAATAACGATATTCTTCAAATCTATTCATAAATCAAAAAAGATGAAGAAAGAAATGTAGTAATAATAGAAGTTAAATAAAAGAGGCTGAAGTATTTAAAGTATTTAAGTGTTTCTTTAAAGAAAAAGAAAATCGATTACATATAATAAAATGGTTTCACATTGCATTGCTTCCCATGGGTTTAGTCTTAATTGCACACTATATTAAGATAAATTTTTCTTGTCAAAATATAACGAGGGAGAGATAATTGACGACATATACATTGTTTTCTTTTTGTCATTTTTCTTTATTCGACATGAAAATATTTTCTAAGCAAAGATGACAAGAAGACCGGTAATGTTGTAAATGTACACAGAACAATTTATTAAGTCGCTTTTTCTTCCGTATTATCAGTCACGACAGAATGTCGGTCAGTCATCTAACTTGTCTCGCCTACTATTTTTTATCTTGACACTGACCGATCAACCACTATCACCCTTCTAGCTCTTATTCTTTCTTTTTTCTTCTTCTTCTTCTTTTCTGTTTTAGCATTTTTCGTTCTGTTAACGACATCAACGATATAAAGCAGACAGAACGAGAGAAGTTCTGGCTACTGACGATATTCTTTCATGTCGACAACAAATGATAACAATCAAGTAACAACTGCAGCAGTATGTAAAGGCAACGAATAGAAACGAACAATGCAAAAAAAACAAGAACAAGAAGAAATCGTGCTAATAACTACCATAGAACTGCAATAGCAACGCATACTTCATTGTTCTGAACATTTATCCGTTGCAAAGTCAATGTACGTGTTGTACAAATATTTATAGAGTGAAAAAAAAGAAAGAAAGAAGAGAAAAGAACCGTCTACGTATTTCACTTCACCAATAAGTATGATGATCATGCTTCAAGCACGTTGTCGACCAAAACGTTGATCCTTCTCATATCATAAAACAAATCATGTTATTTCAAAATCTCTTCTTTTTCGTTTTATTCTATCCAACAGTGGTGGAAATGGTAAACAATCTTTATCTTCATTCTCTTCATCTAATTTGTTTTTACATTTAGGTAAGATTTAATGAGCACCATAAACGTCGTCATATGTCTTTGTCAACAATACATCTAGTAAAATTATATCTCTATCTGTCTAAAACTAAGTAATATATTTTTATTATTTATAGAATTTAACTGTCAATGCTGTTTATAATAAACTTAATCAACATTCATTAAATATAAATAATACACGTATAATTAGTATTGAACCATATAATAAAGTTTGGTTTTCAATTGAAAATGGAACAATTTATGCATTGCCATTATTTAGTGATTATTCAGGACCATTTAAAATTCAAATTAAAAATCCAAATTTTATTGAATTAAAATTAAAATTTAATTTTTCACCATCATCATCATTATTTTCACCATCAAAACATCTTTTACTTGCTTTATTTAATATATCATCAATAGCATTTAATAATTCATCATTAAATCGTTATTTTATCATTCAAACATTATCATTAGCATTAAATTTAAGTGATTCATTATTAACAATACATAAAATAAATGGTTCAATGATAAAAGTTTATTTTTCATGTGATTTATATTCATCAAAAGATCTTTCATATCAAATACAAACATTAATTAATTATTATTATTCTAAACGTCTAGAATTAATGACATATTTTTCATTACCATTAATTGAAATTTCAATTGTTCGATTATCTAAACAAATAACAACAACAACACCAATTGTTGAAATAAAAAAAGCATTTATGACAATACGACCACGTTTATTTAATAATCAAACAATTATTTCATCAAGAAATAATCTTATTTTTTTTGATCAATTTTATCAACCACTTGTTATTGTTCCATTAACAATAATTTTAATTGGTTTATTAATTTGTACAATAATTGCATTTTGTCTTTGTTGTAATCGTCATACACCATCATCATCATCAACATTACTTTTATCAAATGGATCATTTATTAATCCACATAATAAACATTTATATCAAAATTATTCATATCAACAGCATCGACAACAACAAGAAATTTATAGAAAAAAACATTATGTTAAAGATCAAAAAGAATTTATTTCTAAAGGTGAATTATTTTCTATTAAAATAATTGTTTTATTTCTTAATATTGAAATTGTTTTTCTTCTTTTTTTTATTTTGTTTTATAATAGGCATTCCTGTAGTATTTGCTGAAGAACTTGAAGAAAAATTAGAACAGACACATACACCTTTAGTTATGCGAATTGAAAAAGCACCATTCTATAATGAACAGGAAAAAACTGAATTGGGAAAAGTCATGCTTTGAATGAATACTTGATTTTGTTTGGTTGTTGTTTTTTGTAGATTAGCAAAAAGTTTCTCTTTTTTTTATTTCATCTCATTGAAAAATACTGAATGTGTGTTTGTAATAAGTGAATATTTTCATAATATTTCTTTATATACTTCTGTAATTAACTCAGGTTTTACATTTTGTTGTGTCTATGTACAAGATATATCTTGAGCTATCAAACAAATTAGAAGAATTTCTTTTCTATTAATTCTTCTTTTGGTGCTTCCATTATTTGAAAGTATTTTATTCTCTATGCATACGAATATTTCTACTTGTGTAAATGGTATTATATTATCGTTGTTGTTTTTTTGTTGTTTCTTATTTCAGATATGAAAAGGATTATTGCTAGTCTGTTTCAACAAACAAAAATTAATTTGTCAAGTATATGTATTAAACAACAACAACAGAGATCAATTCAAACATCTACATATCATTTTGCTAGCGTTGAAGAAGTAACTTTTGGTTTTTATACATCAGAACTCCGAATAGGACGAGAAAATCGTTCAATGAGATCAATTGATTTATTGAATTCCATCCTATAGGCTCTAAGTAGAGATATGCAGCACCGAAATTTGAGGTTTGCCAGAATTAGGACTACGAGAAAATAGTTGTTCCAACCAGAACTGAAGATTATATTTAAATATCTTAAAGTTTCAAGCGAATTATCTTATAAATCATATCAATTAGAACATCATTCAAGAGAGATGACCCTAAAAGTGCTAGTCATCGACGAGGTAAATCAAAAAACGAGTATTGAAGAGTTTTTTTTAGATGTGATACGAATAAATTCTGGAAGTTTTCTCTAAATAGTGATTGGAATTACTAGGAAAGAAGTTATTAGGACGAAAAAAAACTGCTCTTACACCCCTTTTTAGTTCCAAGGAACGATTGTTCGTATTTCATGTTTAAGTCGAAATCGCTCTGACTTGCTGTAGCGTTCTTGAATAATTTAGACTTTCTAGATTTTATATGCTTTTTCAAAAACAATTTGAAAATAAAATACAAGTGATCAGAGCGACGATGAAAAAATTAGGAAAGTCAAGACTTGCAACTCTATTTGATCTAGGATATGAGAATTTTTACGAACTTTATCGAATATGATATTGAATTCATCGAAGTACATTTAGATTCGTTTAAACTTACTGAACTCTGACAGGATTTGTGATCCACTAGTTCTCTTTAAATATTTAAACGTCATATCTCAAGTACTAGAAAGAAATAATATTACTTTTCCAGTACATTTTCTATTCATGAATTCTTAGCTTCTGATGAGTTCACTTAGTTATCTCAGACTGTTAATGGTCACTAAAGATTCTTTCATATTTTAGTGCAGTATGATGAGTTTCTTCATAATTTTTGTCGACTTTAGTAAATTCTGTAATTGTCAAAGTTCAGTAGAATCCATGAGGATTTTCTATATATCCTTTAGTATTCTCTAAATAAAACTTATAATAAATTGTATTGAACATTAATTTGAAGTGAAGACCATAAAAATCCCCTATGGTCACAACATTTTATTCAAATAATCAACAATTACGGTGAAGGAGTATTCAACATTGTTAAATCCCCCTAAAGCACAACACTTCACAAAATCAGTGCTATTTTTCATTGTTTAAACTTCTATAGAAATGTTAAAAGTGTTGACGTAAAACAAAACAACCAGAAAGAAAAAAACGAAACTTTCTATTGATGAAAGAGGTCAGCAATAAAAATATAATAAGTCCTAGTACCCATCGTACCTATAAAGTATATAGAGTTCATATTTTATCAAACAAAGTCTATATTTTATAATGAAGAAAAAAACAGAAAGGAAATTTCAGTAGACAATAACTTCATTCCATCGCATTCCATTCGGAGCCCTGTTAAGTATTCATATAAAATAGTTATCATTTATTTTATAGCAAGTAAAAGAACAACAAAAACGAAATGAAGAAGTACAAGATATGCCAGAATTAGTCCGAGATTTCCTTGATCCAGCTGAATTTTTTCAACAAGTCAAATCGATCTGTGGTATAAATTTTTTTTGTGGTGTACCTGATTCATTGCTTAAAGGTATGTTGATACATTTCAAATAAAAAAAAAAAGGCAAAATCTATTTATTTGATTTAGATTTCTGTGCATATGTAACAAAAAATGTTCCATCAAGTCATCATGTTATTACAGTTAATGAAGGTCCTGCTGTTGGTCTTGCTTGTGGTTCATATATGGCAACAGGACAACCTGCATTAGTCTATTTACAAGTAAATATAAACTTTTTAATTCAAATAAATCTAACTGTTATTTTTAGAATTCTGGTCTAGGCAATATTGTTAATCCTATCATGTCTCTTGCAACACCAGGTGTTTATAGTTTACCGATGTTATTATTAATTGGTTGGCGTGGTGAACCAGGTAAGCGCGATGAACCACAACATCGCATTCAAGGGCCTGCAACACCTGGTATTCTTGGTAAGAAAAGTTATTAGTACAATCCTTGTGAAAGGCAAATGTGAAACACGATGTAGTCATCGTTGATAATCATAGAGAGATAACCTACATATGTGAAGTCTTTGCATGATATGTCTGATCAATTCTCGTTTAGTTATAAGTCATCAGAGAGAATCTAAAGTAATCAACTAGAATTCGAATTTGATAGTTCTTCTAGCTTAAAATTAATTCATTGAGAATAACTCTTTGATAGAGGCCAAAATTGATGTTCTTACAAAACGCTGAATTAAAATATATTGGCAAATATATTTGTTCATTTTTTTTGAACGCTTAAATGCCATTTCAGAAGATCAAAAGCAGTCAAATAGAACTAGAATTAGATACTCTTTCTAAACGGATATTCAAAGTTGCTTTACTAACTTATGATTAACTAATTGGCTGTGAGAGCAAACATTTGAATAAATCAAAAATTTTGTTTGCACTAATCAAAATAGACTTTTTTCTGTTATTCAGAACATCTTTGAATGAGTTTTTTAGGATAATTTTGACATTCTAGTATTGTCCAGAATTTAATTTTCTACAGAATCATACATTAAAGTAAGCTATAACTAAAAAAAGAATAAAACATTCTATATACACTTTTTGAACAGTTATGTTTTAGGCAAGACGGTGACTTTTTAAAAAGATTGCTTCTTTCGAATTTCGATATTGAGGATCCAACAGATTTGAATTGTTTATAGCAATATGTAAACAGGAAAATGCATGAAGTATTTTGTAGAGTAAGTCTCGCTCTACGACTTAGTGTAACAAAAGACTAGTTTATTGTTTGAATTGAGACAAGTTTTTATCAAAATACAACACTGAACTATACGAGAAACTTTGTACAGGCGCCATTTTTGGTTTCTGTCAAAAGTTTGTTCTTTATAGACTACCTTTAAGCTAAAAACAGATTTCTGAATATATCTATGAAGACAGCATGAAACTTCGATTCTAGCTGAGTATTTTTAATTTTGTATAGTGATGTATAAGTAGACGAAAGTTATCCATGCATGTTATGCAAAAACTTTTTACAGATAGATTAACTTTATATTCTCTCTGTTTTGAGACATATTTCTTTATCATTCTGTTACTTAATCCTTCATAAATGCAATAAGGAAGTAGTTCATATAATATAATGATACAGTGTTAATATACAGTCTATCAACAATGTCTGTCACGTTCTGTAGAAGGATAGGAGGGTCCAAACTTTTACTCTTATACTTCAACATTCCTTTTATATCGTGTTTTTCAAAATATTGTTTGTTAAAATATTAATTGAATATTTTATTTTCATAGCTGCACTTGGTATTCCTTTTCAACCATTACCGGATTATCACGATGGTGCTGGTCAAGCACTTGAAACAGCTAAACGTTATATGGAAACAGCAAAAGGTCCATATGCATTACTTGTTAAACGGCAAACATTTTTACCATATTCATTACCGAAAAGAAGCGCAGATCTAGAAGCGGGGTAAAAATTCAATTTAATTTTGTTCAAATTAATGGAAAATTACAATAAGATTTTTATTTATAGATTAAGTTTAACACGTGAAGAAGCTTTACAATGTGTTATTAGTCATTTTCAACATCGAGATGTTGTTGTTGGTACAACTGGAATGCTTAGCAGAGAATTATTTGAACTTCGAATGAAACGTGATGATGGACATGAACGAGATTTTTTAACTGTCGGTGGAATGGGTCATGCATCGTCAATAGCATTAGGTATTGCTATACAAAAACCAAATCGAACTGTAAGTTAATTTATTGCTTTTTTGTTTTCGTTTTGTCTTAAATTTTAAAATAAATATTTGCAAGATATATTGTTTGGATGGTGATGGTGCTGTTTTAATGCATATGGGTATATTAGCAAATATTGCTGCAGCTGCACCATCAAATTTCAAACATATTGTATTTAATAATGGGACACATGATAGTGTTGGTGGTCAACCAACAGTTGCTGGTGATCATAAGCAATTTTCATTGTGTCACATAGCTCAAGGTTGTGGTTATAAACATGTAATGATAGCAACAAATCAAAATGAAATAAAAGAAGCAATGGAAAAAATGCGTACAATTAATAATGATGGTCCAGTTTTACTTGAACTTCGAATTAAAACTGGTCATAGAAAAAATTTAGGCCGACCAACACGATCAACAAATGAGAATAGAAAAGATTTTATGCATTTTTTACAACTTAGTTAAATATTTTAATTGATATTTTGTTTTTGTTTTTCTTTCATTTTATTGTTTTTTTTTATGATCTGTTATTATTGACAAAACAAAACAAAAATATCTAAAAATTAAATTAATATATATATATTAAAATTGTTGTTTTTTTTTTGCTTCAAAGATGCGTAACTCATTAGATGATAAAGAAATTACACGTGAATTATGGCAATCACGTTTACCAATATGTTTTATTTTATCGGATGAAGACAAAAGTAGAATTAATCGGTCAGAATCACCAGAACCGCTTTATTTAATGCTTGCACGTCATAGTTATTTTCCATGTATTATTGAAAAAATTCAACGATATTATTCAACTTATTTTAGAGAAAATCTAAATGATACAACAAATTGTGTTAATCTTGCTAATTTATGGCTTGAATATGAAAGTATTCCACTAAAATGGCATTATCCTATAGGAGTACTTTATGATCTTTATACATCATCCCTTTCATCAACATCATCTTATTTACCATGGCAAATAACTGTTCATTTAAGTAAATTTCCTGAGGGTGAAATACTGCGTTTTCCCGATAAAGAATCGATTGAAGCACATTATATGTCAACAATAAAGGAAGCTGATGCACTTAAACATAAAGGACAAATAATAGGTGATATGCAAAAACGTGATCATAAACAATTATGGAATTCTTTATTACAAGATAAATATGATGGATTTTGGAATATAAATAATAAATTAATGAATTATACAGACAATTTACAATATTTTCGTTATATACCATTTCGCATTTATATCTTAGATAAACCATTTATACAAAAATTATTTTCACCATTTGATATTGAAGAAGAAAGATGGATGACATTAAATGATTTACTTTATTTTGCTTTAAATCATGAAGCACAATGTGAACAATCAGCAAATGAAAAAAAAATTTTAAATACAAATATAAATGAGTATCAAGTTATTATTCATGGTATACAACCAGCACTTCAAACACCAATACAATGGCTTAGTGAAAATTTTTCTTATCCGGATAATTTTCTTCATATATGCCTTATTGAAAAACGTTCATAACTTTTTTCCATTTTATTTTATTTCTAAATTAACTTTATTTTATATATCTGTCCGCATGTAATTGTTTGTCAAAATTCTTTATGTGATGTAATAACTTAAGAAAACCGAATAAATTTGAATATTATATGATCAGTATGATATAAGTATATACTAGAACAATGCGATCATAGGCGTTTCTGTTCTGATTAAACATTGAATCCAAAAGTTTGCCTTGTGCACAAATTTCGACAATACCTTACAAGACAAGATTTCAATGGAGAACAATAGATTTAATATTTTCTCAGACTTATAATTAACCTTTCTTCCTGAGATATGGTAATTTTTAAGATAAATATTTCACTATCTAAATGAAACAATTGAATACATGGCCTTAAAGAAATTCGAACAGATGAATAGATCTCCAAACTCTTAGGAATGCAGACAAATTAAAAAAACAAAAATATTAAATAAACTATTATCCATTTAAAAAAAAAAGACCCGTGGCCCTTTTTTGAATAACTTTTGATAGGAACCAGATAGAGAGGTGCGGTTTTCGCCACTAGAAAGAGAAGACTGAGGCACATCAATATATGCTAAAATATGATTGGTTAGCAATGGACCAATCAGGTGCATTCTCAATGGACATGTTAAGCCCTCTTCTCTGGAGCCATTTCTCAACTTAACTGTATTTTTTAATTTAGTTATTGGTAGGAAAAATTGTTCTTTTTCGATCTACGCAAGGCCGACCTTCCTAGCTTGTTCCGTTCAAGAGTTATAAGGGCTTTCCGGAGACCCCTGATTTCAGCCAATTGACCTTGGATCAACCAGAAAACCATCTAGAATGGGGTAATTCATCATGCTGAGTCGAATGGTGATATTAGTTTTTGGATTCGAAATCATCTTACGGTGTTATCTCAATATTTCCAAAATGTGGACTCATGTGATACATAGCGGTAGATATTGTGAAATGTAGAAAATTTCTAAAAAACAGTGTGAGATGGTTTCGAATCCAAAAACAAATATCACCATTCGACTCAGCATGATGAATTACCCCATTCTAGATGGTTTTCTGGTTGATCCAAGGTCAATTGGCTGAAATCAGGGGTCTCAGGAAAGCCCTTATAACTCTTGAACGGAACAAGCTAGGAAGGTCGGCCTTGCGTAGATCGAAAAAGAACAATTTTTCCTACCAATAACTAAATTAAAAAATACAGTTAAGTTGAGAAATGGCTCCAGAGAAGAGGGCTTAACATGTCCATTGAGAATGCACCTGATTGGTCCATTGCTAACCAATCATATTTTAGCATATATTGATGTGCCTCAGTCTTCTCTTTCTAGTGGCGAAAACCGCACCTCTCTATCTGGTTCCTATCAAAAGTTATTCAAAAAAGGGCCACGGGTCTTTTTTTTTTAAATGGATAATAGTTTTGTTTTACAACAATGCCATGATGAATATATTGAAAATCGAAATGATTGATCGTATTCTTTGTCATATCACATCATAGTATAACAACATCTGTGCTGTTTTTTTTTTATTCTCTTTCATTAGTAAAAATAGTATATAATGAGTAACTGATTCATGTCTGTATATGGTATAGTTTCTTTTCCTTTCGTATACCTGATGTATTCTGACTGAATAAAATAAACTCATTGTTGAAATATTACATCTCAACAAGGATGTGGGTATAGCTGTCGGTACAAAGAAGATTGACACCCACACCCTGCATCAACTCCTACTGAAAAAAATATCTGTTAAAAGCTGCTTTATAATGCGTCCATATTGGGTATTGTTAACTTCAAAAACTATATGCTTGCTTACTTGTCTTAAATGTAATAAGATTTTCGTGTAGTTTGGTTGTTTGAAACTTGATAATAATAATAAAATAATAAAAACATTTCTATTCATGACTCTTGCAATCGTTCGATGTCAAAATTGATACATCATTTCAAAAACGACTCATTCAATTTTCTCTAGTAAGGTCTTAGAAAATTTACTCTTAAGTACTCTCGTACTCAGGAAAGTCCATCAACTCTGTTTGACAAAATAAATAATTATTAATAAAAGACTGAAAATGATTGAAGAGTTACTATTGACAATTTTTCGTACAAAATGGTTTCAATCATGGTCACGTTAAATTCTGGATATGCTATCTAGAAAAATGGGTGAATGCAAGTGAGCAACTAAGTGCGGTTGCAGGTTTCAGTGTTCGTTTTACCCACACTGAAAGAACAGAAATGCCGCTTACATAGTCTTATCAAAAGCAATCACAAGATTAAACTTGATATTGCGCCATAGTGATGAAAATATATCATCAATTTATGTAAAAACAAAGCTCAAGGAGTGGTTTGTTAGCTTTCTTATGCGACTTTCACAATCTACAAGTCAAGTTATCATATTCGAATATTTAGAGGGTGAAGTTAACACAATATTTTTATCTACCGTTGGCTACGATAAGTACATGTAAATCAGAGAATCTCGAGACATTTTCTTCATTAGCTTGAGTCATTTTGTCTTTTATCTGAAGACATTTATCAGCAAGAGTATATAAGAAGCACCAAGCCTGTATTTATATTAGCGTTTTTCGACAATACAACAGCAATGAAGGTTTTTACACGGTTAGTCATCGTTTTGACTTTATATGTGATGCATCTGAATATTGTGAATGCAATGAGCATATCCAATACCCGTAAGTTAGACATAACCACTACTACTAGTGAACTCACAACAACCACAACAGTAGCACCAACAACCTCAACAGTAGCACCACCACCAACAACAACAACAACAGTAGCACCACCACCACCAACAACAACAACAGTAGCATCACCACCAACAACAACAACAGTAGCACCAACAACAACAACAGTATCTCCCTTTATATCATCATTTAATAAAATAAATATTTTATTGGCACGAAATGTTCGACTAAAACCTACATCATCACCAAGTGATTATTCCGCGAAAATAACCTGCGATGATCCTAGTATTCTTCCTTATGTTCAAGCCTATGTTACTCCAGATTCGACATTAATTGTTTCAGCAACAACCGATTGTGATGTTCTTATTCAAGCCTTTACTTATGAAAAAATACATATTGACAGTGTACTGAAATTAGCCATGACAGATTATTCATATAAGGGATATCAATTAACATTACTCAGCATGGGAAATTCAGAGATTTAAATATCTAATATTGGCTTTGATTTAGCAGAATTCATTTTCTTGGGCAATGGCTCAGCGAAATTAAGTGGGAATATCGGAAAATTAACTATTGTTAATCGAGGCAAAGGATCCGTTGATGCAACCAATATAGCAACGCCAAGTGTCACCGCTACTCTGACGGGTACTGGCTCACTTCAAGTGAAATCAACAGCTAATATGAATTTGAGCGTCGATGGAGTGGGTAATCTAACCTGGTGTTCACCAAAGGTTCAAATGGATGTACCATTAGATATTTATAAAAAGAAAAATATTTTCTATCAATGTTAAACTATTCAAGAAAATAAAAATTGACCGTCTAAAGAAGTGAAAGCTCGTTCAAGTATTCAGTGAATAGAGCAACATATAGACTTCAATTCCCTCGTCATCAGTAAAAAGTTGCCATTGTACATTCATGTAGCATAGAAATATTAATTTCATTCATTCATATTCAGTTGGGTTGTGTACGAATAAAGGTATAAAAGTATTTCTTACGATATCTTAGAAATGCGATAAGACAAGAGTTTCTGTTCAGTTGAACTAAATGATCTTATGAAACCCATATGAAATATTTATTCAAAATAAATTTAATAATAATAATAACAGCTTTAAATTTCATTTATTATTTTAATTGATATACAATTTATTTAATCATTTCTTTTATTTAACTAATATGTTAATGTTCCAACGGTTTGACTGTCATGGTTAAGCTAGATGTTTTTTATGATTCATAAATGAAAGGATATGAAGTGAAAAAAACATCAAGTGATCATCTGTTTGTTTCTCCAACAAATCTCCTTGGTAGTGTATTATTCATTGATTTACATGCTGACTTTTAGCCTTTCTCGTTTCCATACCTACCAGATAAACTATTCATAGTATAGATCAAATTGTTTTATTTAAAATAGGTTGAGGATGTGGGTGTGTGTCTGTTCTTCTCAGAACGACTCTTATCGATCCACACCCACACCTTCAAGATCCTATTCTATTTTATGTGCAACTTTGCCTTATTTAAACTTATAATATGCACATCATCCTCATCTATTTTTATCTAATCGTTCAACTTTATCCAAAATACAACATGTCACTTCCGATTCTTCATCACAATAATTAAACTCTATTCTTTTCCGTTGTCGAAACTACCTTTCTTGTTTGATTGAAAGACTTTTTCAACTTAATTGAAGATAAAAAATTGTAATTTTGAAAAGAAAATAACTTTCTCTCGACAATAAAGAAAACAATTCATTCAATCCTATACGTAACGTGTTTATTCTTTGAGTTCTTGCTGAACTAAACTGATCCAATAAGCGACACCGAAAGGAATGATAGCATCATTAAAATCATATGTAGGCGAATAAAATTGATATGTAGGAGTTCCATTGCCAATGTACATAAAAGCACCTGGTTTTCGCTCGAGAAATGCTGAAAAGTCTTCGCTACCCGTAGTACGAGCCATATTAGGATTGACTTTTGTAGTACCTACAACACGCTCGGCAGCCTTGACTGCTCGCACTGTCTGTTCAGCATGATTGTCGAGTGCACACACCAATCGATGATATTGCACTTGAGCTTCACATCCAAAACTTGCAGCGAGACCATGTGCAAGTTCTTTGATCCGTCGTTCAATCATGTTTCGAGTCTCTTTTAAAAAAGTGCGTGTAATACCTCCTATGCGAACTTCTTTTGGCAAAATATTAATTGAAGTAAACGAACCGCTCTCCAAAGCACCAACACTGATGATGCCTGAATCGATGGGTGCTGTGTTTCGACTGATTATTGTTTGCAATGACAAAATATATTCTGCTTGAACAATGTTGATATCTGTAGCAAGATGTGGCAGTGCTCCATGACCACCAGTGCCTCGAAATGTCACTATCCACTTATCGGCTGCTGCTAAAAAAGGACCAGAACGCGTGGCGAATTCACCGAATGGCATGTTTGGATCATTGTGAAGACCATAAATAGCATCGAATGGAAATCGTTCGAACAATTGATCTTCGATCATGGCCATAGCGCCGCTTAGACTTTCTTCGGCTGGTTGAAAAATGAAATAAATAGTTCCGTAAAATGTGTCTCGATTCTCTGCTAAGTACTTCGCCGCTCCAAGTAACATTGCTGTGTGTCCATCATGACCACAGGCATGCATGGCGCCTGGAGTCCTTGATGCATATGATAGTTTAGTGGATTCTGTAAGTTGAAGAGCATCCATATCAGCTCGCAATGCGATCGAGTGAGTACCTGGTCGATTACTTTTCAATGTACCGACAACACCGAAAACACCAACATTTTCAGTGACAGTTATTCCCCAAAGTTTAAGTTTAGCAGCAACCAACGCTGATGTACGTTCCTCTTTCATACCTACTTCAGGATTTGCATGTATGTCTTGACGGATTAAGACGAGTTCAGGTTGCATTGTTTTCAGTTGTGCGAATAAAGTATCATCCATTTTCCAGTACAATTCAAACTTTTGCACAGAAAAGTTAATATATGTGTGGAAGAACCATGTGCGGGAATAGAGAATAAAAGCAGCACGCAAATGTTTTTCAAGATAAGCTGTATTGCTTATTTATTGGCCTACCTACGCTCCATTCCCCCGATTACAACGTGTGATTATTAGCGTATGGTTTCTTTCGTTTTCTTCTCGTCGATGCTCCTCTCTGCCTTGGTCTTTTAGTGTATCATGTTCTCCTCAGACCCTGAAGTAAGCACGTTGTTATAGATTCGATCTTCGCTACGTGACAACTGTCATATTGAATACGTCGTCTAGGCCTATTGATTCTTCATGTTATCTAATTATTTGAGTGGTAATGAAGCGGACAAAAAATAATGAAAAAGCGGCACAAAATGGAAAAATTAATGTTTCTAATCAGAGTGTACACGCATAATTAAACAAAGACGCTATCTTGGATGTGAGTGTAGGTATAAGTCTTCTTGTCACCCATATCCATAGCCTTAGGCGCAGTTAAACAGGAATTTGTATATTAAATCAATGAAATGCCCATAATTTACCCCAATAGACAGTTCGATTTTAAATACAAGACGAAATCTACAAAAAAAAACTCTGAAATAAAAAGCAACAACGACAAATTCAACTATATAAATTAACTTTATTTTTGTAAACTATAGACTATTTTTTCTTTTTGTTTTCTTAGATGAAACAACCTAAAATATGTCAATACCACAAGCATCAAAATACGATCATAATGAACCACAATCGGCTGCGTATCAAGAAGCAGAAGTAATATAATTAAATTGAACACTAATAAAATGATACTCATAAGGTGATATAGTCATTATGCTGATAAGAAAAAGACATTAGTTTTGAATACGCTTTGCGTTTGCTTTTTCGCGGAAAAAAGATCCATGATTATTTTCGGAAGCATGACGATTGTGTGTAAGACATTTGTGTGCCGAGAATTATGTTTAAGATGAGGATGGGCGTGGGTTAGAGTGTGGATGAGGGTGGTGTAGGTGTGTTTGTGGGTGTGGGTGGCTGCCAGTATGTGAGTGGAAGTGTAGGTCTGAGTTCAGTTGTGGGTTCTTCATCTTTTCATTATCCTCACACCCACATCAACATCCATTCTCATATTACACATAAATGTCTTACACACTCGTGTCTTACACACAATAGTGATAGACCCATTATTTTCACCTATTGAACTGTACCGTATGCATATGCACACTGAGAAGTTTTACTTTTTATTCTTTTCTATGTGGGACTTGTTAAGTTCTTATTTTTTTTTAAATAACAGACAAAGAAAAGTGAGAAAAGCACTTTCTCTAAAAAAAGATAATCTTAGACAAAAGAAATCTAAAAGGTTAAGGAGTAATCACGCCTAATTTATCGTCATTGGTTAGAATAAGTCTATGTTGAAAGCAACCCATCAGACTGTGTCGGTAACTTTGTAATTCGGTGATTTTTGGTCGTCAGATTCAACTGAAATTCGACTGTCGTAGTTCTTCGAGCATTCTAATTAATCAGGTCATTCAATCCATCATAGAAATTGCAGCAGGTAAGTTTCTTCTGTCTTTCATTTTCGAGTGGTTGTTTTCGATCAATGGATCGTTGACACTTTTCAGTTTGCTATAGACTAAGTTTCATCTAAATGAGGATATATCTAAGCTATCTGAAGACTAGCTTAGGAAAAAAGCATCCGAAGAAATAAGTAACACAAGAAGACGTTGGTAGAGCGATTGCAACAAGGAACCGGATCAGAAATCATCAGGTTGTTGCAATATTTAATGAAGACTTTTTAATTAATTACGATTTTTTCAAAAAAAGTCAACAATATTTGTCAAATTTAACAATTTTCGCCACATGAAAATTCAGAAATGTGATAAAAGAGCACTTTTCTCTGCATTATGTCTGAAAAATAGGTGCGTACATAAATAATTACATCAACATTGCTTGCCATGCATGAGTGAGTATTCATCTGCGTAGTATACTTCGAAAAAAGTATATTCTTTTACCTTTAGTAGAATGAAAAAAAGGACCGAACCAACTATAAAAACTATATGCACCTATTAGCCTCCACAGTATTTTTAGTTTCATTTTCAACCAACGCAAGTGAGTGAGTCTCTTTCTATCTCCTTTCTTGAGAGTAATTCGAAGTATCTTTTGAATAAATATGTTCCTTAGCCAATGACAATATACTCATTCGACAAATGAATGGTTCTGAAGGATTGAATTATTCACTAGCTTTCGTGCTCCATATGATGTATGAGAAAATACACGATTTATTTGTTCTGATAACTATATTCACATATATTTTACGATATTAGCATAAGAAGCAAAATCTTAGTGAAATCAACTACGATATATATATATACATTATCAAATAGCAATGTAATCAGAATCTTGAATATACCTAATATAACACCTCAAAATATAACAAAAATTCTTCATCTCATTCCATTCTCTTATTTTCCAATCATTGAATCTTTCTGGATTTTGTGTTAAAATATACAGTTATATATTTTCTTTTATAAGAGTAAAAGAAAGTTTACTGACGAATACGACTGAATAAAGTAATTTTCTTCACTGCAAGGGTGTTATATATATATATGAAGAAAGATATAATAGATGAGTTTAATCACTAAATTTTTTATCTGATTTAAGTATAAATA
Organism: Rotaria sp. Silwood2; assembly: GCA_905329745.1. Lineage (NCBI taxonomy): Eukaryota > Metazoa > Rotifera > Eurotatoria > Philodinida > Philodinidae > Rotaria > Rotaria sp. Silwood2. The sequence continues at coordinate 146,496 of CAJNSZ010000101.1, forward strand.
AAGCATTGTCTTCTATCTGATTCGTCATGATAAAAGATTTAAATAACATCGAAAACTAAATATTTCCATGAACTCTTTTAGACACATGCAGTGGAGTTTCACTTTATTAAAACAATTCATTTTCTTGGACAGCAAGGAGATAAATCATCTGATGACACCAAAGTTTGGAAAATATTGATAGTATTTCCACTTTTGTAGCAACTTTTTAAAAAATTTTGATAAAAAACTCATAAAAATGAGCTAGAGGGAGACTCAGTCTTGATCGTTCTCAGCTAAGCATACACTATAAAATCATGGTAGACTTAGAAATCTTAAAGATTTATAGGACTTATTCTAATACGTTCTTGAAAGATATATGACAGTGTTATAAACCCTCAAAGGATTTTGACTGCATCAGATAATCTTACCGTTGATTAATCTACTCTTAAAGGGGTTGATTATTGTATGTTTACTAAAATGAATTAGATAAAGAGATATACTTTTTTTCAAATTTCGAGGTTGTGCTGTAAAAAAACTTTTTGACAAAAACTATATAGTTTGACAGAAACTTTCGTATTGAAGCTTCGCCGTGCGAGAAGCAATCTAAAATGTTCTATGTGCCCGAAAGACCAAATCTATAAATAAAGCAATTCTAAGTACGAATCTACTTCGTAGAATAAAATGTAAATTTAAAATACGAACAAACGTTAAACTATTCAAAGCCATTGAAGCAGATCTTGTTGCATCATGAAATCTTCTCAGAAAAAGCATTTTTTGTGTTCGAGTTAGATATTTTTATTCTCTAGTTTGTTCGCACATATGACTACAAATGCTCACGACATTTGGTCGAAATAATGGTGTTTAGGAAATAGAGAAAACCAAGTTTACAACAAATAGAATGATCTCTTAGACTAATTACCTTAATACAGATGTTCGTTTTTCGCTAAGCAACAACTCTTGATAAACACTTCGAGGATTCTTCGTGTACATATAAATAATAAAATAAGCATTCATTTTACTAATCCATGAAAAATTCAGTTTGATTTACAGAGACATAAAAAAAAGTCTGTAGAAAAAATAAATTTAAACAGATACAACCAATTGTTGACACTCATAATCCACTATAATCTGCCAGTACGATTTGTACTTCATATCTCTACAACAATTATCTAAGTTTAAACAGGAAATTTTTCTTACGAGTGTCCTGCAGAATGTTATTTATAAGCACAGAAAAATGGAAGCGCTCAAATGGAGTACAGATTTTGTGGATTACAAAAGGGTTAAATCCAATGTCCATCGAATAGGCGGCTTCTACTTTCTTCTTTTAGCTTTATTTCTATATTTAGACAGCAATTCAAATTACAATCTGCTAGCACGTATACACATCAACATACCTTGCCGTTATTTTCTACATTTCATAATTCTCTAAGATGTCCAAGTTAGTCGAAAAACTTCGACAAAATCCAATAGCCATTGTAGTCTCGGCTTTCGCTGCCTTTGGTGGCTTCTTGTATGGTTATGATACAGGCACGATCTCTGGAATCATCGATATGAACTATTTTCTCCAAACATTTGGTTATCGCCAGTCGGATGGAACATATCAGCTCACCTCACAGGATAAGAGTTTGATTGTGTCCATCCTGTCGGCAGGTACATTCTTTGGTGCATTGCTTGGTTACCCAGCCGGTGATTTTCTCGGTCGTCGTTGGGGATTAATTGTGGCATGTTTGATTTTCTCAATTGGTGTTTCGTTTCAGGTCGCTGCTACTGCACTTCCTCTTTTCGTTGCGGGACGTGTTGTTGCAGGGCTCGGTGTTGGCACAATCTCATGTATTATTCCTATGTATCAATCAGAATGTGCTCCTAAATGGATTCGAGGCACTATTGTTTCGGCTTATCAGTGGTTCATTACTATAGGCCTTCTTGTTGCTGCTATTGCCAACAATGGAACCAAAGACATTCAATCATATGCTTGTTATCGAATTCCCATCGGTATCCAATTAATTTGGGCTGGTATACTTTCTATTGGTATGCTCTTTCTTCCTGAATCGCCCCGATATCTTGTTATGAAGGGTCATATTGAACTAGCTTATCAATCGCAAGCGAAACTCAATTGGACCACAACTGATGATCAAAACGTCGATACTGATATCAAACAGATCATTGCCAATGTGGAGTTAATGTCGAAATACAGTTCTGGTTCTTATGCTGATTGTTTCAAAATGGGACCACAAAAGAATCTTCTTCGTACTTTAGTCGGCATTTTTCTTCAAGCATGGCAACAACTGACTGGTATCAACTTCATCTTCTATTATGGTACATCCTTCTTCCATTCTTCTGGCATCCAACAACCGTTTTTGATAACGATTGCAACAAACGTTGTCAACGTTGGTATGACAATTCCTGGTATGTTGCTCATGGACAAACTTGGTCGACGCAAAATTCTCATTATTGGCGCTGCTGGTATGCTGGTTTGTGAATATATTATTGCTATCATTGGTACTATTGTCGGTCAGTCGAACGAAGCAGCTCAAAAGACGCTTATTGCATTCGTTTGTATCTATATCGCCTTCTTTGCTTCTTCATGGGGTCCAGCCGCATGGGTCGTCACAGGTGAACTTTACCCATTAGCTATCCGAGCAAAGTGTATGTCTCTATCGAGTGCTTCTAATTGGCTGTGGAATTTTGCTCTTGGCTATGCTACGCCATACATGGTCGATCTAGACAAAGGAAACATGGGCTCCAAAGTTTTTTTCGTTTGGGGCTCCACGTGTGTAGGCTGTCTTCTTTTTGCTATCTTCTGTATTTGGGAGACAAAAGGCTTATCGCTCGAACAAATTGATTATCTTATTTGCAATTCATCGCCCTTGTCATCTGCCAAAGTCAACAGTGCATTGAAAGCAGGTACTATCCTGGAAGATGACTTGGTCAGTGATGAACCCAAACACTTTCCGGAAAAAGTACACGATGTCGATATTCAAATGCCTACTATTTCGGCACTCGTAAAAAATGCCACTGAAAACATTTACGATACAACAATCATTGCAGAAAGACTTTGATAATAAACGATCATCGACGCCCAGCAAAAAAACATTTATTTTACATATATCCCAGAAAACAAATTTTAAGACAAATAAACGTACTGAAAATTTAATCACACTATTCAATAGCCCAAACTATCTCAGATCATTTGCACAAAAAGCAAACATTCGTTTACCATTCCTGCATGAGTTTTAGAAAAATTTTCTTCAAACTGTTTTTGACCTCGAAAACGTCGTGAATGTCTAAATAATGTTTTTACATACTATATACATATGTGTGTATATATGAATGTTGATGTGAGCTTAGGCGTTGAAGTGAATAGGTATCGGTGTAGGGATCCTAAATC
>CAJNSZ010000101.1:149874-304615 GCA_905329745.1 Rotaria sp. Silwood2
GCATTTTAGAAGTTCTGAACTCGATTTCCGTTGTCCAAGTGACTTTTTGACTGACTTTATTTTTTGATCTCTTCCTCAGGAGGACCAGGGGTGAACTTTTCGGCGAAAGAAAAAGTTCGTGAAAAGATTCGAAATATACATGAATCGACTCAGTTTTCGATGCTGATTCCGAATATGTAAAAAAATCAATATGCTCCTATGGCAGTTTTCAGGAATCCAGCGTGGTTTTCCAAAGATCCGCTGAAAAACCGATCTTCAGATTTTTTTTTTTTTCTCAGCAAAGGTTTTGCTTATGAAAATCTGCTCCTGGGTCTTGGCTATCAAATGCTGAAAACCGAAGGTCTCTATCTTGTTCCTATCAAAAGTTATTCAAAAAACATCCGACTGCCTTAAATTCTGGCGCCGATAGTAGTCTCTTGTACGTATACAACTTTTCGAATTCGATCATTTGTATCTGACATGCAACAAATTTTGTCGATCATAAATGTTTTCCAAACTTTCATATCATATTCAAAAATATTCAAGTTATTTATACAAATAAACAACAACAAAAAGTAAGAAATTAGCTGAAATTATACAAGAAAGAAAGTGAATTAAGTAATTTATTAAATAACTTCTGTGTGATTGATTCTAAAATCCTATGAATATTACTGAATGTGTTTCTACTTGTTGTTAATGACATACAAATTGAAAGTAATATTAAGATTAAATAATGATATCGATACATATGCATCATTGACTTTTGGTTTTTATTGTGAAAAAAATATTTTCATCCTTCGAAGAACAAACTTGATTTCCCATGTGTTAGGTTAGTTAAGTTATAAAATTCATCCCCATGAATATAAAAGGTAATTTGTACTTTTAATTATGTTAGTTATATTGTAGTACATCAATCTATTACAATATGATCAAACTGTTTTTCTACTTCTATATCTATAAATAAATAAAAGCTTGAAACAGTTGGGACTGCTATTAATTGATGAGATGTACAAAGATGTCAAATATCAATGGGTACACGATCATAACCGCATCCATACTAGTAACTTTTTATTATATACATGCATTCGAGCCAACGAGATATTTTATAGTTGGAGTCAAGTACTAGATATTCAATCTTATTGTAGAATTCTAATTTAAAATCAATTTGATCTAAATGAATAGATGATTTTCTGTTTGTACCGAAGGTTCTAAATATAACTAATTATTTTCTAAATCAAAAATTCGTTAATCGTTTTTTTGCATTGTTTATATATGAGAAAAAAAAATATTATATAATTGAGAAAGATATCAACACATTTATGATAACATACTATAATTGTTGTATCTATTTTTTTTCATACAAATAGATTTTTTTATGAGAAAAGCTTTCATTTGAAATCCTTAATGATTCACTACTATGTTTTATCTATTTTTTATACGCAATGATGAAAATGACGAGAAGAAGAAATCGATTTGTTTAATCAAACTTACGCAATAAAACTAGATAAAATTTTTCTTTTCTTTAATTTCTAGATGATTCTGTTTAACCTCATGATAGAACAAGTCTATTTTTACAACTAGTCCCTTGATATTTCGTACAATATGTTATTATTGTTTTCGGAACGCACATGTAGAAATTCGTCTAAACATACAATAGAATGTTTAAATGTATATATATAAGCATGCCATATAAAAAAAAAGAAATCATTCTCTGATTGTCCGTATACGTACATATTAACTATGAATAAGTAAGGACAAAAGCAAAAGAATCCTTGTATATACGTTATTATGTAATTTTAGTCTTGATGTTCTTGCTGAATTAGCATCAAATCAAAAACCTATAAAACAAGAATCAGATTTAGCAAATACTTCATTTATTCTTAAAACAACACAAAAAGGTAAACCATGTATTATACTTGATGGTCATCGCTATAAACATCGACGTGATAATCTCGATGGTTCCATGTCTTGGACGTGTACACAGTACGTTTAAATCCAATGAATTTCTTTTATCATTTCTCGATATATTTTTTTCCTGCTTTGTTTTTCTTAGTGAATTATGTAGTGCTAGTGTACGAACTTATGGTGATCGTGTTGTACGTCGTAATGATGGTCATTTACATGCTCGAACATTACTTGTTGATCCTCAACAAGAATTTTTATCGCGTTTAAAAAAACGTGCTGCTGAAGATACAGTTACAATTCCGAGAATTTATGATGAAGAATTAATGCGATCAATAAACGAACATTCAATAGAAATACGTGAACATTTACCATCATTTGCATCAGTTAAATCAACATTATATCGTCATCGGCAACGTAGTCAAAAATTAAAATCAATTAATACAGATTGTAAATCATCTGAATGGAATACATTACCACCGAAAAAACGTCCTTTAACAATTGACGTTGATAATAATGATGAAAAACAGCGGAAATATACTTCATTAACATATCCATATAATTTTTTCTTAGCACAAAACTATATGTTTATGTATGTTTATGCATCAGTATTATCTAGTCTTCAACAACAAATGTGATATTTTTGTTTTTGTTTTTTATTTATTTGTTGGCAATAAGCAGTACTATTTTCTGTGCGTTGAATTTTTAACCACGCACAAGATTTTTCTTTTTCTTGTCTAATTTATTTTCTATGATTGACATCATCCTTTTGTGTATGGTTTTTTTGATTAAAAGAATTTCTTTTTTGCTATTGTCAGATATATATAAATACAGCATAAACATACTATGAGAAAGCTAATAGTTATATTTTTGTTGAAAATGATTCGATCTAAGAAGGTTTTTATTGCTTTTTTTTTCTATGACGATGACGGGAAACGATAGACATTTTCTTAAACAGTAAGGACAAAAAAAAAGAGAAAAGTCGGAAAAATTTTGCGAGAGAATATATAAAGACTCATGTTCTCGAACGGAAACACAAATGACATCGATCCGTTCTAAATATGAAGAGAAACAGAATAATAATAAACGACGAACAATGAGCTTTTTTCTTAAAACATCTAAGAAATACAGAAGTCGTTTATTTTATGTATATTATTAGAAAATGAATATATATGTTTATTTATAATAAAATATAGGAATAGTAAGAAGGAATAATCCATTTAGAAATTGATAATAAATATGATTTTTTTCCCTAAGGATAAATAATTTTCATTACATAATCTTTGAGTATTAGATTTTCTACAAGGTAATTGATTTTGTATCATATTTCTTTATTATTAAACATATTTCGACATTTTATTCAATGATTTATATGTATGTATTTGCACTGATCCTTAATATACACATCATTCTCATTTATTTACCAAGTACATTTATTATGCATATTTTCCGGTCTAGTATAATAATGTCTTCCTTTTCTATGAATATATGTATGTATATGTTTATGTGTAGATGTATCAAGAATTACGTCAATGAACTCTTGCTTAGTTCCGATTTAATCAGATATTGATGAGATAGTTGGTAATGTGCATGAGAGTGAGCTAGTAAAATCAGTCGTACATTTGACATAACGAGCAGCGGGATATAGCCATAGTTTGAGACGTTGTTGCAAAATGAATAGATAGGAAGAAATGAAGAGAAAAGACATGTATGCATCCAACAGTAAAGATGAGGAGAGATGGGACCAATTACGAATGAAGACGACATAGAAAAAAAAAATAGAGAGAGAGAGAGAAGAGTTGGTGTGACAAACATAGAAGAGATATTTGGGTTAGAATGTTAGTAGAAAAAAAATTGAACGGATGCACGCACGCATACTCGAAATACGAATGAACGAAAGAAAATGCTCATGGTTCGGAAGAACGATGAAGCAATGTTATGAATATTTGTTGTTGTCATTATACAAGAATAGAAATGAGACTAAAGAAAATATCCTTATTTCTCTCTTTTAACTATGTAACTAATTATAGTAAGAATTAGTCTAAAGTAAATACTTGTCATTTATATGTTTAATACTACTGTAGCGAAAGAATGTAACTAATAGAAACGAGATTGTCTCTTCTATGGGTTTTCTTTTTACTCGTTGCACATCTATGTAATAGTTATCAGATAAAAGAATAGAAAAGAGAAGGAAGAATCCGAAGTTGAGCTTATTGATTATTTATTCATGAGAACAAGTTCAAATAGAGACAAATAGCAGGAAAAAAAAACTGAGAGAAAAGAAAGATAGACACAACATTAAGTCGATCTAATAAAGCTGAAAGAAAGAGAAAATCGACTGATGCGTGCGTATCTAGAGATAACTACAATCATCGTGCACATGCGTGTGTGCTTGTTTCTTATATATTAATTAACAATCTGATGTGAAAGTCATGTCTAATGGTATGCTACACTTATTTTACTAAGCAAAATTATCGTCATTAATAATAATATACACACGATGTAGGTAATAAGCTTTTATTATTCATAGGGTAAAAACGATGTAAATCTCAGAGGATTATTTCATTCATAATAGATCATTCTACTCTCGTTGACGTACATCTAAAGATTTATAAAATTGAAAGAAATTTTTTTTTTTTTTTTTGGTAATAAAATATCCATAGAACTAATGTAAAAATTATATAAGAGACAAAGAAAAAGAAAGATTCTATGAACATATATTAACGGGTAGTTTTTCCATAATAGACTTCTTCCGGTTTTCTTTTTCTATTAATATAAAAAGATATAGTATTTCTATTCAATTCAAAGTAAGACAAGTTAACAATTCTATTAATATTGTTCATAAAGATTAATTATTTCAGACAAAAAAATAAGGACACAAGTTTTTACTTTAATCTCTCAAAGAGATCATTCAGAGATTGTTTATAGCGTTAGAGAAGAAAAAGATTGGTAATAGTACTTTCAATAATGTAATATTGCTAATAAGAGCACGCACATCGCACTTGCCCTTCGCTCCGGAAATGAAAAACTTTTTCTTGAGAAGTGGTAATGGTGCGTGCTAGATCTTGCTGTGCCCATTTTCTTCATCAACATCTTTCTCTCTGTCTCTATCTTTGTCTCTCTGTGTCTCTCTGTCTCTCCTTTTTTCTCTTCGTATTTCTCGTTCATCATCAAGCAAAGTTTTTTTTTGCCTCTTGACAAACGATTGCAATAGTTGAATGCAAATGTGATACTCGGGTGTCAGTTTAAATGATTTGTGTTCTCTTCAAACGTCGTCAAGTTTGCACAGAATCGTAATCCTTCAATTTGCTTCGTCTCGTGTGTGTTAATTTAATTTTATCCGTTAGAAATCTACATTTGTCAATAACAAAAAACACTTGCAAATATATTCTAGAAAGACAAAACTCGACATGCTACTTAAACTAATCGTTTTTTTTTCTTTCTTGACACATTTTCCAATGTCAGTATGTATATTTCTATTTTATTATAGATTTATATATATATATATTAAACGAAACTATTGTTATTTTACATTTACATGTTAATCACAATTAACTATGATCAACAAAATACTTCCAATCAAAAACAAATAATAAGTAAATAAATATTTACATTTTTTATATAAACCTAATTGTCTAATGTTCTTTCCTAATGTTTCTATTGACAAGTCTTAAAAGTTACAACGATTATTTCCTTTTTCATATTTGTCTTCTTCTATGTGTAAAAACAGAAAGATGGACAGCTGTCAAACACATAATGACATTTACTAAACGATAATATCAGATGGCTTCTAAGTCGTTAGAACTAAAACAATAGCAAAAAAAGAATATTATATTATATATCTTTCGAGCTATTCATCTAGACTTTATGATTTGTTTTTTTGATGATTGATTTTCAATTGCTTACAGTCTTATTGTACTGTTCTGATCATTTTCGGCTTTAATGACATGGAAATAAACTGTAGGGTTTATAATTATCAACCGTACATATGAAGAGAAAAACAGGAAAAAGAAAGAATTCCTTTGTTTCTACCTATTAGATATTATTAAATTTCAACTGCCCTTTCCTTGGGCATTACATTCGTGATGGCATGGCTCAAGCATCATCGTTCAAACCGTCTATACACTATCAAGTGTGCAATTCAAAAGTTGACAATGACATTCCACGTCTTTCGTCAATAAAATCATCTCAACAAGCATTTTCATCAATTGTTGATGATGATTTATGTGAAATTACAATTTTACCATCAAGAAATAAAAAATCATCATTACCATTATCTTCACCCAATCATCATACATCATTATTAAAAAATAGAATTCCTATATCATCAGCTGGTGGTCATGTATCAACATCTGTTGAATCAACGACGCGTTTTAAATCAATAAAATATTCTTCTTCTTCTTCTTTTTCTCCTCTTACGAAAAATCCACGTGGTAGTTCTGCATCAATTCATTCTCTTTCAAAACGAACAAGTACACAACAATGTTCATCAGCAAATTCTTCAAATCCACCACATAACCGTCAATCATCATCAAGACAATCAATATTTGATACACTTGCAACAACATTAACAGCTGTACGAAAAAGTTCAACAACAGCATTAGCTTTAGCACAACAACGTTTATCAACTGATAATGGAAATATATTTGCCGCATATCAAGGTAAAATTTCAAAAAGATGATAAACAATAATTCACAAACATGATGAGCCTTGATTGACTGAATCCATAGAGACAAATGTAGACGAATAAGAAAAATTCCAAATGCATGTCAAACAATAAAATCTAACTAATAGAATTGAGACAGGAAATTTCTAATTTTCTGTTTTCACGTTTCTTTAACAATAGACCAATAAATTATAATTCCTAAGGCATCAATAATAGACTGAAAATTTTCAAATTTTCTTAAATTCAAAAGAAATATTTATTCTTTTGTTCAAATAAAAATTTTAATAAAATGATTTTAGGTGATTTTATTCGACAATCTCGTCAATTACGTAAAGCTCGTAAACAAGATATAAAAGCTCGTTTTGAAAAATTTGATTTAAATCCTTCAACAACACATCGTTCACATTTTACATTTATTTTTGATCCAAGTGGTCGTTTATCATATTATTGGACATCAATTATAAGTCTTGCATTTCTTTATAATTTTTGGATAATTATATTTCGTTTTTCATTTCATGAATTAACATCTGACAATTTTATATTATGGTTTATATTTGATTATTCATGTGATCTTCTTTATTTAGTGGATATTATGTTTAATTTTCGTACAGCTTATTTAGAAGAAGGTGTTTTACAAACAGATCCAATTAAATTACGTCATTATTATATGAATACAACAAGATTTTATATTGATTGTCTTTGTTTAATGCCACTAGATTTTCTTTATTTATCAATTGGTTTTAAATCAATTGTTCGTCTTTTTCGTTTAGTTAAAATTTATCGATTTTGGGCATTTTTGGATCGAACTGAACGACATACAAATTATCCAAATTTATTTCGTACTCTTGTTATGATACATTATCTATTAGCAATATTCCATTGGAATGCATGTTTAATATATATATTACAAACACGATCTAAATTAGGTTCAGCAAGACGTTTTTCATTTACATTTCATGATAGTGGTTTAGATTATTTTAAAGCTTTGTAAGTTGATTAGAATTGAAAAAAAATAATTTCTTTTTTTTTTTTTTTTTGTAAGATATTGGTCAGTAACAACATTAACTTTAACGCAAAATCAAGAGGCAAAACCATCATCAAAAGAAGAATATATTTTTTTAAGTATTCAAATGATTTTTGCCTTATTATTATTTGCAACAATTATGGGACATGTTGCATCAATTGTATCTAATTTAAGTAATGCAAGAAAAGATTTTCAAGGTAAAAAAAACAAAAAACAGACAAATTCAATTGATAAAATGTTGTGCTCTCCTTTTTCTATTTAGCTAAATTGGATGCTGTTAAAACATATATGTCATTAAGACGCGTCCCAAATAATCTTGAAGATCGTGTTATTCGATGGTTAGTCTATTTAACTTAATTTTAAAAAAAAGAGGATGCTAAGATGATACTTTATCTACTTGAGATAATGGATGATACATTATTATAGATAGTAATTGACAAACAAATAGAATATTTGTGACATTTAATGAGTTCCACTTATTACTAAGGATATGTGCGACATTCATTGCTTTATAATACTCTTAATTAAGAAGTATTTAAGTGGATATAGTGTTTTAATTATGGTAAAAAGGTTTGATGAAATAAAAATGTTAATTTTTTTCTCATAACACTGCTTCAATAACGAACAATAATTTATTATCTGATAATTCAAAATATTTTACTATAAATAAAACTCGTCGAAAAACTGGTTGAAGCTGCATTCAAGAAAAAAAAAACCCAAGAATGTTTTGCGACTACTTGATGTCATCAGTAATCATAACACGTATTCAAACTAACTTTATTTAATGAATAAAATGTATTACTTCGTAGAATATTGAGCATTTTCTTGAAGTACTCTTTACTCAAGTATTTACGCATCCGATAAAATCAATTCGAATTAGAGTTTTGATTGTCAGTGAACCTTGATAAATTAAAACATAAAAACAAGAATAACATTTCTTTCTTTTTAAGGTTTGATTATTTATGGATGAGTCATAAATCTGTTGATGATAATCATGTTCTATCATTATTACCATATAAACTTCGTGCTGAAATAGCTATTCATGTTCATTTAGATACTTTAAAACGAGTAAGTTCTTATAAAAAATTGTTCTTCATAAATAAGAAGAAACAAAAACAAATTTTTTATTTTATAGGTTGAAATATTTCAAAATACAGAAGCTGGTTTTTTAAATGAATTAGTTTTACGTCTTAAACCGGTTCTGTTTTCTCCAGGTGATTTTATTTGTCGTAAAGGTGAAGTTGGAAAAGAAATGTATATTGTTAATCGAGGAAAATTACATGTTATGGCTGACAATAATAAAACTGTTTTAGCAACATTAAAAGCTGGTATATCTAAATTTAAATCAAATAAATAAATAAATAATTATTTATTGATTTTTAGGTTCATATTTTGGTGAAATCAGTATTTTAAATATGGGTAGTGGAAATCGTCGAACAGCATCAGTACGATCAGTTGGTTATTCAGATTTATTTTGTCTTTCGAAAGAAGATCTATGGGAAGTATTAAAAGAATATCCAGCTGTACGTGTTAAACTTGAATCAATAGCTGTTAAACGTCTTGAAAAACATAAAAAACCATTAATACAACAAAGTAAAATAACACGAAACAAACAAATAAATAAACATATTTTATATTTTAGTTAATCTAAAACGAAGTAAAAGTACACCGGGTTTAATTGAAGCAAGTTGTCGTCTTCCATTTCATGCACCTGTACGTCGAACAGGTAGTGGTATACACCGCCGTTCATCAATTAAAGAATCTGATATAAAAGCCATTGTATCATTGAATCCTCCATCTGATCATCAACAACAATTATATTCTTCAAATTCTTTATTAACTGTTGCACCACTTGCTTCATCAATAAGTGTAACATCATCAGAAGTTGAACATTTAAAAAAAACATAATAGAAAATAACATTATCTGATAATCACTTTTTTTTTCTCTATATGTATATAGTTTCTTTCTTTTCGTTTTTTTCTTTTCTTTTTGATGATTGTCAGATTATGTAGAAGTTTATTTGAAAAGCACAAAATGACTTGTATGAATAACAAAGTCAAAATGAAGAAGAAAAAAAGAAAAACAATATATATGTATATTTATATAGATGGGTTAGTAATTGAATTAAATGTTTTGTTAAATAAAATTTTTACAACAACAACAATGATGAGAATTTATTCGAGATGATGAACGTGATGATGCTAAAGCAACCTAAAATTGAAAATAAATATTTAACAAAATAGAAAATAAAATATATACTGTTATCTTTCGACCATCAGCAATCGAACCATTTTTAACACGAATTGCATTCATCCCGTCACCTATAATAATAATAATAATAATATAAATTGACATACAAAAAGGAACAAAAAATAACTTCCTTTTCCGGCAGGAAAAGTTTGAGTATCTATACTATATTTTAAGTGAATGGGTTGATTTTTATTTTCAATGGTAATAAATGAGTGTTCATTCCATAAGAAAAACAATAATGTGTTGAAGTAGGACGGAAATACACAAGTTTTTCTTTCCCGATAACTAAATTTTGGGTTATTTTTATATATCAACCTTGGTTTCATGTTTAATATATTAGACTTATCAATTAATTCTTACAAGAGAAGTCTCGCAACTGATTAATTGCTATTGATTTGTGACTATGTGTATCTTATAGATTTTAATGAGGTATGAATATCTTGAAACAAGTTCAAGAGGCGGCTTAGGTTATTACTACCGAGGTACTGTGTTTGTATGCTATTTTTTACGTCAATGCCATAGTCATATTGAATAACATTAAGAAAATTCATCTTTGAATTTCGGCTTCAAGGAAAATAGTTTATTGTGAAAGTTTCAGAACTTTTCGTGATTTTTTTTCTCTACTCAAATAAGAACATAGAATCTGCCAAAGTATATGAGCGATGTAAAAGACAAGCTTTTGCCATAAACTATTCTCCTTAAAACTTGTCTCTGAGGAAATTCCCAAGTCTAAATTCAAAAATAACTTTTTCTAATGTTTCTGAGAGAGACCATGACATTGGATGAAAAAATACTGACAAAATGCAGTAATTAATTAGCTAAGCTTAACAAACTGTTCTCAGAACATTCATAGCTTATTAGGATCTATTTGATGTACATAGTCACAAGGGTGTTTTTTATTTGATATCGGTGTAAAAAATAATAGTTTGTCTTAAATACTTTGAAATTTAGCCATTCATATAAAAAGATATTTTTATGAATGAATATTCAATATAACTGTTTAGGAGACTCAAGCGCAACTATTTCAATTGAATAGTAGTCAGAAATTCTATTGGCGAAATTCAGATCGAAATCTGACAAGAGAATCGTTTACTCGGGAACGATGCACGCCAATTCAAAGGCTTTAATTCTTTGTTTTTCGGGCAAACTTAACAATAAAATACCGGTGAACAATTCTTCTTATGAAGATTTCTGAATACCAACAGCTGAACTTTGGTAGGAAGATTCCATTTAAGAGAATTATGAAGCTATATTGAATGAGTTCGAACGCATAGCTCTATAAATCTATTTTACAATCGATCGAGTTTTTTTTTCATTTTCAAAATCATTGACGTTAAACTAGCGTCTGACTTGAGTATTCTATGTCAACAAAATACATTAGTATGTTCTAAACTATGTTTACTTACTATAACGAAGAAATGTAATGAAACCAAATCCCTTCAAAAATAAAAATGATTTGAGTTTACTAAAAAAAAAAACAAAAAATTACTTTCGAACCACGTTCATTCGAAACTATTTCAGGATCTTTTACTGGTCCAAATACCTTAAACAAACAAAAAGAAATAATTATTAATTTTTTTTTAACTTTTAAATTACTAGTCTTACCAAAAATTGTTTACGTAAATCATCAATAGTCCATAAAAATGGAATATTACCAACATGAATACGTAATGGTTGTTCTCCTTCATAAAACTATAAAATAAAAATATTTAATTTGACAAAAATAATAAAATATTCTATATTTACTTGATCATACGATGACATAGATAAATGTCGATTTATTGTTGATAATGGTGTTGAATTTGAATGAAATATTTGATTTTTATCAATCTAACGAAAAATTAATAAATACTTCTAAAAATAAAACTAACTTACTGAATTATACGATGCCATTGATAAATGTCGATTTAAACTTCCATTTGATGATGATATTTCCGTGCGCATGATTTGCTCATCTAATTGATGAGGATAAAGATGCATAGCAGCAAACTATATTCAAACAATGAAACATCAATTTTGTTTTTGTTTTTTTAAATAAGCAAAATTATGACTAACTTTTTCACAAGTTGGTATTGTTATAGGTCGATTCATTATTGATCTTACTCTTGTCTTTTCTAACGAATAAATATCGATATATATGCTCAGATGATCAACTGTTGTTTTGCATATGAAGAAATTCAAATACGAAAAAAGAAAACACGTGCTTATACATATATATATGATGTCCTTCAATAATCATACAGACAGGAATTCAAAATGATGAATCATTCGTCTTCAATTATAAAAACGTCATTTCATCATTCAATCCAGTAGAATAATATTATATAATTACAATATATAAACAGTTGATTTAAAAACCTTGTAAGCATTTTGATTTATCTATTTAATATATAAAATTAGCAGTCAAAGTCTTATAAAATTAATTCTCGAAATTTTCATATCTGTTTCAGTTTTGAATTGATAATTGTTATTGGTTAGAAATAATAAGTGATTGAAAAGTTATTAATTAAACATATTGTTCATTTATTTTTTTTAGTTTGTTTAAACAGCCTACAAAAATTTGAAAACATTGAATTAAAATCAGAATTTTGTATTCTTTCTGAATATGGCTTGTCGAACTTCTAATTTAGAAGTTATGAACTAATCTTTCACAGACGTCAAGATTAAATTTAGACAGTGAAAATTAACGTTTTTTACTGCTATAGTCCCTTTTCTGCATGCACAATATTACCAATGTTTTGCATAGAATCAAGTATCATCTCATCACCTCTCGAAATCGATCATGGATCAAGTATATTCGAATGGTATAAAATTTTCAGAATATGTTCGGACTCTACTGGAGTGGCTACAGAAAAACCAATTTTCAGCCTCATAGTATAACATTCACGAGATATTCAACAAATAAGAGTCGAAAATAGCTCATTCGGCAAGACGAAATTCTCTATGGCCCTGCATTCTATATATTTGAGATGAACAGTTTCATAAAAATGACTCTAATTATAAAAGTAATCATTTATATATAATATTAATAAAGCTTGATTCACAAGAGAGCATCATGTCCTGCATCTTGATATGCTCTTTCAAACAAAACAGAAAACCATAGACTACAATGAAGCTCCTCCGAGAATTCTAAAATACACAATCAAGAAAATATCAGTAGAGAAAAATAAAAAAGAAAACTTTCCGCTTTTTCTAAAAAATCCATATTTTTTACGGAGAAAATGTCGAAAGATTTTTGAAGCAACGAAGTGTTAAATAAAAATACACATAATTTATGAAATATTAGATCTCGGACTATGCTCCTATGCATTTATCTTAATTTTCGTATTTTTGAGGAGACTTCAAGGTAAATTGGCTCTCTGAAAAGTGATATAAGAATCAACAGTTTCAGAACAATCACTCATGAATGTCCGGGTTCACTTTGCAAGTCTTTTTTTCATAGTAATCGAGAAGATTGTCTATAATGATACGAAGTCCCTTGCCAAAATACTCACTGTCAACAAATCGTTTAAAAAAAACTAATTAATCATAAACTATTTAAATTGAGAAATGTATGTTCTCTCCATTCGCTGTATTTGAAATAATTTTCATTTCGTAAATCAGAAGTCTTCAAAAAAAAAAAAAAATTGTTTTTTCAAACCCATATTCTGAAAGAACGCAAAATTTTGGTTCAAATTCAATGTCTTCAAATTTCTGCAGGCTCCTTACAAAGACTGAAAAAATGAATGGGCATTTCGTCTTGAATTACATTTCGATCAATCGTCAGAATTAATTGGCTCAGTTATTTCTAATTTTCTAACCTGAGAATTTCAAGGTCACAGAAGTTATTTTTACGCAAAATTCTTTTTATGAATGTTGAGATAAATTCATCAAATATTATCATTTTAAAACTTACATATAATCATGCATCTATTCAAGTGAGAGCATGCAAAGTGGTTTGAAAAGAAAAACATCGGAAATTGATGAGACCTGGATGCAGTATTCAACATCGGAGAGTCTCCAAATTGTTCCAGTTATTTGCAACTATTTTTTTGTCAAAACAGAACAAGAAGTTCGCCTAAAATCATCGGAATAACTTTGAAACTTTTTTGCACGGTATGATGAGTTACTAGTTTCTTGCCGAAATTCAAATATGTTGATTCAAGTTTCATTTAAATTCTATTTGTTTTCTTTCTTTTTTTTTTTTAATTAAACTTTTGAACAATGATATAACAAGCTTCCGCATTTCATAACACATGATGCAAGCAGTCCAGAGAAAAAAATCAACTGTTTGTTTAATTTTAGTATCCTATACGAGATTATGTCTTTCATAGACATTACAGAAGCTATATAAAAACAAAGAATATTTGATTCATAAGATTTCATATTAAATTAAGTTTCATGAAATTCAAAAACTTTTTCGATATCTGTATATTAAGAAGAATGTTGTACACAAGTGTATAAACTCATTTGTCTAAAAATTAAATTCTAATTATTGTCTTTTAATTTTGTTTGTTACTTAAAATATCACAAATAATTTTTTTTTTCTTTTCTGACATTTTCCAAGGCACTTCATTTATCATTTTCAAGGGTAACCAGAACATTAAACGTAATGAAACTTCAACACGAGTACATTCAACACTGAAATATTAAGCATGCAAAAAAGGATGAAGGTAAATATGATGTCTATTGAAAGATCAATCCACGTATATAGACATTGACGTTAGTTTTCCAGTTTATTTCCATCCACACGCACATACACCCTTTGTCTTCATATTTTTTGTGCGTGTTCATCCTTTCATGCTTAAGTATCCGCGAGTAAATTTCTATCTTGATCATTCGCTAATCCGTTTCAAGGTTTCTTTTATTAATTCTATCTCTAGCTGACGTTCTGTTCAGATTACTTTGAGCATTTTTTACCTTATTACACTGACTAATTCTACTCTATTTTATTAATATGTAAAGTATTGTCTGATCGTCAGAAATTTTCTGTTGTTTTTCTTATATTGATACTAGAATTCAGAAAGATTCTTTTCTTGAATTGAATTTTTTTTGCTATCCTATTATACTTTCATCGTGACATAAATCTCAACTTAGACTTTTAATTCTCTCCTGCTTACAAAATACTTGTCATCCTTTCATGCTTAAATGAACTTATTAGTGTGTTAAGGCGATATATAATTATCATCACGTACCTTATTTAAGGTTTAATATTAGTGTGGAAAAAAAAAACAGATTCATAATTTCTTGTGAAAGTGAAGAAAGATAGTCACGTAAATATTTACAGTATGGCAGACATTGAAAATCATTTAAATAATTTTCGTCAATGGGTTCATGAACAACAACCAACACTTAATTCACTTGATACAGATGAATTTTTATTACGTTTTTTACATGTTACAAATTTTCAATTGGATAATGCTAAAGAATGGTTAATACGTTTTTGGAAATATCGTACAGAAAATCCACAATGGTTTGTTCATGATCAATAAATTTAGAAAAAAATTCATTTTCTTATTTTCTTTAGGTTTACAAATCGTGACCTTTTAAAAAATCCATTAATGCAGGAAATAGCTGAAATTTCTTATTATTTTCAATTACCAAAAGAGACAAAAGATAAACAACTTATTGCTATTATGCGTATGGGACACTATGATACAACTAAATATACATTAGATGATGTTACTAAATATGCTTTTGCTATTACAGACATTCTTAATACTCAAGAAGCAGGTCGACTACATGGATTTATTATTTTATTAGATTTATCAGATGTTAAATTACAACATATTAGTCAATTTTCACCTGATCGTGTTCATCGTTATGTTGATTGTTGGGAAAAACTCTATCCAGTAAATTTGATTCAAATACATTTTTATAATTATCCACGTATATTTGATCCTATTTTACATTTATTTCGAATGTTTCTTTCACGAAAATTAAATGATAAACTTTTTCTTCATTCAAAATCATCTGATGAATCAACAAATAAATCATTACATCAATATATTGATCCATCATTATTACCAAATGAATATGGTGGTCAATTAGGTTCAATTGATGATATCAATAAAACATTTATTCAATGGATTCGAGAACGAAATGATTATATGATACAATTTGATCAATATGGTATTGATTTGAAACAAGCATCAAAATTATTAAAAACAATTCAAAAAGAACGTGATTAATAACAATTACTATGTCTATTATCATGCTTTATGTGTTCAATATTGTATTTAGTCGTACTATATATATATATATATATTTATTTATTTATTTTATCCAAGTATTTATATGTTTGTTTTTTATTGTTCGTATCTAAATAAATGATTTAACGTGCATCAAATTTCTCTAAGCGTGACAGAATTGACGTCATAAGAAGTAGATGCCTGCTACAAGTTTGAATACAAATGAAAAATGTTGAAAATTCCTTTCATGTACAAATATAGAAGAAATTAAAAGAATAAAATTGATATAAATAATAAAGTTACAAGTTGAATAGCACACCATTGTTGAAGCAGCGAAACAAAGCAACAGATAAAATTTTTATAAATGTATTAATTCAGTAGTAGACCTTTGTTCAAGTAGCAAAATAAAGTAGAAGATAAAATTTTTATCTAAATTATAATTTTGAATTAGAGCTATGCTCGTCACTTTGTACACAGAGAGGATTATGATAGTGTTTTGGAGAATCGAATAATTCAACTTCAAATATATATATATGTGTTAGATCACAGAAATTCATACATGTGACACTCGAAGAGCTGCTACCAGTTTTTAGCTTTTTTCTTAATTAATGCTAAGATGTAAGCATTATTTTCAGTTCTAATACATGTATTCAATGTAAGTGTTTAAAGGATCATACGAACATGCTATCTATAACTTTTCAGATGCTACTTCGAGATACTACATGTACCATCTTAAATGACCGATGTAACATCTCAGTTAAGAATAGATCCAATATGAATTATAATTACAAATTTAGATAAAAACTTAATTTTTTTCTTTTTCAATTGGAAAAATGTTTTTGTTTTTTAATTTTTCAGTTATTTTCGAAGTAATGATAGATACAAAGCTCTTCATTGATATTGAAACTCGAATTTAGACAACTTATGATCATAAGTGTGCTGAACTTGAAAATATTATGAACTGATAAACATGCACTATATTGCGCCTAGAACAATTACAATGTATCAATAATCATAATAATACTCCTATGATGTGCAGTCACTAT
The DNA here is from genome assembly GCA_905329745.1 of Rotaria sp. Silwood2. NCBI lineage: Eukaryota > Metazoa > Rotifera > Eurotatoria > Philodinida > Philodinidae > Rotaria > Rotaria sp. Silwood2. Next base: position 166,913 of record CAJNSZ010000101.1, read on the forward strand.
TCTTTTCTTTTGTTTCTATTGTCAGTTACATTCTAATTGCACAGACTTTTTTTCTATTCACTTAAGAAAAAATGTCCGCAAAGTAGAATCAGGAGAAGAAACAAAAATAATTGCATTATAAAATCAAGATAAGATTTGTCATGTGGAAAAAAAGCATTAATGGAACATAATTGAACATTTCATTTTTTTAGGTTCATCAAGATCATTCTTGTCAGTTGTATAGAATGTTTTGGTTATATATTGATAACTATGAAGATTCAAAAGGCTATATAAATATTTTTGCTTGGTTTGAATCAAAATGTGTTGCTATATGCCACTGATATAACTCTTCCAGGATGATTCGAACAATTGTTAATTCTTCTGATACATGAATATATTTTATCCAGATTCAAAAATTTGGATGCATTTGACAATGAAAATTTAATTGATCATAGTATTCTTCTACGTGATTGTTAGTTTCTTGTCAAATTCAAATGAAATAAAATAAATTACAGAATGAGAGAAGAAATAAAGCATCTTCAATATACATACACGAAGAATATAACAGATTAATTTAAGAAAATTTAGAGTTTACATTTCTAATCTCTTCNCAGTAAAATTGATTTTTCTCAGTGAGGAAAACGAATTTTTGAGAAATCTCTTCGTAACTTTAAAGCTACGCATCTACTTGATCTAACCATATAAAAATATTGACTCTAACATTTCTAAGAACACCTGTGATAGACTTGCAAAGTTAAGTTCCGGTTTTTCAGCACGGATCTTGGGAAATTATTTTGTGAGCCAATGCTTTGTTCTAAAAATGGTTTAAAACCAGTTTCTTATTCAGTTTTCTATGACAAATCAGAAAAACTAAGTTAGAAGATTCTATCTTGTAACATATTTAAAAAGAAAAGGAATCTATCAAAAGTTCTCAAATTATCAGTTTTCGACATCTTCCGAATTTTTTCAATTTTTCGACCGGAAGAAAGGTTTAGGAAAACGCAAGGCACACATATTCTTGACCGCCTTGAAATTCTCTATCGAATGGTGTATAAAAATCAAAAAAAAAGTTTTTGTACTGAATTTTTGCTTTGTGTGCGCCTTACTTACCTGAACAATTTTAATTTTCAATTTATCAATATATTACTCAAATCATACTTTTTGAAATATTAACTACACAAAACGAAAAATCATTCCTTTAAATGATACAACTCGTTACAATTGAAATAATGTGTTTCCATAATGATAGTATACCTCATCGTATAGTTTATGTTTTTTTGGTTTATGGATGTTCTATTTTTAAATGTATATTTTGTGTAATATTTGATGAGGCCTTTTGCCAAGTTATGGCAGAATAACTAATGTGTGTCTAAATCAAATCTTCGTCTATGCGAGAATATATTCAAAAATCATTAAAAAATCTCGCAAATTTTATAGTAGATCTATTTTATTCTCAACATTTTACATGTAAACATTTCGTACAAAAAAGTATTTGTTTAATTACAACTCATTATCGTCTAATTTATCAACTGAATTCTTGCTTTGTACGTTACCGCTGGTAAATATATATTCGACTAAAATTAACATGAACGCAGTAGATGATATAAAACAATGCATTAGATATAGTCAAGAATCACGAGTCATTTTTAAATATTCGAATAGACAAGAAACTAGAATACCATTCGAGAGAAGCTCGATTAGAGAAAGACGATTAACTACATGAGTCTCAAAGAACGGGTAGCGCATAATACTTGTAATAAAATTCTTGCCTTCTCTTAATATACTGCTCAATATTTTAAGCTCCGTTCTTACATTCACATCCAAGATAGTTCGTATTTCTCCTGTAACACTTATGACTAGTTGTTTTGATTCAGCGAAGATGAATAAATTATCACAATAAATGAAGAATATAAAATTAGCTTTGTTATGAAAAAACTAATGTAGCCAACAGAGATAAAAAAAAATATGTGACTATTTTAGTACCTATGACCTAGTACCAGTCACAATGGTCACGCTGGATACTAGTACTGACCATCTGAGTACGTGTACGTATTCGCACTTCCCAGCTCAACCTTGTCCATTTGAAATTTTCGTATATATCGGTCATTTGGCATCATTATTCAGTTGAGTCATTACTAAGACTATGAAACGTGATTATTTTCATCGACAACACATTTTCACTGGAAATAACCTGTCATGATCAGTATGTCATCGATAGATCTATATAAATCATAGGTTTTTTTTTTATTGAATATGAGATTCTCTTATGCTTTCGAAGTTCAATATTGAAACTATTTATTTTATTGAATTAATGCATAAAACAAGAACAACATTCTAAACGAAGAATAATTTCTTCAAAATCACGTTTTTGTATTTGTTTGATCAATTGAATATTTTCATTTGTTTTCGATAATATTGCTTCCTTATTTGACGTTAATGATATCTTTTCAAGTTCAAATACCCAATTGATATATCGTTGAAGTTCTTCTTTCGATATATGTGGATCAACAAGTTCTACAGCTTGTTTGAATTGATTAATTGATATTAATCTTAAAAAAAAAATAGAAAAAAAAAACAAACACAACATCAAAATATCTTTTTCTTATAACGCACTAAACTTACGGATATCCGATCAGTAGATCTTTTATTTTTTCAATATATTCAATTTTATCTAATTTTAACTGTTGACGTATAGTCATCAGAAATTCTCCTATATGACCTTCATCATCTTCCGTAAATAATAATAAAAATTCTAAATCATTTCTTTCTTTTGATGATTGTTTTAGATCTCTTTCAGCTGCAATAATCAAAAGTGATATACGTTCATTTGTCCAATTTGGATAAAGTTCATGAAGAGCAGTCACCAAATCGGACCATCGAATTGTTGACAATAACTTAAGTAATAAAATAAAATTAAAATAATAGTCAATAAAGAATTGCAGTCGTAATATTTTTCAAAATTTCTTTCTTATTATAATGCATTTTATAGAGATTTTTATTTTTATCATTTCACAAGATATGAATGTTAACAAAAAATTTACATACTGAAATGAAAATTATGTAGCTAATATCGCATGAAGGTTTCGATTAAATCTTCTCCACTTCTCCACAGAATAAAAGTTCACTCTATTCGAACAAGGGCTAAATAGGAATGCAAATCATCGAATAGATTAATTCATTACTTTTCACTTTTTAGTTGAGATTTCTTTCGTTTATCTGATTTCATTTGTTCTCAATGATTCGTATTAACGAACAAACGAGTTTCTTTCATAAGCCAAAAAATGTATACACATAGACACTAATGAGAGACAGTTGTACAGAAACTTGGAATGCCAGTAAGAGATGAGTACAATATCCATTATTGAAAAATTTATTAGATCTGAATTATCTACTCAATACAAAATGAGAAGTCTTAATTTGGTAGAAAAGGGTATAGTTTATAGTTTTTTCAAGATAATTGAAATAAATTTCCTTATGTTTCTGAAAAGCACATAAGCTTTTTAGATGACATCGCTTGGCAAAACTGTATAATATGTACGGATTGATTAATGATGAACGAATCATAAAACTATAGTGGCCTTAGATTAATTCCGGCTTCTTCGATTGATGACGCCGTTTCAAAGAAAATATCTGGATTTTATCAAAAATAGACTACAGACTTTCCAGATACAGGAATCCAAATCTACAGGAGATTTGTCAAAATTTTTGGGTTCGAATATTCCGTTCGAAAAAGGTTCGATCATATTTTATAAAATTCAACTATTTTCTTGAAATAGACCTTCGCTGACCGAAATAGTAGAAATGACTCTAAAATCATCGTAGTTTTATTATACATTCACTATCTTCATTGTTATTCGATGTCTAAATCGATCTGCCGTTTCGATGACCACCATCGCCGTTACATCCCTATTTCTAGTTTTTTGTCTTTTATAGTTATGTGTTAATGCTTGAAATATATTTGATAGATTGAAGATAGTTCGCAATGTATATAGGCCAGAAAAAAGAATGAAAAATGTTTAAATTTTCGATTGAGAATGAACGAAGGGTTTCTCTTAAGAATAGTTCGTTACATACAGATTGCGATGAAGAATGTGGACATAATTTAATTAAATATTGAAGAATACGAGCAAATTCTTTCATTTCATAATAATAAACATTTTCTTCGATTTGTCCAGTTAATATTTGCCAAAATAAATTTATTTCATATCGATTTTGATATCGATTACATGCATCTTTTATATTATAACAGATTTCAATAGCTATTTCTTTACTATTAAATCTTTTTGTTAAATAATCAAATACATAATCAGTTAATTTAATATTTGTTTTTTCTTCAAGCTAAATATATAAACTATTATCTTTGAAAATATATTAAAATTATATCATAATATACTCTATTTTCATCAAATAATTTATTTGACCAAATTTCTTTAATAAGTAAACTAGTTATTCGTCGACGCATATGTCTATTTTTAATAAATTTTTCTTCAGAAGATATATCTATGCATAATTGTTCAATAAACATATTTTTTTGACTTAACTCCTAAATACTTAAATTAGTCATAAACATTAGATAAAACCTAAACAAATACATTTTTATTATTAATCATCATAGAAAAATATTCTGTATCTTTCTTTTCCATATTTTCATGATTTATTTCATTAATTAATATATCAACTAATTGTTCACTTGTTTTGCCCAATGATAAATTTTTCCATTGTGTTATAAGATGAGAACATTTATTCCAATCAGGTCTGAATAACAATTTAATTTATTTACGATATACAAGAAAAAAAAACAGCATTAATATTTTAATCCCTTATAAAAAGCTTAAAGAAATCTAACAATCCTATACATTTCTCGAAGATTTGATCATCTCTAATTTATATTAAAATAATAAAATTTCGATAAGATTTGTTTGTTATAATATGTGACAGTACTATTAAATTACATTTTTCTTGGTATTCACTTTGTTCCCCTTGTCTAATGCCTAACCATCTATTTCTATCAGGATATACAAGACATAGTAGCGTTAGAACAAAGAAAGAAATTCAGAAACAACTTCAACAAGTTGTTTCTTCAAGCAAGTCTTCGAATTAGGCAACATCTATTTTTGGTTATTCGACTTAATCAAACAAAATCTAAGTGATCATAACGTTGTTGCATCGTGCTGTAAACCAAATCATGAATGCCGATTATTTAATATATTTAACGAGATAAAGATTTATTCCTTTATTTTGCTTTACTGCTACTCGTTTTTGCATATCCTAATATGTACAGATGGTTAACCACTACAGAAAGAGAACATCAAGAAGAGGATACACATCCAGAGGCGTCCTGAGTTCCCAAACATTGGAGAGAATTGATGAATCAAGAGTTCGATCGAAAGATTTTTTGCAAAATTTGATTAGATTTTTGGGTGGGAAGTTGAACAAAACGGGAATTCCTCTGGATAAAATGTGATCAAATATTACCTTCACATATTATGATCAACAGCTATTATCAATATTTTATTGTTAATAGATTAGTTGAACAATGATCAAGCATCAAAAAAAAAAGTAGAATATTATTTTTACTATCAGGCTATATAATAGAGAGGAAATTTCTTTAAATTTTTTCTAAAGAATTAAAATGCCGTTGCCATTACTTTTAGCATTATCCTAAAAAATTTNTTTGGGTGGGAAGTTGAACAAAACGGGAATTCCTCTGGATAAAATGTGATCAAATATTACCTTCACATATTATGATCAACAGCTGTTATCAATATTTTATTGTTAATAGATTAGTTGAACAATGATCAAACATCAAAAAAAAAAAGTAGAGTATTATTTTTACTATCAGGCTATATAATAGAGAGGAAATTTCTTTAAATTTTTTCTAAAGAATTAAAATGCCGTTGCCATTACTTTTAGCATTATCCTAAAAAATTTATAAAGCTTCTCTTACCGTGGAGTTAGAATATTTCTACTAAATTCCCATTCTGAATAATAATTATCTCGTTCTATAAGAATTTCAGTTGTTTGATCAATTAAAAATCTGTAGATAAAATTTACATATATATTTCAAAATAAAATAATTCTCACTTGCAATTATCAATTAATTCTAGAAAATTAGTTCTTAAAAAACTTGTTTCATTTTTTAAATTATCACATTCAAGTTTTAATTTATCAAAATCTTCACGTAATTCAACTTTAGTATCTATACAAGACAAAAACAAAAGCTTTTTTCGTTTCATTGAAAAAAAAAGAGCGACTTACAAGCACATTCTGTATCAATCAAGGATTTAATCCAGATAAGAAGCTGCCTACGACATTGCCTAAAGTCATTAAAAAAACATACCTCTTAAAATTAAAATAAAAAAAAAGCCTTTTCTTTCACATTAGTAAATTGCTATGCATTCAAGCTGATACAAGAACACTCTCGATTATTAAATTATTTTATTCAATAATATTTGCTAATTAGATTTTTAAAACTACGTCATACAGAATAGTTTATAAATTATGAAGAAATCTTGGCTTCATTTTGAGCTTAACCCTTTACAGCCGAAGGGACTTTTTCTTACAACAGGAGGAAGCTAGTCACAAAAATAGAGATTATAGACCCTCAGTATACTCATACTATAGCTAAAAAGAATTTTCTTGCTCTTGTGTCAGAGATACACAATGCCCTTTAGAGGACATATCCGACCTTGTAAAAAATCGAAAGATAGTTATTTCGATCTGAGATTTTGTCCATAAGTAGGTTTCACAGTCCTCAACACACCCTGAAATTTTCACGCAAAATGGATGCTTTCTTGTTGAGATATTTGATAATCAGAAAACCCGGCCACATTTTGCAAAAATTTGCTCAAAACCGACTTTTTTGCAACATTCTGTATCTCGAGAAGAAAATAACCGTAATTGCTGAAAATTTCATGGCACTCTAAGTATCATTAGAGCTACGTATGAACAATGTTTCAAATTAAAATTCCTTTATTTAGATTTTTCTATGAGGCTGAATATCCCATCCAAGGAACATTTTCTTTGTGATGGCATAATTTGCCAGTAAATCGGTTAAAAACTGATGGAACGGTTTCATCAGATACCATGATGCTATGTTTAAGGATATTCCGTAATATAAACAAGGCTGGACGTTGCATTTATGATTAAACAAAAATTTAGGGAAAACAAGTGACATTAAAAAAATCGTCAGTCGTAAAAGATCTATTGTTCCATCTGATAGTCACTTGAAAATTATATTTTGATCTCGGTATCACCTCTAAGATCCTCTTAGTCCAGAAAAATATTGGTTTCTTTATACAAGGTCTTATTAAGGTTTTTATTGCAGTTATTCAAATGTCCCTTGGAAGGGACATTCGGCTTTAAAGGATTAATAGTGAATTGAAAAATATTTCTATTTAGTTTTTTTTATACTATTAAATAGAATCTATCGATCATGATGTGTAGATTTATATAATTAATTATTGGTCGATATTTATTATTACTATTCTAAAGCTTTTCTGAGATCAATCGAAATATTACAAATAGATTGAACAAGCAATTCTTTGCTAGATAATATTGTTCTTCAAAACAAGGATAAATTGAAGTCAAATAAAATATGATGCTACTGAAAAATATGTTTCGATATAAATAGAAAGATTGTTCCCATTTCATTTTCAAACAAAAATAATGCTTTATTTAACTTAAAGTAGATGAAATTGTTACTTAGAAACACGAAAGTGATTAACAAAATCGATTTCTGTTTGATATTCATTCGGAAAGTCAATCTTTACTTTAATTTGTATTATAATTGCGTGTATAAGACATTGTTTGATATCTATAGTGGAATTCTAAATAATGAGTTCTAAAAGTTTTCGAAATATTCATTATTTAAAAATTTTCTTAATCCTTAAAATACAATATCCGATATATATTGATCACTATTTTTTTCTTCATTATTTTTTTATTTATTCCGAATAAATACACTTACAAAAGTGTATAACGAAGTGTAATAATATCTAATCCATATTCATCAGAATCATTATACAAATCTTCATCATAAAAATGTTTTAATACTAAATTATCTTCAATAGAATTTGTTTTTTCTTGCATATTGTAAATGAAAATAGATCTAAATACACCATCTAACATAGATGTCGTGAAATAAAAAATTTTTTAAATTTTAATTCGAATTTAAAATAATTATTTAATTTCAATGTTTTATTTTATTTTCTAAATATATTTTTATATCAATTTATGAATTAGTATTCTCATTCCACACGTTGAATTCTGATAGGTTTATCTAATATAATGTCATCCAATCATTCGTACACACCCCATGCTCTGTTGTTTGCTACTTGATTCGTCTGTCTTCTATAAAATAAAAGTAAGACAAAAAAAGTAATATCTGTTCATTTCTAGTATTTTGAAGCATCATGATTCGTTTAACATACTCATTACTTATACTCGCTTTTGCTGTCACTGTTTATTCAACAGATTATTTTGTTGAAAAATTTGAAGGTATATATTATATTATAGTTTTGTTCTTTTATTATATTTTTTATTCTTGAAGATGAAAGTTATAAAAATCGATGGGTACAATCAGCAGCAAAATCTGATTTAGGTGAATTTAAATTATCTCATGGTAAATTTTATGGTGATGCTAAAAAAGATCTTGGTATGTTTTATGAAATAAATTAAAAGAATAAATCGAAAGAATTCTTTTTTTTTTTTTCTTTTCAAGGTCTTCAAACAACACAAGATGCTCGTTTTTATGCTCTTTCATCTAAATTTGATTCATTTTCAAATGAAGGAAAAACTCTTGTTATTCAATTTACCGTAAAACATGAACAAAAAATTGATTGTGGTGGTGGTTATGTTAAAGTCTATCCATCAGATACTGATCAAAAAGAACTTACCGGTGATTCACCGTATAATATTATGTTTGGTAAATAAAAATTTATTTATTAGTGTTTCTGTCTATTGTATTTTCATTATTTCATTTTGTTAGGTCCTGATATCTGTGGTTTTGATAAAAAGAAAGTTCATGTTATTTTTACATACAAAGGAAAAAATTTATTAATTAAAAAGGATATTAAATGTAAAGATGATGAATTTACACATCTCTATACATTAATTCTTAATCCTGATAATACATATGAAGTTCGTATTGATGGTGAAAAAGTTGAAAGTGGAAAACTTGAAGAAGATTGGGATTTTACTGTACCAAAACGAATTCCTGATCCAGAAGCTAAAAAACCACAAGATTGGATTGATGAAGAAAAAATTGATGATCCAACTGATACAAAACCAGAAGGTATATTTAAAAAAAAAAAGAAAATCATACATGTTTGTTTTTTTCTTCTCTGTCTATTATTAGATTGGGAAAAACCAGAACATATTCCTGATCCTGATGCTAAAAAACCTGAAGATTGGGATGATGAAATTGATGGAACATGGGAACCACCAATGATTGATAATCCTCAATATAAAGGTGTATGGAAAGCTCGTCAAATTGATAATCCAACTTATAAAGGTCCATGGATTCATCCTGAAATTGATAATCCTGATTATGTTGATGATCCAAATCTTTATTTATATAAAGATATATCAATGATTGGTTTTGATTTATGGCAAGTTAAATCTGGTACTATCTTTGATAATGTTATTATCACAGATAGTGTTAAACGAGCTGAAGATTTCGGTAATGAAACATGGGGTAAAACAAAAGATGCTGAAAAGAAAATGAAAGATGCACAAGATGAAAGTGAAAGAAAGAAAGAAGAAGAAGAACGAAAGAAACGTGAAGCTGGTATGTTATTTTATTAATTAAATAAAAAAAATTTTATTTTCTATTTTTTTTTTAGAAGAAAAAGTTAAAAAACCAACCGATGATGATGATGATGCGGATACGGATCATGGTAAATCAACTCATGTACATGATGATGAATTATAACTGATAAATTAAATACATTTCCAGTCATTTTGTATGACTTAGTTTAAATCTTTCTTTTCTTTGTTTGTTCCCTTTATTATTGTGTTATTTTGGCACCGATATAAACATCGTTTTGCTTGTTTGTGTGAACGTATCTATTATATGCTTTGTTTTTTGTTTTTTTTTTATACGTCGCTGTTTATGGATTAAGTACAAAATATATGCTGATGATGAGTCATAATATGTTATTACGAAATTTTAATGTAATGAAAGCAATATATATATATGCTCCCTAGATGTGTAAAAGAACAGAGAAAATGGAGTGTAAAGATAAAGAGTTGAATCCTGCTGAGCATGAAGAAGAAATATTAGTGTTGAAGTCCATATTTAATGAAGATTTCGTTTTACTTGATAATGAAAATGATCAATCGACATTTGACCTAATTATTCGTTTTGATTCATTACCAAATAAAATTCTTCTCATTCATGATGAATCCACTATATCAACCGAAATTTTTCATTTACCACCTATAACTCTTCATATTACTTACAAAAAAACCTATCCTAAAATAGATTCACCATTGTATTGTATTAAATGTGATTATTTAACATGTGATCAACTCTTATCATTAACAAATCAAATGGATAAAATGTGGAAATCAGGTGAAGTTATTGTTTATACGTGGATTGAATTTTTAAAAGATTATTTTTATAATTTAAATAATCAACTTATTCTTTTTGATATTAAATCATCAATCGATGATAAACGTTTTTTAACTAATTATGATAAAATTGGATCGAAACAAATTTATGAACAATTAGTTTCATATAATCGAATACAAAATCAATATGAATTCGAACAAGCAAATCATATATGTCCAATTTGGTGAGAAAAATCCTTTTTCTTCATCATCAATCTTTATTATTGTTATTTTAAATCTTTAGTTTAGAAGAAAAATCTGGAAAAAATTTTTTACAATTTGAAAAATGTCATCATTATGCTTGTATTTTTTGTTTAAATTCTCATGCAAAAGAATATTTATCTAATATTCAACACAAGAAACCAATAAATTGTTATGAATGTGATTCACCATTATATCAATCTGAACTTCGTCGAATATTTTCTGATAATAAATTATTATTAAAATATCAACAACGTTTATTAGAACAAACTACTGATATGGTATGGTGTCCACGTTGTCATCATGCAATAACATGTACACCATCAGAAAGTAAATCAGGCAATCATCAATCATTTGTTGAATGTTTTTATTGTCAATTTACATTTTGTCGACGATGTCAACAAAGTTGGCATCCACAAATTCAATGTCCTAAAGATGAAATTCTTCAAGATATTAAACAAAATTTAAATTCTAATGAACAAAAATTAAATAAAATTCAATTAAAAAACCTTTTATTAGAAATTGAAACTATTCAAACAATTGAACAATGTACAAAACCTTGTCCATCATGTAATGTTCGAATTGAAAAAAATGGTGGTTGTCAACATATGAATTGTCGAGCATGTCAAATACATTTTTGTTGGACATGTGGATGGTATGGACGTGCTTATAGTCCACATCCGTGTGAAATAAAACCTGACAAATCACAGGTATCACTTCCATTGGATATGAATGAAAAATTTCAACAAATATTACATGATGAAAATGGAAACCAAATTCAACATGATATTGTTAAACGAATACAAATATGTCCAAGAGAAAATTGCCGTCAAGCTCATATTAAAGTTGGAACAAAGAATACGCTTACATGTGATAAATGTGAAACTATATTTTGTTTTGTATGTGGAGAAATTGTTTATGGAAATTTTCATTTTTCGGCATATGGTTGTAAAGCTAATACTCGACTTTAATATTTTTTCAATAATCAGATTTTTTTTTTATTTTTATATTAAAATAATTCAATGGCATGACATAAATATAAATAATGAATCAATTAGTTATGAGATAAGCTTCGCATATACATTCAAAGTAGTAAGCAATGTTTTACTTGTACGTTTTTTTTTTAAAACAACTTTTTCAGGTTACAAAAAATGGCGAAAATCGAAACTGTTAAACTCGCTATTTTTTGTCGTTCCCTCAGACAGTAGAGATCTTGGAAGAAATTATGATCATTTATTAACAGAGAAAAAATAATCCTTAAGGTGGGATGATGGGGAGTACAGTAAAATTTAATGCAGTAATGCACCGTTTTACAAGTTGTTTTCCGATAGATGGAATAATCATCTTAAATCTTACATTGTATTTTTTTTTGGCATATTTTTATATTCTGTTTATTCCTGGGTGCTTTTGATTCTCATTTTCGGGTTTTTAAATAAAGAAATGATTGTTATTGATTACAAAAAATAGCTAATCTAGTAATGTTTTTTTCTTGTGATTCCTTTCGTATTTTTTGTTCGCAAAACAAAAACCAATGAAATTATTGGAATTATTTGCAATATTTAAATTGCTATTTTATGAGTAAAGGCTGTATTTTATCTATGCTTTTCACTATGGCTTGACTTTCGACCTTGGACACTTGGATAGATATGAGGTAAAAAAGAGGACAGGTATCAAGTACTAGATAACAAAATATAGTTTTATCTGATCCAAAAGAAACAAGTTCGAATTTGTTTCGGAAAAATTTGTTAATTTAAGAATTTATCAGTTTTTATGTTATCCACTCAAAATGAAATTAATGGAATTTAATGAAAAGTGTACTCCATATGAATGAAATATATGAGGGTTTTCGATGCATATCGTCGATAATCATTAGATAGGAATGATCCAGATTCTTTCTCTATGATGTCATGATAACCTATAAAAGTGTAATCTGAAGTCAGAAATTGAAATCAGTTACAAAAGAAAAAATAAGTTATTGAATTCTATCGTTGAACTTAATTTTCCGGATCTTTTAAACGATAAACACATGTGTATAAACTGATATTTCATCATATGTGGATGTGACAAATAATTGATAATATACTAACGATTGTACAAACATGTGAAACTTTCTCATCCTTGTATCACGAGAAATGAGCTAAGATTAAAAAAGTTATATTTTACGAATTCTCATAAAAATACTTTTACTAAATATTTTACTTTAAGATTAGTTAATCCTTGACACCCTGTTGAGTTATTTCTTGACCTATTCATAATGAGTGACATAAAAAATGTTTTTTCTAGAATTATTTTATTGTCGATATAAAGTCATAATTAGTATGATTTTCATGCTAAAAACTTTTATAGAACTAAAAATCCGTCAAAACAAAAATTTCTACTGCCATTTTTAAGTAATTTCATATCGATAAAAGATAAAATTTTGTAGCTTATATTGTGGCTCTTATTTTGCACTAGAATTTAACAACAGAAATAAATAATTTCGAATTAAAATCAAAAATAATAATTCAATATTATAAAAAGAAAATGAACGACCAAATTTCAATCAGAAAACAGTCACTTTTGCAAATGCCTAACTATATATCATTTGTTGAAACGACTCATTTTTCAAAAACTAAATAATTATGCGTAGGTTTTCACATTTATAAAGATAAACTAACAGCGTAACTACAAAAAAAAAAAAGAACGCAAAAAAGTTTAAATTAGAAATTCATTCAAGATATATAAATCATTTCTGCATCTCTACAGTCAAATGACGTTATTCAAATTTAACCCCATATCATTGTCGCAATCAGCTTTTTGCATAGGTTATTCTCGTGTTTGACTAAACAAGTAGCGACTATACTTCTTCTTTCATGCATCGTTTCGTACTGTTTACGTATCACCATATGAAAATTCTGGTTATTACCTAAACTAGGTAACCGTCAGAATCCATAAAACGGTTTTTCAAAGTGCATAAGTGTGTAATCGTAGAGGATTGGTTATGGTTTTAATTATTTATTTATTTAGCTTGATCGATTTTCTTTTTTTTCGTCAAGTTTTTGTTGTTTGTTTTTTTTTAGAACTTACATAGTTGCTTTTTCTTTTTTTTCGTGTGTGTTTCGTGTGTTTACAAATCTTGTTTTTTTTCCCATCTCTTTTTTGTTTGTTTGTTTGTTTGTGTGTGACTATCGTGATTAAATGTCGTCCGATCAAGGTGTTTCTTCTTCAACAAACAGCAATAGTACTGGTTTTCAACCAATACGTCAAAATTTGGATAATATAGCACAAGCATTTGAAAATCCAATTCAAATGTTTACTATGAAACAACAATTACCAATGGCATCACCAATAACTGGTACTATTTATACAGGTCCACCAGCAAAATATTTAAATAATAGCAATAATTATATGAGACCAATGTTACCACCACAAAAATATGTCACATATAATGGATCATCAATGCAACAACGTAGACAAAACAATAATGGAGTTGATAATGCAACGAATGATTCAGTCAAGTATATGATTAATTTTTTTTTAAATTTGTTTTTGTTTTTTGAATAATTAAATGAGGATTATTTAGTAAAAGAAAAGTTTTTGTTGGTGGTCTTAGTCCAGACACAAAAATGGGTAAGAAAGGCTTTTTACGTTCTTGAATTCTTTAATTTATAATTGTTTTGTTTTTCAGAACATCTTCGTGAATATTTTTCAAAATTCGGCGCTGTTGAAAGTGCAACTGTTAAATATGATAAATCAGGTCGGTCAAAAGGTTTTGGTTTTGTTCTTTTTGAAGATCCCGATACACCCAATAAAGTAATTAATTCAATTATATTTTTCTATTTATTTTTATTACTTTAAAAAAGGTTTATTCCCAAGATGTGCATATAATTCAAGGCAAACGTGTTGATACAAAATCTGCACATCGTCGTGATCAAGCATTAGCTCGTAAAGTATTTGTTGGTGGTTTAGATACCGAAATAACAGATGCTGAATTACGAGAATATTTTTCTCAATTCGGAATGGTTTGTTTCATTTGATTAAGTTCTAAACTATGTCGAAAAAAAAAATAAAGTGTTTTTCTTTATTTTTCATCATCTTTAGATTGCACAAATCGAAGCACCAATTGATAAAATAAAACAAAAACGTCGTCCATTTTGTTTTATACTTTTTGAAAATGAACAAAGTGCTGAAGAAGTACTTAAACAACCTCGACATACATTAGCTGGGAAATCTATTGATTGTAAACGTGCAAATCCAAAAAGTTTGGAAAATAATCAACAAAATACAACGATGATGCAACAACCATTGACACATTATAATGTGCCAAGTTTAAATCAAAATCTATTTTCATATCAACCACGTAAATGAAATGAAATTTTTATTTTTCTAAAAAACTAGAACGACTTTCTTTAGAACAACGTTCACAACAACAATTACAATATCAACAAGTGGCACTTGCTACTCAACAACAACATTATCCATTTTATAAGTAAAACTTTTGAATTAAGAAATTCAAGTTACACATTTATACTTTTTCTTTTAGTCAACAAACAAGTCAACAAGGTCAAAATCGTACACAATCAAATCGACAACAATTACAAGCAAATAATCAACCATGGTCACCAATAAGTCCTGCTCAATGGCAAAATCCTAACTATGGTAAAAACAAGTTTAAAGACAAACTTTTTTTTTTTTTATTAAATTTTCTTTTCTTTTATTTAAGCCGATCCTCGTTCGTATAGTTCCTATGCTCCTTCATCAGCATCTGCTTCAAATGCAACATGGCAAGTTGGTCCTCATCCACAAGCTAATTCATATGGCCAAGGGCGATCACAATCGGGTAATTCAATCAATACATCTGCTGCTACTTCTAGTTCAGCACAATATTCCTATCCGGGTTGGAATTATAATCAAGCACAAGCTTCTCAAGGGCCAACAAATCAATATAATTATGGAACTGATTCATCAAGTGGTCCACCGAATGCCTTTGCATACCAAGCACCAACTGGTTATGATCATTTTTCGTCCGAATCAGTACCTCCACCCAATTACAATCGTTAATAAAACAAAATAAAAAGGAGCTAAGATACTGTACAGTTTGTCTTCCCTATTTCCTAAAATATGCGTGTGTGTGTTTTGATCGTTGTTGTTTTTTTTTCCTATCTCATATATCTGTGTGATGCAGAGATATTATTTAAAAAAAAAGAAAACGTTTTTGTATTATTTTTTGTTTATCGAGCATCATCATCTCAGATATTTTTGACGTTAGTTTTTCTTTTGTTTTTATGTTATTAAACAAAGATCTTGTTTGTTATTGTTGTTTGATATTCACCGGTTTTTTGGATATTTACTAAACACAGTATTCTTTTTTTTCTTTTGCGTTTTGTTGATCTTGTTTATAAACGAGCATATATACGCACACACGCTTCTACAAACCCTACGTTTTTTCCTTCTTTTGTTCTTCACAAAGACTTTTTTTGCTGGCTATTTGATTGGTGTAAGAACAAAGTTCGAATAAAAAAAAAGAAGAAAAGATAAAAAGACAATGATTATTGTTTTGAAGTTAAAAGATAACATGAAAAAAAAAACGGATTTTCTTATACAAGGATAAATTTTTTTTGTTCATATTCGATACTTGTCGACCAAGATGGCAAGGTCATCACTTTTTTTTTTCTAATGCGAAATAATGCATATGCATGCTTTATGAAGCCTTGGTTACCCAAGCAAGTGCAGACTTATTACTTCACATATATAGGGAATTCAGTGAAGTGGAACATTCATTTTTTTTTCTGTATACAATCATAATTACTATGTAGGACATCCTCAATAAAAACTGATTATCAATCGCGGTTAGATCAGAACTGAAAAATCAATGGGTATCGGTGGTTCACGTCGTAAATCACCTCAAGCTCCTTTTCCACAATCAATACCACCATATAATCCGTTATCGCCGTATCCTGCTGCGCCAATGATTCCTCCATATAATGCTGGTATTGGAAATGTTCCACCTCTTAACCAAAAAGAGCAACAAAAACTTGAGGAAGCTTATCGAACAATTCAAAATTATCAGGGTCGAATGCCTCCAATGCAACAAGGTGCTGGAATAGGTCCTCCTATAATGAACTTATCAAATGCAAGTCCTACCCTTCAACGTGCATATAGACAATATTCATCTCCAAATCAACCACCATTTCTACCGAATGCTGGAGGTTATCGAGATACGGATTATGCATCTCTTGCTAATATAGCCGGCTTGAATCCCGTAGACATAGCAATACTTCATAGAGAATATATGAATTTAACATC
Source organism: Rotaria sp. Silwood2 (assembly GCA_905329745.1). Taxonomy (NCBI): domain Eukaryota; kingdom Metazoa; phylum Rotifera; class Eurotatoria; order Philodinida; family Philodinidae; genus Rotaria; species Rotaria sp. Silwood2. Next base: position 183,992 of record CAJNSZ010000101.1, read on the forward strand.
TCGTGGTAGAAATAAACTTGATCGTGTTGTTTTTCGACAATTGTTACGTGATATTCTTATTGATGCAAATAATGAAAATATTGATCGAGCTATTGAAAATATATTTATTAGTATTGATCGAAATCGTGATGGTTTTATTGATTTCTCAGAATTTGTCGGTGCTTTTCGAGATGTATTAAAAGGAGATCCAAATGATCCAAGCAGTTATTTAGCACAATGTGGTTTTCCTGATTTTATAAATGATCAAATACGAACATATGCTGTTAATTCTCCTCTTATTTGTCAACCAGCAGCAATTTGTGAACAACAACAACCGCCACCTCCGCCACAAGTTATTTCAATGCCACCTGCTAATGTTCAACAACCAATGGTTTGTAGTAGCTCTGCTGCTCCATTATTATTTTCATTTGATTCAAATCAATCACCATATGTAGCTAATATGCAAGGTCAACAAATGATAGGGCAACCAACAACTTTACAATGTTTACCTTTGTCTATGTAATATGACTTATGACTTGTCTTCTTTTTTGAATCTAGTCAAAAAGAAGATTCTTTTGTTTTGTTTTCTGTACGAAAGAAAAGTAAACAATCATTTAATCGATACGTTTTATGTACTCAAGAAAGATTTTTTTGTGGATTAATTAATAAACTTTTTTTATATAAAGTAAGGAAAAAAATTTTAGTACACTTTTTAGTTTTTGAATTGCCAATCAAGGTTAACCTATTCAAGATATTCGACTAGTGATTTCAATAGTGCTCAGAGTGACCCAGGAAACTGATATCGAAATATTTTTCAAAGCATAATTATTTTTTCTTTTATTACTGTCATGACCTTCAGCCATGATACCACATGCTTTGTATTTTGTTTATTTCTTCTGAGTCAGGATTCTTTGAGTCATGAACATGGGATGCTTGACTCAGGAGTCTTGGCTCAGAAATATATATATATACTCGAGTTTTGTGAAAAGTGTGTGCTCTCTCCCTGTACATCTTCGATTGTCATCTGTGCTTCATTCTTTCTGCTGGTTTTATCTGATTGAAATACAAATTAGTCTTCACAATTACGTAAAAAATTTTCCTCCAGCGAAAAAAACTCGACCACATTTTCAATATTTAACCAATGTTTTCATTAGGGTGTAGGTGCGGATGGGTGTGACAGAACAGAAATTTCACAGCGACGTCCACCCCTCCATCCCCCCTCCCCCCCTTCTCAATCACACCTACACCCACACTCTATTATAGACGAGGCATTCTTCGATGATTCATGCAATAAAACTTTCGATACAAACGATTTTATAAAATTTTAATCAGAACTTTTCGTCAATCCTAAGTATTTCAGAATAGATCATCTGAGTGAGATTTTTCAATGTGTTTTCAACTTCAATGAACAAGAGCTTTAAATCTGACAAAACTAATGGGTTTTGAATAGCAGAATTTGCTCTTTCAAATCGCATGCGCTGCTTTCTGTACGATATTCCATTCAAATGTTATAGTATCCTTAGTTTTAAGAAATAGTTTGAGCTATAATTTGCAACCATTTTCCTGTTATTTTGCGTTTCATAATTTGAAAGCATTGCAACATCTGAATGGAAGATTAAACAGAGAGCAGTGACATACATATCATTTGAAAGAGCAAATTCTGCTCTTCAAAATACACTGGTTTTTGTCAGATTTAAAGCTTTGATGCATAGGTGAGCTTAATAAAAATAATAAATACTATGATTAATTGAAACCGAAAACACACTGAAAATCTCACTAAGATAATTCATTCTGAAATGGTAATATTATTCATTCTTTTATTCTGTTTCATATGAGATAGTTGAAAATTGAAAATAAAATATTACGAACTAACCACTTAGTCTTAATAATCAATTCATATTTCAACATGAGATAAAGTGCTTTGTATTAAGATGTAACCCATTAAATTCTGTCTTGAATGAAATAATAAAACAAATTTCGGTTAGTGATTAATAATGAAAACATTTGCTAAATATTAAAAATATTCTCGAGTTTTTTCACTGGAAGAAAATTTTTTACATAATAAAAGGTAAAATAATTATACTTTGAAAAATGTTTCCATATCAGTTTTGTAGGTGGCTCTGAGCACTATCGAAATCATTATTCAAATATCTTGAACTGATTAACCTTGATTAACCCTATTCAAAAACTAAAAAGGGTGCTAAAATTTTTTTTCCTTAGATTAATGTTAACTATTTATATTTTACAGTTCTTTTACCAATAAAAACAATGTGAAAATAGAAGATTCAATATGATTGTAAGGATAAATTATTAGAAGAATAATTAATAGAATCAAATTAGTGGCGTAACCAAGGGTGGTCAAGATCCAACGGCATTCAGTCGTCAAAAGAAACAAAAACGTAATAATAACCATTATTACGTTTAATGTTGCAAGAATTTCATTCAAGATCGTGAGACACTATCCTAACATCTGTGATCTCTTGGTTACATTGCAAAGGATCATGATAATTCTTTTTAATAAATTCCTCATTATGAAATCAAGAAATTTAATCAATTGAAATAATAAAATGAACAATTTTTGTATGACTCGAGAAAAAGAATTGTCTATCTAATTTGTTTGCTATGTTCTATTAAAATATAATTTAAAAAATGACGAGGAGGGATAATATTGAGTTAGTATCTCAATCATCTTAATCAAATATATACATTATAATGGATTGAATAACGATAATCAAGTTAAATTACACTTATTGTGTGATTTATTGACTAAGAAGAGGAGGAGAAAAAAAAAGAACAATGAAGATGATCGATATATATTCTTTCATAAAAATCATTTATTCAATTGAATAGAAAAAGTAGAAGAAACAATGTCAAATCAAAGATTTGTCTTCATAGCTGGATTGATTGGTTTAATCCTACAATTATCATTGGGTCAATTGCCATGTCCTGTCGAAGAAGATCCAGTACAATTAGCTGAATGTGCACAACTTGATGTTCAAGCTATCATTCAAGCAGCTAAAGGAAATTTAAAATTATTTTGTAATTTAGCTGAAAGATATATGGAATGTTTTAAAACCAAAACTCGAAATTGCATTGGTGGATGGGTAATGATCAATATTTTCTTTTTGAAAACAACATTGAAATTTTCTCTTTAGGCAGCTGAAGGTGGTTTTACTGAATTACAAAATTTAGCTCAATGGTGTTGTGTCAATCCAGGTTCTCCCGAACCTGATGAATGTCCACTTCGTCGTAAGTTTTTCTTTATTATTAATTAAAATTAAAATAAATGCATCCGTGTAAGCATACATACAGGCCAATTTCAGCAAGACAACACCGGAAATTGGCTAAGAAGTCTTCGAGTTTTTTCAAGCCATTTCTAACTAAATTCTTGACGTTTTTCTACAGAAAAACGTTAAGAGCATACCGAGTAAATCTAAAGACATTCTGGCTTAGAATGTTACATCCAAATTTCATTGATTTCCGATGTTTTGCATAGAGCTCGTTGCGTTTCAAATTTTCCTTCAATTGAATTTCACTTTGATACTTTCAATGAAATTATCTAATCAAGATTGAATAATCGCCTTGAAGATATGAGACGATCGACTTCGCTAAAAATTCGATTGTTTTCACAATTCGAAATCACTGAACTAATTTTGTGTAATTTTTAGGTAATCCTAAATGTTTTTCGGGTGATGATTTTGTTTCAATGGCCAATGGTGAAAAAAAACTTTTACGTGAACTTCGACCAGGTGATCGTGTATTGGTAATGAATTCACAAAAACAAATTGAAGAAGATGATGTTATTATAATGCTTGATAGTCAACCTAATCGGCCAGGTTTAATATTTTGATTTCAAATATTTTATATTCGTATTTTATATTTAGCTTTATTCTATTCAATTGAAACTGAGACTGGTCATCGTTTAAGTTTAACAGGAAATCATTTTATTGCTGTTAATCATAATGATAATTTTCTTCCTGCAAATCAAATAAAAGCATATGATACAGTTTTTATTCATTCACAAGGTAAACTTCAATCAGTAAAAGTTCGAAATGTTAGTGAAGAATATAAAGTTGGATATTTTACACCAATGACTAGTCAAGGTAAATTTTTTCTTTGAATTAAAAAATTAATTTTTCTAGGTTTTTTCTTTCTTCTTAGGAACATTAATTGTAAATGATATGGCTGCTTCATGTTATTCAAGTGTCGTTAGTCATAATTTAGCACATCAAATGTTAGCACCACTTCGTTGGTGGTATCGTTTTGCAAAACTTTTTGCTGTAGAACAACCATTTGAATATGTACCTAATGGAGGTATACATTGGTTACCAAAAGCAATGTTACAAATGACAGAAAAATATTTACCAAACGTATTAACAACAGAAGTTTTTTAATTGACAATAAATACACATTATCTTCTTATTCAAATAATATTTGATCTTTTTCTTATTTTCTTTAATGAGAAAAATCTATGTTTTATGATTTTATTCTTATCTTAACAAAAAATATGAAGTTCTAATAAATTGAGCCTTGGTCTATGCTTTTATTTCTTGTTATTTAATTCATTTTGATTTCGATACAAGATGAGATGAATCTAAAGGCTCACATATAAAATAATTCAACAGAATATATCAAAAGAAATACGTATTGTCACGCACTATTTTATATGAAGTATTTGTGGAACATGACGCCGTAAATATCTAATTGTAATAAATACGACTAACATTTGCTTCAACTTTAGACTTTAATTGTTGAATCTCATGTGGAGTCATACCAAAACAATGTGTCCGGAAAAATAAAGATGAAAGAAATCAGTCAAAATTCGATAAAGATGAGAGGTAGTCAAACATATGGGTGCCCAGAAACTAGTAGAGGAACCCTATGGCATTTAATTTATAACCGAATGAAGTATATGAATCACAGAATGTATCTTTTGCTCTATTTTTTTTATCGGATATGTATTCACTACGATGAATCCAATTCTTGAATTACATCAGATACTTTTGAAAAAGCTGCAAGATAAGATAAGATCCAGAACAATCCGCCGGCGCATTGCTTAGAATTTGATAGAATTGCATCCAATGCGTTTGATCTCGATAGTTATTTCATTTCTTCTGTTCGTACACGTAGTTAATGAAATGTAGTTCAATAGAAAAAAATACAATGCCTTCGGAAGAATTCTTTCGAAAAAAAAATCTCTTTAACATCATATATTTAGTGGAGGAGGAGGAATAAAATAATAGCGATTTTTGATCGAATGCCCTTAAATGATTTTCTCTAAGAAGTTTCAAGAACCTATGATCAATCTTCGATTTTAACCATTCAAATGTGACACACTTAAAGCATCCCATAAATTTATGGACAAAATGTCCTAGGTCAGATTGAGCTTCAGACTAAGAGAAAGTTATTGTTTTTAGCCAGGTACAAAACAACGAAAGAGTTTTCTTTTGTTTAAAAATAAATTCTTATTTTCGGTTTCATTAAGTCAACATAGTATGTACTTGTTTTTTTTACCTAGACAGAGTATGTATCGTTTTTTACTTTTTGTATTCTACTGTATGCAACCATGACTTCTTCTGCCTTAACATCGGACAATGATCTCCAAAAGTATTTTTATGAACAAGTGAATCAACATTTTAAAAATTTTGGAGTATTCAGTTCCGAGACAATAGTTATTCTTCTATCACAGTAGTTACATAAGGTGTAAAGTCCTTCATGATGTTTCTTCAAGCATAACTCAACAAAACTTAACAATATAATATATTTGTATTTTACATATCACCTATGAACCAAGGTAAATTAGAAGACAAAGAGAAAACGATAACAAAATGCTACTCAAAAACTATGAATTTAAAATTTTTTCTTCTTTCTTTCTCTCTCGGAACTGCCTAAGACAAAACTACATATCAACTGAATACACGAACGAACTCTACAACTTCCCATATTTCACTAGACTTCAACGAAAATTAAATATAATCTAATATAAATATATAAGATTACTTCTTTATTCACATCTTTTTCGATTTTTTGTTATTGTGATATCCTTTAAAAACTCTCTTTAATTTGTCTAAATGTCAACTTTTTCTTTATCCGTCTTAATTAATAATGCCGTATACTTCTTTAGTGAACTCAATCATGATGCTGCAAAATACTATGTGTTTCTATCATCCTTTATGGGAAAAAAAGATTCGAAGAGATCTGTACAATCAACTGTAATTAGTCTCTTTGGTTAAACAAAAATTGAGATATTCGACTATTTGATTTCATACTCATTTATAATTGACATGCATATTCATTCAATATCTACTTATTTATTTTTTGAAACAGATGCATGATTATTTAATGGTTTCCAAGAAGCACTTAATTTACTAGCTGTGTTACAAAAATTTATTAGTTGTGCATCATTATTATTATCTTTATGTTTCTTCTGAGATTTCACAACGAGCACCAGCTAATATACCTACAATCGGTGCACAATAATATTTGTCTTTTCTATGAGCATTTGCAGTTACTTGAGTTGTATTTTCCCATCCATCAACAAAATACAGTGCATCATTGAGTACTGTTGGTGCATACACTACACGTGCTTTTACATCAGGATAAACATAACGACGATGACACAATAATACATTCTGTATATCATTATGAAGACGAGGTGTTGTGAATACTGAATTAACTGCATCACTTTAATCTACATTGTTAATGAGAGAACGACAAATAAGATTTATAATACCAGCTACTTGACCTGCAATTGGACTATAATGAGTTAATTTGGCTTCGAGCATAGTGAAATCAAATAAATCATCATCTGAGATATATTGACAAAAAGCAAGTGGATATGAACGTTGTGCTGGGCTACAAGCAGCTGTATGACCATCGAATTTTTTATCAGCTAATTTAACAATTTCATCAATCATTGATTGATCGAAACAAAAATTTTCAAGAGTAAGAGTCGATTGTGAACCATTACGTTTTATTAATTCCTGATAAATATATTTCGTTATTTCACCAATTTCACATTCTCTTGTATAAAGATGTCTTGACAAAATATCTGGTCCATCAAATTTCTGACATTCAAGAAGATTTTCAGTAACATTTAACGTCATTAATATTGATGGATCTTATTATGATGCAGTATAGCATGTCTAATAAAAGCTCCTTGACAACGTGTAGATATATTCATCATTATTTAAGACAATCTAATATGTACAAGCGAAAATCGAATAAAAGAATATGAATAGTGAAAATAATGGTATTAAGAAAAACAAAAAAATTGAAAATGTTTTTTAGTAAACAGAATGAATGAAATCGATGGAAAAGAACTGATAAGTAGTTTTTTTCTTTTCTGCAGTTGTTGTTTTAACAACAACCAATATTTTTAGAATTAAATAAAAAATGAATCAGAGGTCGAACATCATCATTACCTGTTTAAGTGTCTAGGAGAACATCTCAAAAACATCAACAATTCTAGGAAGATAGATCTCAATAATGTGTAGTTCGATTGAAAAGATGCGTAAACTGTCCCTTGTGTCTGGATGAGTCTTCAAAAAGAGACTATACTATTAAAGAGAGCGATCTAGAATCAATCAAGAACAATACCGAATAATTTACAGATTTCTTCTATGAAAATTTCTAAAGCAAGATCAAAGTAGATTGATCCGCAAATTTCTTGTTTATGAACAATTGTCAAAAGAGATAAAGTAGTATTTGTGTAAGAACCTATGTTGCACGTTTCTTCGTACTACCATGGTTATACTGCGGTAGAATAGCTAACTGTTTATGTATCAAACTACGATCAGTTTTTGCCCGATTGTAATCACATGGAAATACAGTGTTGAAAGCAACACGGTTGAGCATCGTCTACGATGAAGCGTCGTTTGAACTTAAATCATGGTTTTAAGTATTGTAATCTCGAACAGATTCAAGACATTTTGAAAAGAACTTATCGTTATAGTTCGAATGGATTAATTTTGTGAATAAAAATATCTTGATTGACTAATGCAGCCATCTTCTATTTTCTCAAAATGCTTTTGGAGAAAGAAAACTTATGATTTTTCTTATAAAAAAGTATAGCACATGAACGTCAAGCATAAGTTATGCATACTTCAATTTAAACAGATTTCAATACACCACTGGAAAGAGTACTCTTTACGCTAGAAAAGTCATCATAAAACGTGCTTTTTTCATTGTAGGGTTGATACGAAAAACTTTTTAAAAAATAGAAAAACGATGTCGCGCAATGGTGATGTTGGAAGAAGTTTTGTAGAGCTGGTTGATTTTTGGCATTTTCTCTTTCTTAGATTCAATCTGGACGAGTATGTCTGGTATGAGTTTGACATTTTTCCACAGACTTCGGCATCGTCTATTATTATCTTGTTAATTTTTCTTATGTTCCAGCTAAAATGAAATGAAGGATGTTTTAGTCTATGTATTCTGTGTGAAAAAGTAATAACTGTATTTTCTCGACAGAGAATAATGCAAAAATATGAAATCTTGATCTACTTGTTCATCAAAAAAATCCTTTCGAAGATCATCTATCCACATTGACGTAGAAGTTATATATGCATACGCTACAATACGAATAAGTAGAAATGAATGCTTTGTATAAAAAAGAAAAAAGTACGTGCTATATTTTTTTAATGTAAATAAAAGTTAGAAAATTGTTTCTTAGTTTTTTGTCTCATTATTAACTGATTCTGTCTAAGTTTACTTTAGACAAGGACATTTTTTCTTAATCGGCAATGACATATATATCTTTTGTGAAGCCACTCATGATACTGTAATGTACTATCTGTTTCAATCATCCTTTATTTAAAAAAACAAACTTTGAATAGATCTACATGAGCAATAACAATCAATTTTTTCGATTAAAACAAAATTGAGATATTCGAATATTTGATTACATAGTCATGTATAGTCTACCTTGTATTTTTATTTCATGGATATTTATTTTTCAAGCCTGCACATGATCATTCATTGGTTTCCAAATAGCACATAATTTATTAGACGTCTCAACAAGAGTTTTAAATTGTGCATTATTAACATTAGCTTTATATATAGCTTCTGGAAATCCCCAACGGGCACCAGCTAATATACCTGCAATTGGTGCACAATAACTTTTGTCTTTACCATGAGCATTTTCGATCGCTTGAGTTGCATTTTGCGATACAGAAACATAATGTAATGCAGCATTGAGTACTGTTGGTGCGTAAGCGACATGTGTTTCAACACCAGGATCAGCCCACCGATGATGACGCAATAATACATTCTGTACATCATTATGAAGACGAGGTGTTGTGAATGCTGAATTGACTGCATCACTCCAATCTACATTGTTAATGAGAGAACGACAAATAAGATTTATAATACCAGCTACTTGACCTGCAATTGGACTATAATGAGTTAATTTGGCTTCGAGCATAGTGAAATCAAATAAATCATCATCTGAGATATATTGANGTGTGTCCGTCCATCCGTTTACACGATAACTTTTGAAAGGAGAGTCCGATCGCGATGAAATTTTCTACACAGTTCAGTCTTAACAATGTCTCGGTCAAGTTCGAAGATGAGAAGAATTGGCCGAACCATTCCTGAGTTATTGCAAAAATACTCATTTTTTCCTATGGCTTCCTATGCGAAAATCGACCCATCCCCGCTTTCGTAAAACAATATTCCTATCATACTCAAACAAAACCCCAACTATTATATACCATTCGATAGAGACTTTTACGAGCTACAAAATGGTATATAAAACATAAAGAAACAAGAAGGCTAGCTCACCTATTGCAAAGATAAATAAACGAAAATCGGTTCTGTTCTTGTCCACGCTCTAACTGATCCACAATTAGAGCACTATCTTCCGATAAGAGGTGATGCTTGAAAGTTTTCTATGGTGGAGAACTCGAATCTGTACTCCACTTGTTTCGAAGCCCTATTGGTTGAGCACTGATCAATAGAAATCAAGTTATAGAAAAAACGACTTACTGAGGGTAAATTAAGGCGAAGAACTCAAATCTGAGCTGTATTCGCCCCTAGATCCTATTGGTTGAGCAGTAGTCAATAGAAATCGAGTATTTATAGGAAAAGTTTGCCAGGATAATTTTTCCGTGCACACATTCTAGGATCACTCATTTGTCTCATTCACTTTTTGAAGTACACATAACTCTCGGACTTAAGTCCGAGGTTTTCACATTTTTTTGTTTGTATGTCGACACAGAAAGAATCATTGGTAAATACATTTCAATATGACTAATTAAAAATAAATACTCTGAAAATAAACTCTGCCTAAGGTTATTCTTGTCTAGGATGTTTCCATTTAAAAACGAATGGAAATAAAAGTTTAATAAAACTAAAGCAAATCTAGTTCGTGGGGTGGGACTTGCTAATATCAATCTGGATATTTCTATAGTTGTGTTAATCTTATTTAGTCTAATTAATTGAATCTTGAATTGAAAACATTTACTACTTAGATAGATCCTATTAAATTTTTCACAAGGTTCGTCTACTGACCAATAATTTTTCGTGCATATTATATCCATTTATTGTTTTCCAAGTCGAGACTTCTTGACCCTACCAGAAAACGGATTTTGCCGCAGGCTAGTATGAATCGAGCGGAAAAATCATCGTATCTGGCTCGAAAACTACAGAAACTGATAGGATTTCGATGCAGTATTGAGCACTCAAAAATTTCCGGTTACATCCGGCTGTTTTCCGTCGGAAAGAACAACGAATAGAATGTAGTTGGGCGAAAAAATCCGGAAACTTCCTAGTCTGAAATAGTGCATCGAGGTTGTATCGAATTTTTATGTTCTCTTACCGCAAGTGATCATTCTGCTTTCACGTAAGTGATCAATCCGCTAAGAAAAACAGACAGCGGTTATTTTCGACTGTTAGAAATAAAATCTTCAAGGATACGGAGCGACAATAAAAAACTTCAATTTCTTCCATAAACAATAAAGCCCGATGGATATTTTTCACCGTCAGATAAATGCCATCGATAGGAATCATTTCGATCAAAAATCACTGACTAGTGATGGATACACGAGAAGAATACTTTTAGATTTAGTAAGACATGTTTTTTTGTTCAGAGTATAAAACTAAACAATCTATGATACTTTTAAAGAAAATAAGTAATGAAAGACTGTGCAAAAATGATGTACTTTTCTTCATCATTGCATAGTCAAGATCATATTGATCATTGTGTAGTATAGCATAAACAATTTTTTGAAAAGTTCGTGTCATATCATTGAATAGATTTTATTGAAATCTATGTTTTGATGTTTGAAATAACTCGACAAAAATGAACTGTATTTTGATCTCAAGTTAGTGTCTAAAGATAGTTAAAGATATTTGTATTCATTTTTGGTGTAAAAAGAAAATGAAGACAGCAGTCAGAACGATATTCATTTCAGCTGAAAGCATAAACAATGATTGCAACAGACATTGTTTATCATTGTATCTTTTCATTTTACTATTTGTCGTAAACGATTATCCTAACGACAGTCATTTACAATCATTTGCCGGCTGTTCTATATTCACATGATAAGGTTGCAAATATTGCTGAATTCAAGAATAATCAAATGAAAGACAAGAAAATGCAGAATTAAATTATCAACAACTGAATTAAAATACCAAATCTTCTTAAACAGTATCTAAGGCTGTTGATTCTAATTAACGCTATTCGATTTTATTATTATTAGTCCTTTTACAAGTTACTATATGGATGTTTGTATCGGATCACCCGTTCAACAGCATGCTCACTAAATTGTGACATACACTTGTTCTCTTGACTATTATATGATACGACAGTGTATACGAAGAGCTTAAGCGATCGAACACAAAAATTCTGCGTCATGTTGACTTTGTGTTCAGATCTACGGCAAATATTTATTTTAGATAAGATAACGGACTTTTGAATCTACCACTGGATAGTAGTTCATACTGTGAGGTAGCCGAAAGACAAGGATATTCTCTCTGTAAGTCATTTTTCTAACAAACAATATTGATTATTAATATTCTGTATTATACAACCTGATGGAAACTTAGTCAATGAATAGAATAGTTGAACAATTAGAAATATTACGACTTTAACTCTCGCTTTATGTGTTAACTTATAACCCAATAACAATAAGGACAAGTATAATATGGATATTACTAGAAGTTTACTATCTAATGCATTGTATATTAGAGAAACTATGGCGGCAAAGGTTCTAAAGAATCTAACACTGTAATTTCCAGGTTCCAGAAGATTGTGCCGAAGTTAACTTTTAACAATACCATGTTAAAAAGCATAAAATGAGGGATTGCCATGTTTTCTATGACCTTCACATGAAAACCTAAAAATTTTACACAGACTATCAAAACGACGTTTATTAACGATTTTTTGATCAATTTCTATTTTGTTTTGTGATTCTTTTAACTCTTTAAGACAAGGTTGTAGAAAATGCAGCGATCGCTCATTTCCTGCTCTTTAAAAAATGGTATTAATATACAAAATAATTCAAACAAAGTCCTTCAGAGCCTAAAAACTACGGTGTCCGACTTTGTGGACGCCTTGCTATTATAGTTCATCTTGTAAAGAATGCCATTAGATAGAAAAATCCTGTGACTATTAAAATCATTGTCTAGACTTCAGCTAACATTACAGAAAAATGCGTTGTTGTTAATTTTTTTCCATCACTTTACATAGCTCTTAAAATATTCGTTATTAAACATTCATCAATAAAATAAAATATCAACGTTAATGATTAATATTGTATGCTTTTTATACATTATATAAAATTTTACATTTAAGAATCATTACATATTTATTCAAAGAAAATATTGATAAATGCAACGTAAAATTCCTATTCTACTAGAATGTCAAGTATATCCTATTACATATTTGATATATCAAAGAACGATTACTATTACTTCGGAGAGGTCGTTGCTATGAAACTTAACTTGAAATGAAACCGTTTATCTTTCTCTTTTCTTCTCGTTTACATTGTTTGCAGAGAAGAAAAAAAAAAAAGAAAAAATGGCAATGGACATCTCATGCACATATATGCATCCATACATTACACATATAATTAATCAGAAAAAAAAATCAAAGAAAGAAATAGGACAGAACAAGCGTTCTTTTCAACAGCCAATTTACTTTCTAGACAAACAAAAAAACACCTATCGAAATTTTTAGTTAATACAACCAAAATAAGTTTATAATGGCAACTGTAACAACTGGTCGTGATGATATATCTCCTGTACTTGATCCACATTTATTTACATTTAAACCAAAACTTAATCAAAAAAGTAATGAAATAGCTCAAAATCTTTTATCAGATTTTTATCAACGACAACTACAACATGTTAAACGACTTCAAGAATTTGTGAGTGTCTATGTAACAAAAATATATTACTGGAAAACAATAGTTTTAGTCGATTTTTTAAAATATATTATTATCATAGAAACACATTTAAAAAAAATATTGATATATTCTGAAAGTACTGAGAGTTTTCTATCATCCGATATACTTATGTTTTAACTTTCGCCTACTGAATGGAAAGTAAATCAATTGAAATAGAGGCATCCTCATCGTCGGATTAGCATAAACTAACTTTTGTTACTTAAATTCATTTTTTAAATTTATCATCACTGGGGAAATGGTTCTCTTTAAAAAAAAAAGTGATTTGATATTCTGGTAGAGCTTGAAATTCTCTCTCATTCTATATATTTCTCTTTTGTCTTAAATTTAAGTTCCGATGAATAATGTGAGTATTACTTTGACACATTCATTGAGAAATCTTTCAATACTACTTTTTCTGTTATCATCCAGTTCTTTTTATTTCAAGTTTTGTATTCTTATGGACTAGATTTTTAAAAATGTACCTACATATGCTAGTAGAGTTGAAAATTATCTATCATTTTAAGTTTTTTGAAATAGAAAAACAAAACGAAGAGATAGTTTCGTACGTTGAAGTTTTGAGAATTTGTCAATGAGAGTGCTTATATAATACTGATATTATTCATCACATCATTAATATAAAATATGATGAAACTCTATAAGATAATAAAAAATTTCAAGCTCTATGTGAATTAATTATTTTAGTAACAATTTATTCTCATAAGAATAATAAGCTTGCAAAGAAAATTAAAAATGCATAAAAAATATGCAGATTTTTGTATCTTTCAAGTGGGGGTGGATTCCATACACTCAACATTTTTATTAACAAATAAAAGCAAAACAAATTGATAAATATATATGGTAATACAGAATTTCAACCCCTATCAGAATATCTAATCAATTCTTTTTGTTTTTCAAAGAGAATTATTTCTGTATTGATGATAAATTTCAAAAAAAATATTTGATGAAATAGTGACAAAATTCGGTTCATATGAATCTGATGAGGAGAAGGATACTCTTCATTTCAAGTAATTTAGAGCTCTCAGCACTTTCAGAATATATAAATATTTTTTTTCTAAATGCATGTTTGTGATGAGAATATATTTTAAAGAAATCGACAAAAACAATTTTTTTTCCAGTAGTATATATACTATTTTTATGTTTACAGAAAGAATTAGCTGCTAGTAATTATCGTCAATGGTATTGTCGTGAAAAACGATCAAAATATCAAAATGAAAATAACAGAACAATTTCAGAGAGCAAACCCATAGCAGATGAAGTATTATCTGCTGACGATAACGAACCATCACCAGCACCTATAAAAGGTAGGTTCAATAGAATTATTCTACACATTTAAACGATTTGAAGAATACAAAAAAAAAATTCAACAAGAGAGAATACATCTTTCGTATATTCGATTTTCTCAATATAGAACATTACTGTTCATTTTTTCTTCTGATTTTGGTTTCAGAAATCAATAAAACTCGTGAACGCTTAGCACAACTGGTTCGTATATATCGTACACCTTTACCAAGACGACCAGGATTACCAGCAGCACTCATACAAGCACGATCGACTATACCAGTACCAGGACGATCTGGATCATCGGAAGTATCAGCAATAACAGCACCACTACCAGCGCCAGTACCACCATCACAACCGGCTCCAGTTTTGATACGACCATCTCGACGAATTTCACCCATAGTTCGTCCTAAATCACCACCTAAAGTTGTTCGTCAATCTGATGTATCACCAAAACGTCCTATATTAAATGATTCAATTAATATTGAAAGACTTAAACTTGCAAGAGATGAAGCTGAACGAGCTATGAAAGTATGCACATAAAACACACACACGAAGCCTATAAAACTTTATATTTATTTCATTTATTAGGAACATAAAATATTTACAATCATTGGTCCATATCCAGCTTTACGAGAATCTCTACGACGGTTATTTAATATAGTTTTAAAATGAATTCTATAATAGTTTACGTATTTATTTATTTTAGTCGTGGTTGGATTGAAAAATTTGATCGTTGTCCGTCATTACCATCAATTCATGGAAATAAAAAATCTGATAAAAGAAATAATAAAAGTGATGATGATGATGATGACGATAATAATAATAATGATGATGAATTGGGTGATGATGATCTTGGTTTGTCAATACTTTTGAATTATTTTTATTTAACATTTCTTTTCTTCTATTGTCTTCAAATTTAGATGAAAGTCCTATAGATGATGATGATGATAAAATTCCACCATGGGAAGAAAATGATGGTTATTATGGACTTTTATCACGTCTTGTTAAAACAGCTCCACCAGATTTTATATGGAGTGTACGAGCTACATATGATACAAGTACTTTAAATAAAGATCAAATGGTTAATCATTATTCACGAAATGGTTGTTTTACAACAAAGGTTGTTTGAAATAGTTGATTTTAAGAAAAATGAATTCTATTTTTTATTCTATTCAGGTTGGTCTTTGTAGTAGTCTTAAAAGTTTACCATGGTTTCATTCGGGTTGTGCCGATGAATTTTATCCACGATGTTATAAAATAACACATGACGATGATAAAATTGCATTTATTGGTAAAAAAAAAACAAAAAATTTATGTCAAAAATATTAAAATCATTTATCTGTTTTTTTTTTGCGTTCTTAGATGATTATCGTTTAACATCATGTATAAGTTTTCTTAAACTTGTTCAAAATCGTTGTAGAGGAATTATTGAACCTGATATGAATTCAATATTAGCTATGAGTTCCGATGATCGTACAGCTATTGATCCATCATTAAATTCAGATGATGATCAACAATTACTAGGAATAAATGCAACAATTTCAAGTCCATCATCAGCTAAACCTGTTCTAGGAAAAATTCCATCAACAAAAAAAGTGCCTTCATCATTTATTGAATTTGCTTTAAATAACGTTGAACAATTTACATTATCATGTAATCATGAAGATATTGATATTAATCTTAATTCACAAAATGATTCAACCGATGAACAATGGACACAATTTATTGAACAATTCTATGCTGCATCACAGTAAGAATAAAAACAAAAATTTTTTTTTGTGAAACACAATCTACATGGAACGTTGAAGTATAACAGTAAAAATTCGGATGTCTCCTGCACAGATCATGAGAGATGTTGACATACAATCAAAGACCGTGTATGAATAGTGTCTTATTATAATAAATGAAATACTGTCCTATTGCAATTTCTGAAGGATTATATAAAAGGATGATGTGTTCTAAAATAGATAGAATGAAACAATCTTTCTGTGATTAACAAGAGTAGCTACATGGTGTTTCACATATTAATCCTGTAGGGATTGTGCTAATAGCATTTTTTTTTCTTTGTTTATATAGTTCTTATATGGAAATTGAAGGAATGGAAACATATTTAAATAAAGTTGATGAATGTCTGAAAAATGTTGAACAACATTGGCCACAATATCATATTGATGGAACAAGAAATATCTGGATACTGAAGCCAGGTGCTAAATCAAGAGGACGAGGTTTGTTATAATATTTAAGTTTTTTAAGATTATGATAAAAAATATATGCTGAGCCAAAACATCGAAAGAAAAATCTCTAAAAAAAAGAAAAGAAATTGATAAACTCATGAAGAGAATTATTGATAGTACATCTTTATTAAGCTTGACTTGACTGTAACATTTATATTTAGGAATTGTTGTTTATGATCGTCTTGATGATATATTAAAATTATGTTCATCATCATTAATAAATGATAGAAAATTTGTTGTACAAAAATATATTGAACGACCATTACTTATACATAATACTAAATTTGATATACGTCAATGGTTTTTAGTAACTGATTGGAATCCATTAACTATATGGATGTTTAAAGATTGTTATTTACGTTTTTGTACGGAACATTTTAGTTTATCAACACGACAACAAAATGTACATTTATGTAATTATTCAATACAAAAACATTATAAAAATAATTCAAATCGACATATCGATTTACCGGGTATGAGAAAATTAAAATATTATTTTAAACTAATATTCTTTTCGTTTGTTTGTTTTTTCTATTAGTGGAAAATATGTGGACAAATTCTGAATTTATTGAAAAATATCTTAAACCTAATAAATTAGCTGATAAATGGAATTCATATATTTATCCTGCAATGAAAGATGCTATCATATGTTCAATGCTTGTCGCACAAGATACAATTGAACCGAGAAAAGTAATATATATGTTAGTGTCTGAACTAAGATTGCATCCAATCTGGAATTGTCGAGAAAGTTTTAGTTAAAAATTGAATTAATCTGCCGAACGATTCAGTGTTTTATCTAGATTTTCCCTTCCGAAGGAGTAATTTAAAACTTCGGAAGGCGAGCATCTACTTTAGGGAGCTCAGGCACATAATATGTGGTACAGTAATCACCAACTTCAGGAGGACCAACCTGATTTTCGAAGGACTAGTGCCACCTCCTTGGCCCCGACTCTAAATAAAACACTGGATCGATGTTGGCTTCGGATTCTTATCAATGGACTCTAATGAAGATATGACATTTCAATTAATACAATCATCAATGATTTCATAGATTCAAAATTGACTAGTAAAATTGTATTAATTGAAGTACCATTACTTAGGAATATCTAGTTGTAGTTTACTGACCATCGACATCAACGATAGAGATATGCAGGGTAAGCTTTTTTCTTACCCTTATCCTAAACTACCCCGTACATCTTCAGTCACGAACTCAATGTAGTCTAATGCACACTGGTACCAATGTTCATTGAAGTATTGGAATACGTCGCTATAATAAAAGACATATTTCGATTGAATTGATGTCTGAATGTTACAACGAATGCAAAACGCTCCAAATCATTACTTCATCAAATCTCTTCAAAAAGAAGCCGAGATCGAAATGCAGACTACTTCGAGTTTTAAGGCAAATTTCCAACATTGAATGCAATCTCAGTCTAGACGCTAACAAATATATTTATTTATTTTTATTGAAAAAAAATTATCTATTTTCTTTCTTCATTGAATAGAATTCATTTGAATTATTTGGTGCTGATTTTATGCTCGGTGAAGATCTTAAACCATGGCTTATTGAAATAAATTGTAGTCCAACAATGGCTCGTTGTACAGCAGTAACAACAGAAATGTGTGACGGCGTTCTTGAAGATACTTGTAAAGGTAAGAAGATAATACGAGAAAACGAAACAAACCAAAGAAATTATGTTTATATTCAGTAATAATTGATCGAAAATATAATCGAACAAATGATACAGGTCGTTTTGAAATAATACATAAAGGATTACCTGTACCTGTACCAATCTATATTGGAATTGATCTTCGTATTGAAGGCAAGCCTTGTAAAACTGGCCGAATACAAAACAATCATTCAAATACAAATGGAACAAATCATAATAATACAACAGTAAATGCACCTGTTTCTGCACCACCACAAATATCTTTATCAAAAGATATGTTAACTAATCATAATTCAACACCATCGTATTCAACAAGTGCTCTTGATAATCATCATGATAGATCATCATCAAAAAATGATGATTTGATGCAATCATCAACAGATTATAATGATGCTATGTCATCAACTGATTCTATATTAGAAAAAACTGATGTTTGCCAATATCATTTTCATCCAAATAATAAATCTAATGATATATCATTACCAACAAATGATACAGGACGTAAACGATCAAAAACAAATTCAAATCGTATTACAGTTAATTCGCTTCCAATTCAACCATTAAATAGAGCAAAAATTAATGATCGTATACCATCACCAAAAGGTAAATAGATTAATTTATTTTGAGATTTTGGTTTTTTATATTTTTCCGAAGAAATCTAATAGAATTGTTGAATATGAATCAGTTACCAAAAATACCAGTTCATTCTCAACATGTCAATCGATTAATAAAACAAAAATTAATTGCTCATAATCGAAAGACTCGATTATCATACCGAGATAAACAAATGCATTTTTCCTCTTTGATTATTTTAAATCCACAAGCAGTTGTTCAATAATAGCTTTCATTTTGAATGCACACATTTCTTTTTTTATTTTCAAACATAAAATAGAAAAATAAATGCTAAAAAAGTCTTTTTTTTTCGAACATTAGATAACTATGCACTGGTTATATATCGACATGCTGCACGATTAACATCTCAAACAGGGTACACTAATGCACCTTACAATTTTTAACTGATATTTTTTTTTTTGCATACGAATAATACTTGATTTTTCGAGCGTAAAGAATAGATTTCTTCGATTTTATATTTGTATCTAGGAAACAAAAAACCCCGAATTTCGAAAATGAATGTGACAGACTTTCTATTCAAAGACCAAGGCAAGTTTGTAGAAAGGGA
The DNA here is from genome assembly GCA_905329745.1 of Rotaria sp. Silwood2. Classification (NCBI taxonomy): domain Eukaryota; kingdom Metazoa; phylum Rotifera; class Eurotatoria; order Philodinida; family Philodinidae; genus Rotaria; species Rotaria sp. Silwood2. The sequence goes on from CAJNSZ010000101.1 coordinate 203,742, forward strand.
TTTCATATTAACCGTGTTACACGTGTGATTTGATTGAAAATAACACTAGATTATTTTTTGTTTTCTTGAATATTATTTCATATTTTTTATATTTAGAACTTAAACCGACGAATAATGTTTCAATTTTTCGTCCATTTCCAAAAACGTTATTACCCCGTAAAAAACAAGAATCACAATTAGATATAAATAATTCGAAAGTTTCAGAACAACCAGAATCAGATTCAAATTCTACAAAATTTCATTCTGATTCACCTATTTCCATGTTAACCACAGGTACAACAGTTGATATTGACACAGAACATACAACTGTTATTGCAGTGGCTTAAATAAAAACAATATTTTTATTTATTTTATTTTTTTCAGTATTTTTTATTACTCAATTTGTATTTCATTTTTTCTAAAACAGTAGAACCTCTGATGAATTGAAATTCTTCGTAGTTGTTAACAAGCATTAACTTTTTATTAGTGAAAGACTATAACTGATATCAATCTCAGACAGTTATAATTTAACAATAAAAGTCCGACTGAATGCAAGATAGTAATTGATAATGAAGTTCATAAAAATATTTTTTTATGACAAATATTAGATTGCTTGAACAAAAACTTATCAGATTATGGAAAAATAAATTACTCTTGTTGTATTTTTGAATTTTTTTTTCTTTGATTATTGTCTTGAGGGAAACTTTTTTTTTAATCGAAAGATAACGCTTGAAATTTTACACATACGGTATACTTTATTTAATGAATATAGCTTCCTTCATCCTTTTGTATTAAACATAATCGTACAGCTAAATGAAGAACGAAATTTAAATTGTTTTGAAGAAAGAGTTTATTTTGTCTATCAATGTTATCTTTTTTGTTATGTGATTCCATTAGATAGCTTCAACCAATTCATTCTATAAACTATAATCTAATGGACATAAATCATGAGAATTTGGTGCCCAACAGATCTTCAGAACAAAGTTAGGAAAATGCTCAGCACAGCATTCTTGACACAGACAATGGGTGTCAAGTCTTGCATGATCTTGCTAATAAGTCTAGTTGTCTTCTACTTAGGGCAGTCCAGAAGTAGTGAGAGTGGTACTTTAGTTCCTTATAAAAAGCTTAAATGTCATAATACTAAAATTTTGATAAGATCTATCTCATTATCATATGTGCCCATTGTATTAAAAGCCACTTTAAAAAATTTGGAATGAGTATTTTTCGAATAACTTTTGATATAAACAAAATAAAGAGCTATGGTTTTCACTGTTGGAAAGAGGGAATAAAGACGCATCGAATCGTATACTTCAGGGTTTCTTGATCTGTTTTTCTAAGGTCTTCAATTGATCTTTTTAAGAACAAACCTATTTGGTAAGTTGTTTACAGTGAATTTTCAATGATTAAGTATAAATTGAAACCACTAAGCAAAGATCTACAAACTGCGAAAGGCTAAGATGAATAATATATATTTTAGTCGAGCCTGTAATACGATTTTCTAGCAATGTCTGTGGAAAAAGTTCACTTTTATGTTTTTTCCTTTTTTCATAAAAAAGAAAACATTTTTCCGACAATTAGAAAATTAAATAAAAATACTTTCGAAATCAATCTTAGAAAAACCTACAATACACGATTCGATGCATCTTCTGGTGTGGTTGTGTATTCCACGAACAATAGCAGACCGAATTATAATTGAGTATCTTCCAATGAAGCCATAAAAGATCCATTTTGCCCAATAATTTCAGAAAGAAAATTTAAAAGATCGAATTGAAATTAGATCACTTTGATACCAATGTTAGAAAATATCAACAATTAAGAGAATTTGTTTTTTTCGAACGAAGTCTCTTTTCATTTAAATAGTTTATCAATAAATATAAAGTGAAAATCCATATGTATAAGCCATATATAAAGATCTGATTGAATTCAAAATGAGAACCAATAATGGAAATCAATTAATTGAAAAATAAACCATCAGCACTATTTTTTTAAAAGAATTTGCAAATGATGAAGTTAAATATTTCAGTTGATAGTAATCATTTGGAATATTTATTGTCAACTATATTATATGAAATAAAACTTTAAACAATATATTATCATATTATAAAAAAATAGTTAAGTCGCTTGAATCGTATGAGAGTTATTTACGTTAACTTTTCCGTCGGACTTTTGAAACACCCTGTATATTGGAATATTTGAAAGTTGAAGAGTACATTTGTGAAACAGGACAAAAAGAAAGCAACGAACTCTTTTCTTAGCTGAGTGTAACAAACTTCTTTTCAACTAATATCGTTTTTTGTGATGATAATCAATTTTTGAAAAAAATTATAGCCCAATTGGTTTTTAGTTACCCATTGCTTTCCATTCCTCAGAATGATTTAGCTGGAAAATGGCCTATGATTTAAAAAGTCCTTGCTACGCTTATTGGTGCACATAACCACTTGTCTCCTATTATCACTACTATGCAGTAAAATTGAGTGTTAGTTCAATGAGAATAGTTTATGTAAATCAGCAAGATATTATAAAATATTGAATACTTAACCGTGATCAATTTAGTCGAGCATATTATAATCTTCATTTATTTTCACTTTTTCTTCTGTAATTTGCAAAGGACTTTCAGAACATTATTATTCTGTGTCGGTACTACTGTCGGTGCCAGAAGTAGATGAGGAAAACCGTAGGAGAAATACCTACCAAAAGGATGCAGCTAGCGAGCTGATCTTTTCACCATTAGAAAGAGTGATGTTTGTGGACTAAATATATGTTATATTCAATAGGTTAGTAGCTGACCAAGGTTGTTAGTTGCCGTTGAAGATGTTGTGTCCTGCAGGACAAAAATATTTCCATATGGATTTCAATTCCAAGATGATCTTTCAATAGGGCAAAGTCTGTTTTTTTTAATATACGCAGTTCCGGACTTATTATTATTTATCATTCAAAAGTTACTCTTGTTACACTCAGCGCCTGTGACGTGTCAAAAATATGATTGTTTTCGAGAAAGAAGAGTCTTTTCATTGTATACCCATGAGGGTTTTCAACCATTCTTATTGGAATGACGACAACGGATTTGTCATTCAGATATTGATTTACTTCGATCACCACTATGTTTCATCACTTTCTCCTAATTCTGATATAATTGGCACTTTCGACCAGACAGTTTCTCTTTTACTTGCTCGTCACGTAAAATCTTGAATACGAAAGATGTTAAATATGCTTTCTCTTTTCTATATCTCTGACCACCGGCTAGAAAGAGAGAAACGATAGATTTTTTTGGGTAATTTACGTTCATCTACATATATATATCACATCCTTGCTTGCGCCATTCTTTCCACCTATTTTCATTATGCCAGGAGGCGTTCATTTCATTCATGAGATCAAAGAAATATTTGTTCGTGTTATTGACTTCGTCGAAAGTGAGAAAATGAGACCGCAAACTCCAATGAATAATACGACTTCGCGCATTATCACAATGTTGGGTATTTCTGAGTGTTCATTATGGAATTTGAAGACGGAACTGAAGGTAGCACGTGAATTACGAGAAACACAAGACAAGAAAGAAGAAGCGAAGCGCTTACGGCTTCAATCTGCATCACAAACCCTTTCCACGAAGATTCCACATAAAAAGCAGATGTTTCAACCTGGTCCACATCTTACGAGATGAACGTAGTTCGACCAGAGGCTTCCATCAAGATCCCGGGACGTTCACAAATTCATTAATCCGAAGAAGCTGATGACAAAATTCGATTTCAGTTCTATCTATTGCTGGCAGAAAAATCTACCCTACGATTGTTATTCTTCTCGCAGCTTACATAGATTTTCCAGTTCGTCGTTCACAGACAGCTCTTCGACAATATATGTATCGATTAGGCTTCTCCTACAAAATGACAGGCACGGTAAAGGTGACACTTGATGATAACTTTTTCGTCACTCAACGCGCTTTTTACTTTCGGAAACTTGATGAATTGCGCAAAGCTGCTGGTGCTTGGATTATGTTTCACGATGAAACATGGGTGAATATTGAAGATGAGAAAAGATCGATTTGGATCGACAATCTTGGAAAAGGACGGCTTCGAAAAACAGGTGGAAAAAGGAAAAAGACTAAGAGTTCTGTTCGATATTAAATCTATATATTTTTCTATGTAGGTACTCGTTTCAGAATATCTGCTATGATCAATGCGAGTGGATTTCACTTGCCCTCTGTCTAAATTTTCGACTGTTCAAAAAGATGATTCCATGACATCAGCATATTTCATCGAATGGTTTAAAAAGACAGCTTTTCGTCTAAATGAGGATAACGGTAAATTTTGTTCGAATTAGAATTTCTAAAGTTTTGGTTTTGAGATAAGGTGGTAACCGACGAATACCTACAGTCATCGATAATGTCACATGGCATTCAGAACTTACGGAAAAATCAAAGTCGGTCAAAAGATCAAATAATCGAATAGTTGGAAAATCACAAAATTGAATTTGATTCGACATTTAAGAAATCGGAATTGTTAGAGATTGTTTCCAATAACAAACTCATAAAAGAATATAAAGTGTAGCCCTTTTTATGATATTCATATGTTTTGAAACTATAATAATTAGATCGACGAGGTCGTACAAGAGTTCAACGTACAAATATTGCGATTACCAGTGCACAATTGCTCATTAAATCCGGTTGAGATTGCTTGGGCTGGATCGAAGGACTATATTCGTAAAAACAATACTAGTTTTTCGTTGAGAAATGTTTATGAATTAGCCTCCGAATTTATTGCTCGCTTCAATGGCAAAGCAGCGCAAGGTGCGATCGGTCATGCTGAAAAAGTAGAGACGATGTATGAAACAGTGGATGAATTTGTAGAGAATATTTGTGCCGATATTGATGTCACACTCCACTGATTTTCTTTTTCTCTTTCCTTTTATAATTTCGTTCTCCCTTTGGAGCGAGTCAATCAAAGGAGGAGAAAGGGAGACAGAGAGAGAGAGAACACAAAGAAGAGAAAGAAAAACACACACGTTCGATACGACAGATTCATTTGAACACATCAGTGATAATCACCGGTATGCACAGGAAGAAGAAGTTATTGTATACACACTCATTATTTAAGATAGAGCACGTACTTATATCGGCACATTTGCCCTACCGAAAGATTACCTTGGAGTTGAAAATCCATATGAATATGTTTTTGTCCTGCAGGACACAAAATCTTCAACGGCAACTAACAACCTTGGTCAGTCACTAACCTATTGAATATAACTAGCATACATTTAGCCCTCAGACATAACTCTTTCTAATGATGAAAAGACCAGCTCGCTAGCTGCATCCATTCGAGAGATATTTCTTCTAGAGTTTTCCACATCTACTTCTAACGCCGACAGTAGTAATTATATGTTTTACAAAGATATTTTCTGTAGATAAATATAATGCATATAATCGTCCACAGTATGAATCTATTTTCATTATTTAGAAGAAATAAAAGATGGAGTTAAATTGTAAAATATTTCTCATTATAAATGGATGATATTATGCCACAAATTATCAAATAAATAGACTGACAGTTGATAAATAAATTAAATTAGTTTCCTATTTTCATTTAACAATATTCTTCTTAACAATTCTTCGTATTAGTCATTGTACATTAATTCAACCTATTATTTTTAAAGGAATATTTTCTAAATTTTATGGGGTCGCCGCTCTTCGCCAATAAGACTCTCGCCAATATTGGCGAAATTGCAGGAAAATGAGGGTAGATATTGTCGAAAGTCCTTGAGCTTCTCAGAAGATAGTGAAACCTTTCCGAAAGAATCACAAAGAATGTTGTGCAGTGTCGTGGGTACTGATAAAAGTCATATTGGCGAAAATCTTATTGGCGAAATTCCGGCTACTCAATTTTATTCTTTTAAAGAAAAAAAAAAGAAAAATTCTAAATAAATAAACAATATCAAGTTGCATCTTGATATTCGATTATGTATTGTGTTTACATTTTAACGTATTATTGGAAAATATTACTCTAGCCGATAAATTATTGAGAGCGATAAAACTATCAAACTGGAATATTATTCTTCATTTCAATTATTCTTATCGAAATTTTATTCAACTTTATTAATCTGATTATGTTCATATAGTCATAATCTATTTTNTATTTTTTTTCTCTCTCGGTCTGTTTTTTTTTATGCACACGCGCAAACGTTCACGTATACGTGAACGTTTGCGCGTGTGCATAAAAAAAAAAAGAACGAGAGAGAAAAAAAAATTTACATGGTCTCTTGCTGGAGAATCTTGTTCCGAAAATTTTTGCTTGGGACTAGAGGGTACCCCTTCGTGAAAATTTCAGCATATACTCAGTTTTTTACGCTCTTTCGAATGATGTAATTTTTATCAACTCTGCACGAAGTAAAAATTTTCGAACCAGTTGATATGTTTTTTCACATAATAATTATCTGTTCGAATTCTGTGCTACCTGTTGATCGGGTTTCATATCTTACTATCTATTAATCAATTTCGAATGTGAGTGGGGAAATCGATGAAACAAATATTGATGCCCGCACCCAAACTGGCTTTTTATAGGAGTAGAATTCGAACTGCCCAAGATGTTAGGACATTTTTTTGAATAAAAATTCAGTCCTTTTTAACTTGAATACGTAGTTTTTTCTATTTCTTGCTCTACATTTCAGAAATGCTTAAGCCAATAAACGAACAAAATGAATTTTTTTCCAAAAAAGAATCTGTACAATCGTCATATGTAATATCTCTTAAGAATTTGGTGTTCTATTAAAGATTCGACCAATGGAATACAGATTGCTAGTCTATGAATGTCGATCGCAAAATCAGATTACCCCAGACCAACCAATGGTTTTTTATCCAAAACATTTTGAACTCTGAACTGAGCTGGACTCAACTAGGGTACGACTTTAACTTTAAAGTACAGCTAAACTGTCATCCCTAGAGTCGGCTCAGTCCATTAGTCGACTGAAAGAAAATTTTAAAAACAAATTTTTAGATGCATTGTTAATAAACAACATAAAGAAAGTACATCAGTACAACCTATATAAGATCAAAATACCAAATTCAGACGTTGACATAATACTTATTTTTTTGAAACATGATTGTTCGCTATTGAATATTAAATCCTTTTATTTGCTCAACATTGTATCAGTAAAAAATCCTTTGAATTAAGTTTTTTATACACCGATAGATAGGGGTCGCCGCTCTTCGCCAATAAGACTCTCGCCAATATTGGCGAAATTGCAGGAAAATGAGGGTAGATATTGTCGAAAGTCCTTGAGCTTCTCAGAAGATAGTGAAACCTTTCCGAAAGAATCACAAAGAATGTTGTGCAGTGCCGTGGGTACTGATAAAAGTCATATTGGCGAAAATCTTATTGGCGAAATTCCGGCTACTCAATTTTATTCTTTTAAAGAAAAAAAAAAGAAAAATTCTAAATAAATAAACAATATCAAGTTGCATCTTGATATTCGATTATGTATTGTGTTTATATTTTAACGTATTATTGGAAAATATTACTCTAGCCGATAAATTATTGAGAGCGATAAAACTATCAAACTGGAATATTATTCTTCATTTCAATTATTCTTATCGAAATTTTATTCAACTTTATTAATCTGATTATGTTCATATAGTCATAATCTATTTTTATTTGTTTTTTTCTAATATCATGAAGACAGTGTTCGTCTCTGTGAACCTTCTTTCGTCTCCTTATTTTCTCAAATGATCTGGTTAATATTGATCCTCTTTTGATAAATAAAATATTATATCACTGTTGATTTCAAATCATTAAATATTCATTAATAATGATTTATTTCGATGATATTACTTAGGGCAGTCCAAATGTAATGACTTTTGCAGATAATATTTCACAAAGTCAGGGTAATTTAGTTTTTGCTCCAGCAAGTATTTGAGCTATTAGCCATGCTTACTTACCCACAGTTAATTTGTTTCAAGATATTTGTTAAGAGTGTTTTTCGAATCATCTTTGATTAAAACAAATCATCATGTTGGTTACAGTACTAAATCTAGTGATTAGAGCCCTTTCAATTGACTAAGTTTATCAATTAGATAGAGTATCTGAAAACTATTGTCTATTTCAGATTAAAGTAACCGTAGACATTTTTTGAATTACTTTAAAACAACAAGAAAGAAATAACTCGAATTTTTAGTACTATCTAGAGTCGACATTGTTCTATCTTTTTACAAAATCGATGAAAAATTGCAGTCATTTTTCTTCTTCGATACATCATGACCTGCCAAAATAATCTTAATTTGTCATAAGAACAATATATTTTTTCAACTATAATATAATGAAAAGATAGTCCCGTTTCTACTCTATCGATCCATACAAGGTCGAAATCGATATCTGTTATCGTTCAAAAAATGTAAAGATTTTGCTAAAGACTACTCACCAATTTTTTTCAAAATCTAAGCAGGTAACGAAATATTTTCTTCTATAAGTTCTTACTCGCCTTCAACTTTGTGACATGATTTATTAATCTTTGGAGCTTTTTTTCTACTATCAACTTCATCAAAAAGCATCCATTGAATTTATTTTGACGATGAGGAATCAATATTCTCTTTTAATTCAAATGATAGTCTATGATGTGACAGTATTTATGGAAACAGTTTCATTTAGTATGATTCTATTGCACAAATAGTGTAGCCTACTGAGTACATGAATTAATCCGTCGTTTCTTTTGAGTCAAATTATGTTTGAATTGATTTGCACCTATCTTAATATGAAAGTATTGCCTTTTGTTTGGAACCAATATTACAAAATTCATATTCTTCCTAAACAGACAACAAGAGAGCAACGTAGAGCGACAAGAAAAGATTGTCAAGAAACACAACTTTCGACAGTCATTAGTAAATTCAACGACGGAAGCCACTCTCATGTGGAAGCATAAATACGTCATAGTAATATGCAGCTGATTTTGATTCAAGTGGGTAAAATGGTGGCAGAATGGATATACGACTTGGGTCCGACAGAAACAACCAGTTACATTAGTCATATTGAACAAAATGGACTATATTCAAAGAGTTCGATATTTGTGTTAAAGAATTTGAGGAAGAACTAGATAATCATGATGAAGATGATTATAGTTCTTATAGTACAGATGATACTAATAACTAACGACTTTTTATAATGAATTTACATACATATCTTCACAACCCTTTTCGGTTAATCAATTTTAACTCTCAAAATTTGTGCTATAGAAAACACGAATAAAATAAAGGTTCGAGAGAATTTTCCAAGAAATTGATTCAGTATCATCAAAGTAAAGTTAATGTTTGCTTTTTGATGACGTTTTTAGTAGAAAAAAAAAGCTCCAAAGATTAATAAATCATGCCATGAAATTGAAGGCGACTAAGAACTTGTAGAAGAAAATATTTAGTTACCTGCTTAGATTTTGACAAAATTTGGTGAAAAGTCTTCAGCAAAATCTTTACATTTTTTGAACGATAACAGATATCGATTTCGACCTTGTGTGGATCGATAGAGGAGAAGCTGGGCTATCTTTTCATTATATTATAGTTAAAAAAATATATTGTTTTTACGACAAATTAAGATTATTTTGACAGTTCATGATGTTTCGAAGAAGAAAAATGACTGCAAGTTTCATCGATTTTGTAAAAATATAGAACAATGTCGACTCTAGATAGTACTAAAAATTCGAGTTATTTCTTTCTTGTTGTTTTAAAGTTATTCAAAAAATGTCTACGGTTACACTTTACTCTGAAATAGACAATACACTGTAAGCTTTAAGGGAAATTGTATCTTTTCATGAACCGAACCTGTCTTGTCTTTTTCTACTCCAGCCAGTCTTCACTTGGCCATTATTAGCATTGTAATTAATTGAACCAGATCAAGCTATCTATTGGGACTGCGTAACAACAAAGGTAACATTGATAGACGAAACAAAATCTTTTATCAAAAGAATTGAAATTTTGTACTTCATTTGGCTGTATGATTACGTTTAATCCAAGAAAACAATGGAGGAAGCTGCTATGTTCTTTAAATAAAGCATACCATTTTGTGTAAAATTTCAAGTGCTATTATTTTTTTGATTGAAAAAAAGTGTCTCAATCAAGGGAATAATAAAGGGAAAAATTCAAAAATACTAAGAAGGCTATTTATTCTGTACTACCCGATATATAAAACAATTTTCTTTTTCTATCAGAGTTTTGAAGATCGATTATACAATGAAATTGATTTTTTAAGTAACAAATAATAATGAATAGATCGTCAAGCATAGATGTTATTAATATTGTGATAAACATCAAAACAAAAATACTAGAGAAATATTGATCATAGATATTTAATCATGATAATATAATATTTATTTTCTTTTGATTTATTAATTATATATATATATATTTACAAAATCACACTCTAGCTGTCATCCAATACGTATCTATAATGCTTTTAAGTCAAAAGCAATCAAGCAAAAGAAGAAAACATGCAGGATTAATAAGAAAATATATACACATTATTTGCTTTAATGATTTTATGTCTATGGGTGTGTTCGAAAATAGATAAAATAAATAAATAACTAAACCGGAAAAAGACATGGACAATTCAGATCTTTAAGAATGAATATATATATATAATTTATGATGATAATAATGGTGTATACGGAGGAGGCGCATAATCTTCTTGTTGTTGAGGATTAGATTTAATTGCCTCTTCATATTTTGGTGGTGAATACATCTTCAAATACAGAAGAAAAAAAAGTTAAAAATGATCAAATACAAAATCATTTTAAATAATATACCTCTCCAATAATTGGTTGTGGATCATCATTATGTGCTGTAATTGTTCCAATGGCTCGAGCCATTGTTAAGGCTGTTACATATCCATAACAATACCAAATAATAGCCACAATATAAAGCTTAAAAACAAAAGAATTTCATAGGAAAAAAATGCCAATGTATCAAAAGATTATACTTTAGCTAAAATAAGAAATAAAAGAAAAGTAAATACAAGAAGTTGAAGTGTTTGTGCATCGAATTCAAGTAAATAATTTTTATATGGAAAATTTGGTTGTACTTGAAGCCAAACTCTTACATCAGGTAAATAAGCATAAAAACCTAACATTGATAAGATTGCAATGATAACATTGAAAACTTTTATTAAAAAATATGGAACTATATATGATGGTTTGTTCTAGAAAAAAAAAATTAAACAATCAAAACAAAAAACAAAGTTCAATGCTTAGATAGATAAACTTACAGTTATAACTCCACAAATATGTGCTAATATGAGAACTGTAGCCGAAAAAATTATGACAAAGACAATACATTTATCTTCTAAAATAAGAAAAAAACTGTCAGTACAATTTGCCCGAGATTAAAATATGAAACACGATATAACTGTTCTTGCTGATCACAGGGACATTGTTTTATTCTATCTATTTCGGGACACATCATACTGTTTGCAAAATCCTCTAGAAATACAATAAGGAAGTAGTTCATATAGTAGAATGAAACATTATTCATATACGGTCTTTAATTCTATATCAACATCTGTGCCAATCTCTGTCATGATCTATGACGAAGAAGTGGGCGTCGCTAAGGCATCTGTCACCTTCTTTGATGCGTCGTTATTAAGATGTCTGTCATGAAAGAGGAAGTTTTTCTTAAGATCTAGGATAGCCCCGAAAAAAACGGCTATTATGAGAGCTTATGTGAGAAAGTTACGTTCGTGCAAACATGTTATCTTCAGAAGATAGAGCTAAAACAAATTGAGAGTATATTTAAATTTGGACCAAGAATCTTGGGGTTTGATTTGAGCCTAATCGAAATACTAAAGGTTCTATTCCAAAACCTTTTTCTAGTTGTGCCGCATCTCTAATAAACTAGACCATTGTTGAGGTCACTTTATTTTACCAGATCAAATAGAAATCAAAATCCACGAATTTCGATTTATTGCACTCTTATTGAAAGAGAAAGATTGATTTGAACTGAAACTTTCAGGATATAATAAGTACCATGAGATGTATTACTAAGGAAAACTCCTTATTGCGATCTGAAATATGATGAAAATTTAGTACAATGATCATAACTCGAGAAGTAAAAACTCAAGATATTAAACCTTTTAGAGTTTTTGTCTAACCTATGAGTTCAAACCGAAGGTATCACTTAGAGATGTTCTTTTGTTAGAGAAACTTTATGATTGAAGAGAAAAAAAATAGGAACCATCTTTTAACATACGTTGACTAAGTGATTGTACCCAATGAAAAGTCATTAAATCCCAATGTGAATAAAAATTTCTTGGATTGATTTCCATTAGTGAACGAGTTGCATTACGTTTTTCCATAATATGATTTAAAAATGCGGCATGTCTTGAAAGGAATTTTTTATTATTTACTAGAGTATTTGAAGGTGATTCATGATAATTGTCAAATGTTATTGGTGCTTGACGATATAATTGATTATTTGTTGTTGTTAATTCAGTCATGGTTTCAGGTGTTCGCCCAAACATAAATATAAGAGCACATAAAGCAAATGAATGAATAAATAAATCCCAGAAGCCAATGAGTAAAGCAGCTCCTCTATAAAAAAAAACAAGAAGTTCTTTTTTTTATAGAACATAGACACTTGATTGTTTTTTCTGAATTATCAGAAAATCATAAAGTTTATGAAACTTACTTGATTCGAAGACAAAACAGTACTCGTCGATTATATCGACACCGTACATCTCTTTCTACATTAATTGTAGTTATGACCATCGTTTCAACAACAAAAAAAAAAGCTTAATTAATTGTCTGTAAAATCTAAAACATAAACAAAATTATTCTTTTATTTTATATTGTAGTTATTTTTATGAGTTTACCTCGAAAATTTAAATATAATTTATGAAATAATCACTGATAAATCAAATAATATGATTTTATATCAGGAAGTGATCAATATGATCGTAGAAATACTGTAATTGTTACTTACTGAGGATTTTAATAACAGAAAGTAGTTTTCTAGCTAGAAATTGTTTTTTTTTATATGTTGCCATCAGTTACACATTCAAGCCTCCATTCATAACGTCAAACTAAATTAGATTTGAGTACTATTTAATTTTGTTTAATAGTTTTGTCACTATTCAATATTTAATAGTTAAAATTCAATTGATATTAATTATACTAGAAAACTAGTGACATCTAGAGAAGTAATTAGTCATAGTGTACTTTTACTTTTGTAAAAGTAATAGTAGGAAGAAAAGTAGAAAATATTTTGTCATAGATTTTTGTTTACAAAGATAAAAAAAGAATTGTAATGGAATATTTGAAACTAGTTAGAGAAAAGTTAAACATTTTCATTATTAATGTATGCTTTTACATGAAAATCAAATCAAAACATTTCACTTGTTTGTTTGCTATTCTATAAAGAAACTTATTTCTATTAGATTAATAGGGCGTTATTCCCCCTGCTTACTCACGAGTAGTAGTAAAGTTTGAAGAAATTTGTAGGAGGCATTTAGTCAGCAATCATGCGCAGCGAAAGAGGAGATATATTCATCTTCTATAACATGAGAACAATACATTTCTGAAGAGGACTCCACTACTGCCTATGAAGAAACACTTTTCAACTGAGCAACCTCTTTCTTACCGATAGTTGATAGATTGTAAGTTATCTGGTATACTGATTCCGAATATGATCACAACGAACTTTCTTAAATCTTCATATGGTGATTTTCTAGCATAAGGTATTTTGCGGTTTCATATCGTTTCTTTCTGCAAAAAATGCAATCATTTTTAATTCATGTAACAGATACATGTGAACATGTAAATGTAAAAATCTCCAAGATGGTATTATTTTCTTGAAACTTATTTTTGGATAAAAAGACAAGATTATTGACCTAAGGACGACTCGATATGTTGTATTTATCTGAGTAGATTAAAAATAATTTTAGCAAAATATATGTTAGTCTGGAAAACTAGTGTATAAATACTGAAGAGAATTTTTCATTATCATATTCGGAATCAACATAGCTGTAGTTTAAAATCCATTAGCTTTTGATGATAAAACGATTGATCAGTGGAAAACATCCTTTCGTCAGCCATAATACATTTTATAGACCTGAACTTTCCTTGGTTTATTTTGTCTACTGAAACTTTCTGTGTTAACCTTGACAAAAAAGCAATCGTACATTATATCTTGAAGCAAATAAAAAAAACTACATGTTCTAAGCACTTTCTGATATATAGTAGAAACATTTCTAAACATTTTCGGAAGTAATTACTATGTTTGAGCAACGAGGGCTATCCTCCATTTCCTTTATTGAAAATTCATTTTTATAACAAAAAAAAAGTAAAGCAATGTATAAATTTTGAATTGGAAGTAGGAAAAGAGGATCCTTTTAAGTCGCAGTTACTAGTCTATGATGTGAAATATTTAAGTTTGCGTAAAGTCATTCAAAACATAAGTAATTTCAATTTATCGTCTTCTTAATTTAACTTATAGTATTTTTCTTTTACAAGTCAACTTCATCAGTATCTAGAGATTTGTGAAACATGAACTTTAGCATCTGATTTTCTCTCACATTTGTACAGTAATGAAAAAGAATTCATAGCCTTTCAAAAATCTTCATGATCTTCTATCAATAGGATATGTATAGATAATAAGTTGCTATTTTTTTTTTTCGTTTTGACTAATTGATCTAATCGTATTTGATATAGTTTTGTTTTTAAATAAATACTAAATTTAACAAAAGCTTACTTGTATGTGGTGGGTATATTGTTGAAAATCTATATTCAATTTGGAGAAGAAACAGTTTTTTTTTTATGTAACTTACAATAAATATTTTAATGTAAATGATTTTAATATTTACCAGCGATAGAATAAATTGTGAGTTTTAAAATTTCTATCGATTATATTTGTTTCGCATTTTTTTTTTTGGTTCTGTTGGTATGCAAAAAAAAGCAGAGTGATCATTTTTCAATCAATAAAGAAATTTGATCAAAATAATACAATAAAAAATTGCCGTTTATTGTAAAACAGAACTTTCAACTGTTGTGGAAAATTATGTTTTTTCTAGTCTGCCGTCTTTAACAAGGTTAGATTTCGGCATTATTTCTTTCTTTTGTATTACTAAACTTTTATCAATAACCGATTAATTTAATTGTTATGAAATAAAAGTTGTTAGGACATCAGCGAATTCGAGTGTGATGGCTTCAATGATTCTAAATCATGATTTTTTTGAGTATTACGATAGATACGATGCGTGTATGGAAAGCCACTTGAAAATAAAGATATTTGAAAAGCAGATAGTATTTCAAGAAATAATAGAAAACTATTGTTGTTAGATTAAAAGTACAGTGTTATGATCAGTAAATCGAAAATCATAGAGTAGCGATTTAATTTTCTCGATTGATGTGTTATAGAGTGCTTATGCAGTAGGGTACTCAGTAATACTAAGTCATTTCGCATTTAATAGTCTTTTTAATAATACAACGAATATTTCTTATTTTTGGATATATTTTCTACTTTTTCAGAATGTGAAAATACTTCTATCAGATTAATAAAAGATACATACCTACCGTAAATATTCAATAGATACTTTCGAACATACTTTAAAATGTAAATTCAGCTGTGTATAAAAAGTACATATAGGAAGCATGACATTTTTTTTCCAACTTGTAAAACACTTCCGAAATTCAATGTGAAATAAAAATGATGTAAATATGTTCTGAAGATAATGTTTCGTTCTCTCTTTCTTTCGTTCTACATGATGAAAAACCCAATAGAACCGAAAATTGTACAGAACAGAAAAGAAAAAGAAAAGTCTCCATTTCACAAATCGAAGACACAAAATGTTTTCATTCGTTTTATATGGTTATTTCTTATATGCTTTTCTATCTAATTGTTCCATACTGATCGGATGTGAGTGTGAGTGAAGAGAAGACCTACAGCCTTTTCCATCAAGTGTCCGAGTTCCATTAAAATTTGTGCTGAAGTTGATCAATATATTAATTTTCTTCATAATATTAACTATAAATAATATTCACGATTATTTCTAATTCTTTTCATTAACAGCTCATTTCTGTTCTCAAGCGCTTTGAATAAATGGTTCAAATTTATCAGAGTTAGATTGTTTAGAGTCCATCAAAGAAAACTCTGACAATTGTTTAAACAAGATATTCATATCTATAGAAGATCAATCTTGCAATCACCACGAATAGTTCTATTCGTTTCAATGAACTCATTTCATTGTATATGCATTCTTCATTATTCATAGATATGATTTTAAAGATACAATATGATAGAGAAGCAAAGAAAATATTCACCAATTACTGTCGTCAGCAAAACACTTTTTCAAGTTCATATTTGAGAATGATCGATCAATTCAAACGATATTATGAAGATCATTTATTCATTTGGAGGTATACAAAGCAATCCTTTATTAGATTTGAATATGATGATGAAGATAAAATTTTTTTATTTGATGATTTTCACTGAGATATTGAACGATCTTCATTAAAATTCCTAGAACACAAGAAAAAAGATCGGTTATAAAGTACAGAAGATGTCAAATGCTGAGTTTCAAAAGTTGAAAATAAATAAATTTGGTCCACTGTCATTCAATAATTTTTTATCAACAACTTCACTGTATGGTAAGCTTTTGTTTTGCGGACAGTGTTTGATTGCATCGAATTTCTTTTCCAACTGAAGATTGATTTATCTCTTTCATCAACTTCATTCATTCAAGTTAATAACTATGATGCCCAGGAAGAAATTCTCTTTTGAATACACATCTCATTATTCAAATTAATGAAATGGTAAATATTGATCATCGGTTTTTGGTAAGTAAATCTAACATGGATCTACACCTGGAATGTTTGGTTAGACTATATTCGGAATAAGATCGAAGACGAAAACATTCTACATAATTTAACTTTATCAATGAACCAAATGGGTTATTTGACGAAGCTATAGACAGTATGTTATCGAGATTTTCTTTTTCAGAGAAGCGATTGAAAATTCCGGGAGGGTAAGCAATTATTTTTTGGACTACAGTGACACTGTATGTGGTACAATAATTACAAATTCCCGTAGAGCCGCCAACTCAATCTTACGAGAGACGTTACCCCTCTATATTGAAACCTCTGCTGATAAAGTACTAACTATAGAAATGTATACAATGTTTCTCAACACCACATTTGTTAGCTAGAAATTATAGTAATATTGATTTGATGTATCAATCACAATCCATAACCGGATGTAGACCGTCGTGTTCAAAATTTCTGAAAGAAATTTTCTAATCGGAATTGGATAGTCGCTCAGAAGGCACAAGATATTTTTTTTATTCGATGTTTAGCGCGTCTTACATATTTCTCAGACTGTTAGAATCCATTGGATGCAAAATTTTTGAATCCAGACTCGGAACTAATCCGACGGGCTCTATTACGAAGATTCATTAATCCATCAGAAACTATCCATCATAACTTTCTTATTATAAGAAAGCATATGGCATTCAACAAAAATTTCTCGCGCTTAATCATCTATCATCATGCTTCTGTTTGGAAAAATATCGACGAATTTTTATGATCTATAAGAGATTATTTACCCGCGTATGCATTTTAAATTTAATTCTTCAATAATACAGGAAACCAAAGTTTTAATTTAAAATCACTGCTTGTTGTTTTTTTTTTCGTCTAATATTAAATTAGTTCGGAAGAGCATGCCATCTATAGACTCTCAATTGAAATATCATGAGTAATAAGAAGGTAGAGTAAAGACTCGTGCTTAAAAGAAGAAAATGGCTGTTCTGTCCTTCTTTTTCTTGTTATTTAACTTATCAGCCTGTTTTCTGCAACAATAATAGGTCATTTTTATTGTTTTATTGCTTCAAAAATATGCTTTCTTTTTTGTTGTTAAGATGTCTGCTCTAACGCCAGAAACAACATTTGACGACTATCTAAATGAGCAGCTCATCAATTGTTTGAATATTCAGACTAATGTTATACAAAATTTAGCACAATATTCTCGACATATTTCATTTCAATTAATCGAAATTAGGGTTCGTTTGTTTTGTCATTAATTTTATTTTGATTATTAATCAAGATTACTTTATAGAATAATGTAGAAATACTTGCAAACAGATTAATGAATCTTCAACAAGAACAATCTCAATTTTTACCTCCATTTCATTTATATATGCCACAACCGCCACCATTCAATTCTTTATCATATTTTCATCCAGCATTACAGGTCTCTTCTCCATTTAATAAACCATTCTTTTCAAATATACCTGATTTAACACCAAACTCAGAATCAATTTCATTTTTTCAAACAACAGATCAGCAACCATCACGTAATGGTAACATAAATTGAATTTCTTAAAAAACTCGAGTTTATTTCATTAGTTTTAGCTCCATTTGTCTTTGGTCCAATAAGTTTTAATGGTGTCACTAATCTACATGATGACATTGAAGATACAAATGATTCTGATGAACTGTGTATATCATTTAAACCTAGTGTACATTTATTACCTGTTGAAGTTAAAACAGGAGAAGAAGATGAAGATATTTTATTTTGTGAACGTGCAAAACTTTATCGTTTTGATTCATCAACAAATGAAATGAAAGAACGTGGAATTGGTGAAATGAAAATTTTACAACATAAAACAACAAATCTATGTCGAATATTAATGCGTCGTGAACAAATCTTTAAAGTATGTGCAAATCATAAAATAACATCACAAATGGAATTAACACCACATCGAGAAATACCTAATGTTTATCTTTGGTCAGCTATGGATTTTTCTGATAGTGAAGCCAAACATGAAACGTTTTGTATAAAATTTAAAACACATGAACAAGCAACGCAATTTGAAAAAATATTTGATCAAGCAAGGGAAATCAATCAAAATAATATCGATAATATATCATCAATTAAAAATATTTCATTAAATGATGATGGTATAATTAAAAGAAATGAATTATTTATTGTTCAATGAAATTTCTTTCATATTTAGATATAATTATCATTGGTGAAGTTAAACCAACATTAGAACAAATCGAACAAGCAAAAAAACTTCAATTACCATTAACATTCTATCTATATGAAAATAAACAGCCATGTAATGGTTGTCGTGGGTGTAAGGAAGATTCATCATTGACTCAATCGAATGAAAGTATGTTTAATTGCTTGTATTGTTATTGTTTTTGATGACTGTAGACGAGAATTTTTGTTTGTTAAATAACAGTAAAGAAAGATAAGCATGTTTATATTTCTAGTCTATGTTGGAAATCGGACGAATTCTTATGATGCTACTACTGTTGTTTTTGAAAATCTTTCTACTTTTCCTTCGGGTTTCTTCCCAAGTACGTCCATATTTTATTATAATTCAAATAAATTGTTTTTCTCTTCGTTCCTAATGAATATTTAGAATCTTCTCTGCCCCCGTTGATGTCTATGATGCCCACTTGGTTTCCTACTGGAGTGGATTCATTTTCTTCTTTTAATATGCATTCTCCTCCAAAAGACTATCGAATGATAATAAAAGCCAAACGTTCTCTACCAAGCAATCGTTTACCTCCTCCACCACCACCACCATCATCATCATTACCATCACATTCTGATCATGAACAAACCTCTGTTGGAGTTGATGCAGGAGAGGAAATAGCAGCAGCTCAGACACATCAAAAAAAGACACGAAATTTCTCCAGTTATAATACTGACCCATATTTACTCAACAATTATGCTTCACAAATGGCACAAACTATTTTGGATCGGGTAAAACAAGAACTTTGTAAGAGCTTTGTATTTTTATTTTTCTTAATTAATAGATTTCTAAAATTATACAGCAATAAAATTTATTTCGATAATTTTCTATTTTATTTAGATAATCTAATTGTTGAGCAACAAGTCATAGAAACAAACGATGATAAAACTACTACATTACAAGATGATAATCAGCCGTCCAGTTTTTCTAATACTAATACTAGTTCTAATTCTATTCAATCCATCAACGAAAATTTAACAACAACAACTAATAATAATAACAATAATAGTGATCCGATATTTGGTAGTTTGACATCCATCAAACCATTAAATAGTAGTTTTCCTTTTTCTACTTTTGGTAATGCAAAAACATCATCAATTGATTTACAACTTTCAATTCCATTCTCATCAACAACAAATAGTACTTCAACTAGTAAATTAGGATCAACAGAAAATATCCCTTTATTTGGTAATTTACAAAATCTTAGTTTTTCTGATGTAGCTAAGCAGGCATTAGATCACCCATTGATAGATAATAATAAAGAAGCAAGAGGTAATTTATAAATACAAATTTTTATTTTCATTTTGCTTTTACCATATTTTATTGTTTTGAATAGTTTTTCCTGGACAAGGTTCATTGATATTCGATACGAACTCCACGAATATAAGTAAAACAGACAAGGATAATGATGAAAATCACGATGAAGATAATGAACCATCTATGTCATATAAACCTATTGTACATTTATTACCTGTTGAAGTTAAAACAGGAGAAGAAGATGAAAATATTTTATTTTGTGAACGTGCAAAACTTTATCGTTTTGATTCATCAACAAATGAAATGAAAGAACGTGGAATTGGTGAAATGAAAATTTTACAACATAAAACAACAAATCTATGTCGAATATTAATGCGTCGTGAACAAATCTTCAAAGTATGCGCAAATCATAGGATAACATCACAAATGGAATTAAAAGAACATCATGGTAAAGAAAATGCTTATATATGGTCAGCTATGGATTTTTCTGATGGCCAATCTAAACATGAAATACTATGTATAAGATTTAAAACAAACGATCAAGCTAAAAGATTTTTTCAACAATTTAATGATGCCAAACAAATCAATGCTAATATTCAACAGTGATAATGAATTAAAAAGAACACAAAATAAAACAAAAACAATTGAATTTGTCTATTGCTGTTATTTTATATATATAGCTGTGCATTTGTTTTCTTCTTCTTTTCTTGCTACAATTGACCAAATTTCATTTGTTCTGAATCTTTTGTTTTTTTTATCTCTTTGTGCTTGTGTGCGTCTGATAACCTTGTAAAGTAAGTAACTTCAGAAAAATAAAGACATTTAATACTAGATAAGAATTAAATAAAATGCTTTTTCTTCTTAAAATCTTCAACAAATGCAATCGATAATACTAAAATTAATGCATACATTATATCATCATGATAATTTCTCAATTGAAAATGATATATAGTTTATCTATATTTAGCACAAATATTTCCATTGCTGTTAGTATTACTATCATCTTCTATGAATAGTATCACAATCAAGCTACAATCATACAATGTTCGACAGATGGATGTTTTATTTTTGTTGTGAAGATTTTGCCCAATCGATATTGTCTATCTTTCTTTTGCTTTATATATAAATGCATATATATAATATATATGGGATAGTAGTGGTGATTGAGGTTACAAGAAAGAAAAAAAGATTGTTTCTTTCATGCATTTTTCCTGTTTTTTTTCTTATAGACGTATGTGTGTTTGCGGCTGCCGAACAGCTTACTGCCAAAGTTGTACAACAACAGACCTATTAACAATAACAGTAACACCAGTAAGCAACTATATGAAAAAGATTATGAGTTTCTCTATACAGAACTATCGGCATTGAAATGATACGACAAACTGAGAAAGAAACAAAAAAAAAAAAAAAGAAGAGAAAAACATCAATAGTCGTTAATGTTATGAAGTACCTGTCATAAAAAGAAAAAAAATTGATAAATCATTGTTCGTATTTAAAATAATCAAAAACTGATGTGACTATTCGAGATTGATATTTAGAATTTAATTTTACTATTGTTTGCGTATATTTCTAAGATGAGAACTTTTTTGTCTAATAATATAAGATTTTATTTTTTAAAGAAATTAATTCATAAACTAAAAGAGTAAGATCAAAAGAAAGAAGAAACAACAGTACAAAACTTATGTAATGAATTGGGACTAATCAAAATAGAAGCGCTACATTTTTTTCTCCTTCTTCTTTCGAGATGATGATGCAAAATAAGAAAAGGAAAGAGCATAGATTATCACCGGGAAAATATCACACAAGATCATTTAGAGATGCATCTATCACCAATAGTAGCACATAGAGCTGTTTCTCGTTCGGGTTTTTTTTTCTTTTCTTTTCTTCTCTTTCTTTCTATATATCTAAGAAAAACCACAGTATTATCATAATTATTATAGTCGTTGTCTTCTTATCCAATATGTTTATTGGAGTACTCTGTTTCCTACTATTTTTCCTGTTTACTTCTATATATCGAACTGGAGAAGTAACGACAAGTTGTTATTCTTCTTTTTAAACCTTGTTACTATCGATTATAGTTAATAGTAATTATAAAATGTTGTCGTTCATTTTCACGAGTCAATGAAATGGAAGCAAAAAATGTGGATATCAATACTTCTAACGGAAATAATTGTGGTTTTCATCGAACCAATCAACATGTCGAAAACTACAGATACATATGCCTGAATATTTTTCTCTTATGATCTTCCTTTCTTTTTGTAGATTATCCTCATAAGCGATTTTCTACGCATAAGAGAGATCGAGAGAGAAGAATAAAAACGAGACAAAGTCAATTTTCCTCTCTTGTTCAGGTTAGTATTTTAACTTTCTACGATACATTTATAATATCATTGAGTTTTTCCCTTTGACCTTTTTTTTCCATTGTATATCGATTGTACTTATATGCTTATTTTTGTTCTTATGTTGATTCTTTTGTCCTTGTAGGAAAATAGAAAGCATAACTATAAGGTTATCCTCAAATTCATAAATATACATCTAATTTCTATCGTATTTTGACTTTTCAAGATGCGAGTAAGATATTTCTTAACTATAATTTTTCTTCCGTCTCTTTGATGAACATGATGTAATAATCAAAATTATAAGAGTAACCTATACCAAGCATCTAATTTGAAACCTGAATAGTGGTTTCATTAGGCAATGATATGGGTGTTCTTATGGATAAAAGTAATGCTCGAATTCATACCCTCAAAAGACCAACATGATGCAGAATTCTTCTGCTTAGTTGCTTGAACTCCCCATACACACTAAGTAACCACAAGAGTCAATGTGTGCCACAACGTAGTTAGCATGCTATTGGACGAATGATCGAAGATAAACAGCCATTAATAACTTGCCTGCTGTTATTTTACAGCTAGTAGTACCGAGGTTCGAGCAACGTAGGTACTCAGCCATGTGGACCTCGTCAAATACTAACTCTAGCAAAGTCGTCTGAAATCTAAAGATCTCCGTTCCAGTAATCAATCAAGGGATTCTCGATATAGAATGTATTTGATAGTGAAATCCCATGTTAGATGCTTGGTGTTTTAGGAAAACATAAAAAAATATGTTGGTTTCAAAATTTTGGTCGCTACTATATATATATATATTTTATCATTCGAGAATGAAGACTCAATCCCATCGATATATGTCGTAATTTGATTAGTCAGTAATTGGTTAATCAGATAAGTTCTTGGTGGAGATTTTTGAAAATGGTATTCTGAAGCGATTTTAATTCTGATTTATATTCTTGATAAGACTAATAGATAGAAAAAATCCTACACTTTCGACCAATACAAGGTCAACATTCCTAACTTGGTTCGTTCGAGATTAGAAAACTTTTCCTGAGATTCTTGATTTCAGTCAATTGATCTATGATCATCTGAAAATGCAGTTAGACAAGACTAATTCATCATGCTGAGTCAAATGGTGATATTTGTTGTTAGGTATAAACTGATCTAACACTGTTATCTCATTAGTGCTGAAATGTCGACTCCTTAGTTACATGGAGGCTGATTGTAGAATTTCAGAAATATAGAGATAACAATGTCAGATCAGTTTATACCCAAAAACAAATATCACCATTTGACTCAGCATGGTCAATTACTTTTTGCTAGCTGCATTTCCAGATGATCATAGATCAATTGGTTGAGATCGAGGATCTCAGAAAAAGTCTTATAACTCTTGAACGGAAAAAACTAAGAATGTTTGTCTTGCGTAGATCGAAAGGAAAATAGCTTCAAAAAATTGCTTTCGAAAATCTCCACTAAGAACTCATCCGATTAGTAAATTGTTGACTAATCAAATTTCGATATGTTTCAATGGGCTTGGATCTTCTCTCTTGAACGACGAAAATCGCAGGTCTTTATCATGTTCCTTTGAAAAATTATTTAAACAACAAGTGTAACACATTGTATTTTGAAATGGACAAGTTTCATTTTTTAGGTTTTTTCTTTCTACACAGATTAGAACTTCGTGATCATAATGCATCTTAATTGGTTACTTGTTACGTGTTTAATTGTTCTTTTGTCTGTTGGCTTGACAACAAGAACAGTTGATGCAAGCAAAAAATCGAAGGAAGAAAGTGAAGAAGAAGAAGAATCAACCTCAACAGATTCGGATACGGATTCGGATGATGATGATAAAAAAGGTAAAACTCAACGAATTAACTTTGCTTTTTAGTCATAAAATAAGCTTTAAAAAAAAATGATTCACAAAAACAAAGAAAAAGATCGTATAAAGCAAAGTTTCTTCATTACTATGAGTATTTGATCGAAATAATTGTAATAGAAGAAGAGTGTGTGCGTTTTTTTTTCTTTTGTTAACCTCAATTTCAGTAACGTTCATCCCACGTGAAAGAGCTTCGATTTTTCTCTCCTACAATGAATGTATACGACGAATGAATTGTGGTAAATTACGCAAAGAAGAATGCGGCGAAGAATGTGCTGATGGTAAGTAAAATATAATAATCTTAATCTGAATGATTTTTTTATAAGTTTATTTTAAATAAATTCTATATATTTACTTTTTTTACAGGTAATACCGAAGAAGAAATGGAAGAATATACTGAAATGTTTGAACATATTGAAGAATATCGATCAGATTTAAAAAAGAAATCATCAAAAAAATCAAATAAAAAAAAATTATCATCCGATAGTGATGATAGTTCAACAGACACAACATCAACAACAGATAATGAAAGTGATCCAAGTAGTGAAGAAGAAGATGCACCAAATGATAAAAATAAAAAATCAAAATCAACAAAAAAAAATTAAAATTTTGAGATATTAACATCCTGTGTGAGAATCATACCCTTCTATTCCTTCCTCATCTATCCTTTATCTAGTATACTTTCGTTTTATTGTTAGACTAGATCTTCGTCATTGTTCTAATACATTATATGTACTGTATATCGCTAATTGTTATACGCTTATTTGTTTTTCTGTCTAATACTAGCTTCATACGATCTTTCTCTTTCTCTAAAAACACATATATTTATATATACATGCTACTAATCACACAAAAGCTATCTTCTCTATGTCCACCAATGTTCAACTTATCAATTTTAGCAGTCTTCATCCCACGTGAGCGTGCTTCAATCTTTTTGTCTTATAACGAATGTATGAGGAGGATGAATTGTGGTAAATCACGACGTGAAGAATGCAGCGAAGAGTGTGCTGGAGGTAAGAATGAAATTATTCGTTTTTTTTTTTATTAGTTAAACTATTTTAATTTTATTTTGAAAAGGAAATACGGAAGAAGAATTAGAAGAATATGCTGAGATCTTTGAAAATCTCGAAGACTATCGTGGTGAAGCTAAGAAGAATCGACCAAAAGGAAAAAATGAAGTTTCAGACTCAGACTCAGATTCTGATACAGATACAGACACTGATTCTGATACCGACTCCGACGATGACACAGATACCGACACAGATTCTGACAAAGAGTCAGAGACCGACAGTGATGATGACGATGACGATGATAATGATGATACAGATGATGACGATGATGATGAAGAGGAAGAAGAAGAAGAAGAAGAAGAATCTGGAACTTCGAAAACTTTAAAAAAGAAAGCCAAGAATATACTCAAGAGCAAACGTACCAATAAAAAATCCAAACATCATAATTAAGCAATCATTAGTTTTTTTTTGTTCAAAAAATCTCACCTGAGTTTTTTTTTTCACTAACACTCATGCACTAATTTTACAAAGCCGGCACTCTTCAATGTTAAGTTCACATTTTATTTTCTATTATCACCGTCATACTCACAAAGAAAAAAGAACTTTTTTTTTTTTCTCTATTATCATATTTAGTTAGTTATGTCTGTGTTTCTTTTTCGTTTTCATTAATGATTTGTTTTCTTTTTTTTTAAACCTAGAAATCACATGATTGTTGTGTTCTAATACTTAAAGGACATATCATCGTTCCTTTATTTAGAAAAAAAAATACAGTCTATGGTTCTTCATCAAATTGCTCTTCGCCTGGTATTTCTAAATAAATGAAAAAGAAAACTATTCAAAGAATTATATGTATTTTCTTTTAATATATACCTTCATTTTCTTGTCGATGTTCATCAATATCTTCATTTCCATCAAATGTATCACCTAATTCTGCATTCAATTGATTTTCAGGAGTATTATGATCTATATTAAAATAATAAATTAAAATAAAGATAAAAATCATTTCTTTTTTGTTTACCAGACATGATATGCATTCTTTGTAGAGTATCGTTTTCTATAAATAATAATAATAATAATAATAATAATAATAGTAAATTTTAATTTCATTCAAACAAAAATATAATGTTTAATGAAATGCAAAATATTTTAGCATAGAAACAAACCTTCTTGATTAGTTAATTGTTTTCTTTTAAATTTATCAATTAATTCTTTATGAAAAGAATTTTAAACAAAAACAAACAAGTCTTTAGAGATTAAACTAAATTTTACCTTGTGTTCTATCTGTTTCAGCTTGTTCATCATCTAAATCATAAGGTTCTTCTTTTTCGACTGCAGTGACATCATGAGCAATCCATTTATATTGTACTTGAGGTGGAGCATCTGAATCGTCATCAGTGACCTAAATATTTTTGTTCTTATCTACATATGTTTTTTTTTTAGATAGAAAAGTAGTTTCTTTACCGTTGATGTAATATGATATTCACCATTTTGTTGATATCCATTTTTAAATACAAATTTGCCTTTACCCTTCGGCTAGAAATATATAAAATTCTTTTAGGATTAAAACTTTACAACTGTTTTTATCATAAATATTTCAGTAATAACTCGATAGGTTTATGAGTTACTGTGATGGATACTTATAAGAGAAGATGTTATTAGTAATATCTTACAGTAAATATGAAAAAAAAAAAACAACAAATGGCTGACATCTAGACTCTATTTTCTGTCATAGACGATGACAGATAGACATGTATGTACGATCTGTATAAGAAATCTAATGTCATCACTAAAGAATTCAACACTCATAAATGGTAACACGTTTGTTACTCTCCACAGAGATGCTTCTGTGATACTTGCTCTTATGATATTTGACTGTTAGTGGTGACGATAAAGGCAATCGGAATACCACAGAGGAGATTATGATGTGGACAAGGCTGAAGACACTGTTCGGATGGACACTAAGATAAGAGTAAAAGCGAAAGAAAGATTCTGGGCAGGAAGAGGTGGTTTATATATAGCCTCAGTACGTTTCTGATTGGTTTTTGATTACTTGTAGTTCTAACTAAGAGCCGTAGGATAGAAAATGTAGCGGTAGCAGATGTTACGGAAACAACTGTCCAAAGGACAATTGTCACTGAGGAGCAAATGTCCCGAAAACAACAATCGTAGATTCCAGTGTAAGTGTTATTTTAAAAACGACCTACATAATTATCATGAAATTTCCCAACATATCTATAATGAGCAAATTGCATTTCTCCTGGACCTTGCCGTTTACCATTATTCCATGTACCAACATATTGAGCTTCTATAAAAATAATTTTTTTTAATTGAAAAGACAACCAAACAAAATTACAATTTCTACTACATACTTGTAGCTGCATATGTATAAGTTCCTTTTCCATGCCTTTGATGATTTCTCCATTCGCCTTCATACGTATCATTATTTGGATAGGTATATGTTCCATGGCCTTCCCTTACATTTTCATTCCATTCACCTTCATATTTTGATCCATCGGGATAATGAAATGTTCCTTGACCATGTCGTTTATTTTTCATATAATCACCTTTTATTCAAAAAAAAAAATCAAATATGAAAATGAAATAATTCCAATAAATTTTTAAAATTAACCTATATAACGAGCACCATTTGAAAATCGATAAGTTCCCGTGCCATGTCTTTTGCCATTTTGATATTGTCCTTCATATGTATCTCCATTAGGTAGTTTTGCTTTACCAAAACCATGACGTTCATTATTTTCATTACGATCACCTTCATAAGACTTAAGAATCACAAAAAAACATTAATTAATTAATAGAAAAAAAAAAGCTTAATATTCGTACGCCTAAATTATTAGTATTTTCTTCTTCGCCCACTTCTTCGTCATCGTCGGCCATGATTTCTTAAAAAGGTGAACGTAGTTTATAGAAATCAGATAATGAACATAATAGAATTCAAGTCGCCATTAGTATCAACAATATTCTTAACAACAAAAATGGTTACCATGATTACAATGCATTGACTTGAATAGAGGCCATGACATAGAGATAAATAAAGGAATGGAGAACTGCTTGAAAAAAGAATTACTATTGTCAGATGTCAACTAACGTAAAGGTATTTTTATTTTCATAAAAAAAGAATCAGATTAATTTGATTGTTTTTATAGGTTTGTACTTTTTGTCCTAGCGGTAGTACTTGGGGAAATTGGGAACCAATAGAATCGCCTTACGTCTTCGTAATTATACTTGGTAGTATTATTTTAATTTTCATTATTATTATATTGATTCGAGAAATTTTGAAGGTAGAAAAAAAAGGAATTGTTTTAAGTATTAATGCTTGTTTTCTTTTTTTTGGTTGATTATTTAAGTCTCGTGGAGTACTTCGAGATTGTTGCAATTGTAATATCAGTGATATTCGATGTTTAGGCTGTCAAGAATGTTGTGCAGGATGCGCTGAAGCATGTGATTGTTGTGGTACAACATCAATTGAGTCATGTCTTGATGCATGTTGTCCAAAACGAGGAGTATATTATAAGAAAATAATATTTAAAAAACAGAAATCTATTGTTCTTTATTTTTTTTTAAATAGTCCATCGAATTTGCAGATATTATTACATGTGAAGCCTGTTGTTCTGGACAATGTTGTTCGGTAAATGAAATATTTTATTTCTTTTGTTTTCAATGACATATATGTATGATTTCTTTTTAGTGTGGCAATATTACTTGTGTTTGTGCACCAACGGATGTTAGTCATGTCAATTGTTTATGCTGTGCTTGTGAGCAACAATATCCTCAGCAAGATTATGATAATAGATAAAACTATCGACAAGTGCAACAAATGACAGATTCTTCTTTTTATGTGTAATACTTCTATAGCTGTGCCTTTTTTTTATTCTATTTCTGATTGCTGGGTAAAAGATTTTTTTTGTATCGTTAGAGATAATCATGAATTCATTCATGGAAGAATTTTTCTGAACAGTTTTCAATAAGAAAGTTGCAATAACAGCAATAAAAATCCTTCAATGATAAAAAAAAAATTCCCTTTTCTCAAAGAACACCGTTCGAACATTACCATAAACACTTATTATCAATATAACGATTGTTGCAAAAACAATGTGCAGTGATCGAAATAGAAACTTTATTGACTAATCAAAAAGAAATATTGAATACCTAAAAACTCGTTCATCTGTTTTTTGTTGTTTTAAATGATTTAGGAATTTAAATTAAAAATGTAAATCTCAAAATTACTTCGCTATAACTTAAATATATATGAAGAAACATAAAATACTTGAAAGTTTAGCTAGTTTATGAAATTTGCATAAACGTCTAAATCATTTTCTGGAGCAAAAAAAAGAGAACTTACTTCGGAACATGACTAAAATCTAATGCGAGTATTTAAACACTCACATGATGAACGTGACCTTGTATCGATTGGAAAAAAAAACATATTGAAAAATAAGAAGTTTAAATTGATGATTTAGAACAAAAATGTGAAGATTTAAAAGCACGAATTGATAAATATGCTAATCATAATAAATGTCTTGAAAAAGTAAACATTATTTTTAATTTATCTCATTATTATACTTGATTTTGTCAGACTTTTGAAAAATTCAAATTTTATCGTATGATAATTGATGGAAAACTTTTAATTTTTAACGGAGATTAAAAATCAACAAGCAGAACCTTTACAACATTTACTCAAAAAATGTGAAGCATTTATACACATATATTGAAGTCTTGTTGTAAACTCAGATTGATTTATTTCAATTATATAGAAAAAAAGAATAATGAAAATTTACTATTAAACAATCTTATTTGTAATGTACAACATGAATTTGAAGCTCGACATGCTGAAAATAAATGGAATTGTATTCAAAAAATCGTAACAGAAAAATCTTATAACTTGAAAATGGTATTTTGTTTTTTTTTGTCTAAATCAAATAATTTGCTGTTAACTGTGGTTTTATAAAATTATATATCTAAGAGTAATTTATATCGATTTGCACTTTGGCAAGAAAAAGTTATAAAAAAAAAGAGAATTTGTCGACGACATTGACGATTCAATGAAAAGAATTCGACAACAATTAATATCCATGAAATAAAAAGGATTTAATCAAACTAAAGCAAGAATTAGTTGAATAAAATCATATTAATATTGAAAATATCACTTTCAATAAACAAGAAATACCATTTTAATTTTAATTCGCCTACAAAAATCAAAACAATTTTAGCATGGTCAAAAAGAAAACAGCCAAGTTTATGTGTCACATTAAAATCAGAATTTTTCAATATTTATAGGCTTTTTTCAAATCCACAAAAACACTCAGGATTGTATTGTAGTATGATTCATTTAAATCTAATTCAAAATCATCCATCTCTATCTATCATAATGATTCTTATCGTGCGCTAAAAGGCTTTAATGCGATTAAATTTCTCTTCTTTCAACTAATTACATGCATATTATTTTTTATATTGATAATGTAAGATTTTTTTCGAATAGTTTGTATAAAAACACACGTATATCGATAGTACACAATTACATAAATAAGCAAAAAAATAATCTTCAATGAACACCATCAGACATATATAAATGTACATTCATCGTTTTGACATTAGTGTGGTTATACAATAGACATGATACAAACAAAACAATATTGTTATCATTCATCAAAACTAAAATAATAACAGGTAGATTATAAATGTGCGTATGAAAAGAAGCAAAAATTTTATCCTTATCCATGATAGATTTCAATACAAGTGATTTTTATGTTATAACCTTTAAAAATGAGAAGATGTTAATAGGTAATTGATATCAACAACGATTATCTGACACCTCCTTTGTTTCTTTCTTTCTTTCTCACGAGAAATGTTTATATATATATGATGATTGTCGAACAGACGCTCGAGTTTGTTTTGTGCACTTGTCAATCATCATTAAGAATAGACTTCCAACGTTATTTTAACTGAACATTAGAACAGGTTCATTTTCTAGATTGTTTTTACAAAATGTTCGCTTCTTTTCTAATTTTCTTTTTCTTTCTCGAGAGAGGCACCGTCTGTCTATCACCGAGTGTTCGTTTGATCACCGCATGTTCTATGAATTTCCTAATTTGATAAGCTTAGGTCAAATTCATACATTGCTCTACACTCCACTGGATAGGACAGGTCAACATTATCTCGAATAAAGAAAAGAAGAAACTAATTATAGAGTAATCGTACCAGGTGAAAGTGTCAAATAGGTAGGATAAAATAAAAAGCATTTTACCGGGTTATTGAACATAAGCGTCAATACATATGAACTAGATCATTACAGATATGTATGATGAAATAAATTTAAATATCGCATGCAGACAATGTTGACCGGATGTTGTATGTCTAGTATTTTTTTTCTTGTTTTTGATAGCTTATTTAATTTAATCAAGATCTTTTTAAATAAAAATTTATTTTTGATAACAATTAATCTATTTATGTAATTACGAAAAAAAAAACGACAAGCGTAAAAAAATCAATTCAATTGATAACTATTTCTTTTTGTTTGATGTTGATCAAGAAACGAACTTGTACTTTTTTTTGTCCTATTCAATAACGATTAATATAATCATCCGTGAAATGATCTTTCATGATTTCTTAGATAAAGTAAATGCTATTTTAATTAAAAACAGAAAAACAAATTCAATGACAAAAAAAAAAAAAGACTCACTACAAATATATTTATCATTGCAATATTTCTGATGATTAATTGTTGTGCTTTTCTTTTCCCGTTATTTTATCGTACATGTCAACACGTACTTTACATAAATTGTGATGAGATTCTTTGTTTTTGTCGTGATATTAAACATTGGACCGAATTTATGCAAAAAGGTTTTTCTTCGCAAGTTCCAATGTCGAGTCATTTAACCTGTCTCTATGATCTTGACGAGAATCACATGCTGTCTCATATGTCATCGATTGTTATAAAGAGAAAAACTCAAGAGTACATCCACATAGGTACTAATAACTATTAACAACATCAACCGACCCATTTATTTTAGCTCTCTTAGTCTATGATAATCAGAGGAACTTATCATATTCATACATATAATCTTCTGACATTTCTAAGACACCACTCATCAAGGTCTTCTATCGTCATTTTGTCATTATGTATGTATATATGCAAAACAAAGATCCCACTTGTATTTATGTTGTGATACTTGCATCTGTTGATATGCACACTTCATTCATTATATAATCGCTTCATACATCCATTATATACATACAGCACCAGTGTTATTCTGTGAAGGACATTCACTATAATCTTCTTTTATGTTGAATAGGTGTATGAGCATATTGTTTATATATAGAGAAAGATCTAAAATTGACACGACATCTTAGTAAGGCAATTGCTTACGCTTTTCATATGTTGACCTTCAACGTAAGTAATTTTCTTTTTTTTTTCTCTGTTTAATTATCTGTTGATTAAATCGATGTCAGATAAATGGATAGTGATTTAGAATAATAATAGATTCGATTCATTTTTCACATAGACAAAAACATACATATATATAACAAACATGATCCTATTTATATTTGATTAATAAATAAGACAATTAGAATATAGTCAATATTTCTGATTGTACAATGAATGTTAAATCTGTTCTTTATGCATGTATGTATGTAAAGTATGTATACGCAATGGGTTTTAGATAGATGAAGAGGTTATATGTGCAAATGCACAAACAATACACGACTCGTGAATTGTATCTGCATGACGAGTAGTAAGCAAACGTTAAGCAGGAAATGTATGATGTATAGAGAAAAATGTTGGTGTGCGTTTGTCAGGTTAAATCAACGTTATATAATTAGAAAGAGAAAAAAGATTGTCTCTCTTTCTCTCTCTTCTCTTCTCTTTCTTTTCTTTTCTTCTTTCTTATCCATCGGTCGACAACCGAGAATGAAGATTGTTCCTCTTGATATATGACGGTGAGTAAGTAAATAGGGATCGATTAATATTCATGGTAAAAAACGAAAAATCTTACGTTAGACAAGTTATAACTTGATATACTATGTATGAATATTTATTCTCTTCTAGATAAACAAATGTTTAGTTCATTGAGATTATCTCATAGATCAATGGATATAATAGCAACAAAACATATTCTTCATGAAAAATGTCAAACAATCGAACAATTAAAAAATATTGTTGAAGATTTAACAATACGACATGAAAAAAAAGAACATGAATTAATTAAACAAATTGGAATATTATATAATGATTTACAACAACATAAAAAAAAGATGGCACATCTTATATTTAAATATCAACAACAGAAAAAGGTAAGATAATTGAACGATACTTTTTTTTTCCTTCTTATGAAATAAATGTGTGCTATGAGTTTTAATAATAATGAAGAATTGTTAGAAACTGTAGAATGTCGGTATGACTTGTCGAATCATGAATTGGATGATTAATCCTTTTTTTTTTTGTTTTTCATTATTTATTATAATGAGCAAAATATTGTTTACTGTCTTATTGAATGAACAATAGATATTGGACTACTTGACCACTGACATAGCGCTTTTGTTTCTTAAGAAAGTTAAATGATTTGTCTGGGATATGTAGTCAAAGATTATGTGATAAAGTACCTTTAGGCAACCAGACAAACGCCACTATATTAAAACAATGTTTGATCACGTTTATTTTCTCTTTAAACTTCTTTGATGAATTAAAACAAGTAGATATATTAGAATATGATTACGTATTATTAAAGAAGGTGCATAGTTTTATATTGAAGCCTTTTATTAAAATAAACATCATCTATTTTGATAAACTTAATATTGACGTTTTTGTTATTTGTAGTTAAATGAAAATATGAAAGCCTTAAAAGATTTCTCAAGTCAAACAGATGAAAATAATTCATCATTAGTGTGTCCAAATTGTTCAACACATTACAATGAAACAAAATCTCATTTGTCACATATGAAAAGTTCAGAACAAGTTTGTATATATATATTCAATATGAAAACAAAATCAATCAATAAAATATTCATCCATTTAGAATCCAAAATATTATACGGTTAAAAAAGATGATCAAATTGAATATATATCTGCAATACCTCAACCTCAATCTCATCATTCATTATCATCGCCTTCTCTCTCGACAACCGATCAATCATCAATAAAACACAATGAAAGTAGTTCAAGTGCATATAATACAGCTGAAAGTTTACCAAGTAGTACATATTCTGATGAAAATGAATCTCTTGAACGTGTTTTAAATGCAGCTTGTACAATGTATACAACACATGATAATCTTGAACATACAATTAAATTACAAGAAGAATTATTTCGACAACGTTTACGTTTACGTGGAATTAATCTTAACAATAATGATAATGATAATAACAATAATAATAATAATAATAATAATAATAATGATAATACATCAAGCGAACATTATTATGATAATATCGATAGTGATACAAGTGATATTGAAAAACAAACAACAATATATCGAAATCGAACATTACCATGGTATGGAAAAAAACAACAACGAACTGTTACATTTAATTTAAATAATAGTGAACAACAAAAACATAAAATAATACAAAATAAAGTAAGATTTAATGATCAATATTATCCATTTAGTAAACGTAAAAATTTTAAATCATTATCAAAAACAAATCTTTCAAAATTAACAAATAATAAAAAATATAATTATCAAAATACAATTATGGCCAATAGAAAATTATTATCGTCAAATATGTTAACTGTAGCTATAACATAAAATTTCTTTGATTATAAAAAATTTTTCTTTTTCGATTTATATGGAAAAATATATTTAAATATTCGAATTTAAATGATAGTATTGTTTTCGTTTTACTATGCTTTTTTGATCTCATCAAAAGGTTCAGATGGATAAAATAGAATTCGAAGCAAATAACTAGGTCACGATATGTTTGATGTATTATATTAAGCTTTAAAATCAAACTTGAGTATGAAGAAGTACTCAACATATCTGACCAATTCTCTTATTGATATAACAAGAAGTTTGAAAGAATGAAGGGAAAAGAAATTGTAAGTTTAATGGCAAGGATCACTTGGACAAATGACTTTTATTATCAAATAAGAATGATAACGATGATAAATCCATAAATGATATAAAGAGTAGCTGATACAAAAAAAGAGTTCGAGTTAGTTTTTTTTTCTTCTTATATGTAAGGTATCAGTAATGTGAAATGCGAGAATATTTGTTTTTGTATTTTGTTTGTCATGGTTAGATAGAGCTCATCGGACTACCTATGGAAATGCTGTTCTTGATATATGAAGAAAAATATTTCTTGATGGTTGAAAAAATCAATTTTTTTTATATGGTAGTAAAAAGCCATAAATACGAATATGTGCTCTACGATTTTCGACAATCAGAACTTCAGTTCCAAAAGAAACATATATCATAGTCAGAACCAGCACAAAAATCTGCATGAAATAATATTACGGGTGCGGCAGAATAAATGAGCCTGTCAGTATATTGACAATATCTCTCTCAAATTGTTACGTATATACTTGAATCTTTTCTCAAAAGATAGCCCCTGCAATCTCTACAAAAGCTTATGAAAAGAGATCTTCCAACGAATAGCTATGGAATTATATCTGAACAACTCTACAATGCTCCATAATGGCCTACTTTCAAAGAACTTGTTTTTATATTAACGATTTTGTGCCGCTTTTTTATTGCATCTAAAGAGACTGAATATGCCATTTTGTAGCCGATAAAAAACTCTATCCTTTTTAGGAATACTTTTTTTGACATACTGTAAATTTATCCTAACAAGAACTTTTCTTTGCTCTCCTCTATTTGCGTTCTGAGAATCTTCCATTGACGTTCATCACAATTTTAACTTTTTATCTTGAATGAAAAATTATTTCATACTCAGATTTATTACTCAGTTGAAGAAAAATGTTTTCTCTATCATTTCTATATGAGCAGCATGTTGCGAAGTATTTTTTCTGCAATGCTCAAAGCGTATAACGAGAACGATCGATGATTCCAACGCGTTTTTCAAGAAGATTGGCCGCTGGAATGCTATAATAATATCCGAATCTCTTCTTTTGAGTTCTATTAGAGAGAGTATACCTGAAAATAAGGGAAAATTGCACTAGAATAGGGTCTTGTATCTCTTTTGCTTGAAGAAGTGAAATCATTAGTTTTATAAAAAATGCGCTTTTGAAAGTGAGCCATTTTGGAACATTGTAGAGTTGTTCAGGTATAATTCCATAGCTATTCGTTGGAAGATCTCTTTTCATAAGCTTTTGTAGAGAATTGCACGGGCTATCTTTTGAGAAAAGATCCAAGTATATAAGTCATAATTTGAGAGAGATACTGTCAAAATACTGAGAGGCTCATTTATTCTGCCGCACCCGTTATTTACTACTCAAAACTAACTTTCATTCAATTTCGACTTTACGAGGAACGTCCTTCAATTAATAAATCACTTTAAGTCGATACTATCTGTATTATGTAGGTCAATATGAGTTATGAATACCTTGAAAAAGAGTTCATGCCATTATCGTAGTGTTCGTTCCAGGAACATCAGAAAAACTGGTTTTAGAATTTTGACTTAGAACTTTGCATAAAGATAGGCCTTAAAGAGAATAGCTTTTTTTGTGAATGTTTCTATCATGCCGCTTTCCCTATCTTATGATATTATTTTTGTAATAGCTTGTCTTCTACATTGCTTATATGAACCAGCAGATTCGATGGTCTTATTCTAGAATATCAGGAAAACAATTGAGCTGGATTTTTTACAATAAACTACTTTCATCAAGACTTGTCTGTACATAAAATTTCAAGTCAAATTTCAAAAATCAGTTTTTCTAATGTTTCAAAGGCGGGCGACGATATTTATTCAAAAACAAACGTAAAAGTGCGGTATCTCTGCAACAATAAGCTAAGGGTATGAACTCTGTTCAAAGTATTCATAGCTCATTTCAATCTACATAATACACATAGTCTCGACTTAAAATGATTTATCAATTAAAGGACGTTCCTCACAAGTTAGAAATTTGGTGAAAGTTAGTTTTGAGTATTGAATATAATATTTGTTTCTTGTGAAACTGAAGTTCTAATTGTCAAAATCTTAAAATATATAATCGTATTTATGGCTTTTTGCTATCATTTAAGTTTCACTATAAAGGCATCGCCTGAATATGTCAAAAACAATTTTTCGATGGGTAACTCGGCGAGTTCTAACCAACCATGACAAAAAAAAATGCAAAAGACAATTTCGCTAAAAGATGTCTAAATTTGGTCAACGTAATGTGTAATTCATCCATTTTTCTATTGATAAAGGTGATTCAAATAGATTTAGCCCATTAACTAGAATATTATAACACTAGTTTCAAATTGACCATAGCTAAGCAAATTCGAACTTTATCTGCTGTAAGGTCATGGTTATATAAAAGCCGATCTAGACAACTGGTGAAACAAATTTCAATATCACCTCTGACAAAATTATATGTATGAATCAGCAATGGAATGAATTCGTATCTTTTCGGAACTGAACCAATTTGACTTCAGTTCAGTTCAGATTGAAATCGAACGAATCTCATATTTTGTAGAGATATTTTAAATATTCTTTTAATTCGCAGAATTACATATGATAATGAATATCAGTATATAGAAAAACTGGACGAACCCAAAACTATATATTTAACAAGTATAAGATACTGTTTTCAATGTTTGAATAAAAAGTAAATTGGCTATATGGATTAACAGAATATTTATCGAAAAATATGCCTATTTATAAATCTTCGATGTCTTTTTATCATCATATTTTTGAACATTAAAGTAAATAAATAATGTGTTTCGATAAATTTTTATTTGAATAATATATTTAATATAATGAAATTCGTGTTATGGTCGTGTTATAATATAGGTACCAACTTTATTGAGACCAAATCAGTAATAAATCTGCAGTGGCATGAAAATACAACATTTAATCTACAATTCTATTTCTCTGACAACACATAAGACGACATCATTTTAAATCAATGGTTTCTGTACAACATTTAAAAAAAAATAATGTATAAAAATGGTTTGTCATTTCGATGAAGTTTTGATTTCAACAGGTTTTTGAGATAGAGAGATACTTGACATGTATAGTTCAAGAAAGAGTTTAAATGATGATCTTCTTACTTCCTAAGGCTGAGAAAATAAAACTATGTATGTGTTCAATAGAACAATATGGAGTTTTCTTATTATGAAGGTTTCATCGGAATGACAGACAACTTACATAAATTTTCGTGAATGTGTTCCAGAAATCATTCGTTTCAAAATGATGTCGTACTATATATTATTGAAGAAAAAGACGTCTCCATAGCTTCTCTTTCAATGGCTGAAAATCACACATCGTTAACAACTTGTGTGTTCAACTTATTCAATCTTAAATCGAGTACCTTCAAGTTTCACGCACATCAACATTAGTTAACGATTCACTCTTATCCATGTATACTTCACACCAATCACAACCGAAGTTCTCTGCAACATGTGAAATATACTAGATTTTCAATAAGAAAGTATAATAACACATTCGACAAAATCCAATTCAGTTCAATGACAAGTTTTACATTCTTGTGTATTTGTTTATCTCAATATCAAATTACTTCATATATCTAAGATGATGAAAAATTCAAATTCCATTCTATTTCATTGAAGAATCTGAGTGTTGTTTTCATTAAATAGATATTCGATGATGATTAAAATATTTCGAAAGAGGAAACTGAGTGTTCACATACACATATTCGGCTACGAAAAATAAAAATTCAATGGTTATATTCGATAGATAAATATCAAAAACGGCATAGATTAGGTTTTGTACATTAATTGTTGCTGCTATTTCTATTCAATATATTAAATTTGAAATTTATTTATCTGTTGATCGTTTCTGTGGAGCAACAAATTTTCCAGCAGCGTGCTCATATCTAGAGATGTGCAGTATCCGTGTAAATACTAACAGTGAATCACCAACGCAGACTCTATCAACGCACTAATGACGCTGACACTGATATTCACTGAAGCACTGACTACATTGAAATCTGCGTTATCTGCATCATCAAGACACCAATTCTATCAAAATGTATTCTTTTTGTAGCGATGTATGCTAGTGCTTCAGCCCATATTGCTGTCAGTGTGCACTAATTACACAGAGACGTTGACGTGGATGGTCGGTAAACTTAAACTGCACACCCATATTCACATCCTTGAAATCATACTTCTTTTACATAGAAAGGTATTCTTTAACTTTATACTCGTAAAACATATCGATTACAATACAAGTTTGTTTTTTCTTAATAACAAGATTTTTCGTCAATTATTTGTAGAAAGATTTCAAGCAATAATTATGTTTGCCATTAAATATCATCATGAAATCGATTCTAGAAGACAAAAAGTTTTTCTAAGACATAAATCTACAAAATAATATGTATTGAATTACTTTATTGGCAAATGCACACATGATCATATCGATAATTTGTTAAATCTCTTTACAATGGAACAAAAAAAATATTTGCCTGATTATAGTAAATAGAAATAAGAATATTCGAAGTTTTATTCAAGAAAAAGATGATTATTTGGCAATCAATTCACATAGATGGTATTATCGTACGAAAAAATCAATGAATTAAACTATCAGAGAATATAATCACTTTTAGTAATCACAAATACTTTTAAGAGTCACACTCATTAGTAAATAAGATATGTAATTCAGTTTATCACGTGTCTTTGTTTCGATGTAATAGATGTTCTACTTAATTTATCTTGGACAGCTGTCCTTGCCTCATAAATTCATTTTCAGCGCTTTCAAGTGGCCAAATAAACTTGCATAATCAGAGAAAAAAGAAAAGATATGTAATAGACATTTGAAATTATATATTGAGAAAATAGTGCAAATCTTTGGATTAGATCAAAGGGTGAAAGTTACTTTATTTCATGAGATTTCAAGAGAGGTTTCTGCTAAAACTTTCACATTATCCTTGAATATTTTGTATTTTTCATCCCTTGAGAGTTCCCATAATGTCAACGTCTTCGTTGGTTATTAAAGTAAATATATTGTTCATATAGAAATATTTCTTATTCTGTCAAAATTTTAAAGAAAAACTTAGTTTAACTAATGAGAAAACATTTCCGACTGATGCCTTACGTTTCAACCCATTTTGTCTCATAATTAGGACTTATAGTTATTTTACTGAATTTTGCAGAATATTGCTGAAAAAAACCACAATAAGTGCTTTCCATTTAAAATTTTTCTTGACAACAGATCTCACGATATATTTTATATTCTGAAAATTTCAACTCAAACAATCGGTTGTTTCTTTTTGCAATAGCATAATCTTCAAGGAGAAGTATTAGTTTGAGCTGAAATGTTCAGAATACACTAAGCATTATATGAACTTTTATTAGAGAGAATTTGAGACGGAAAATTCAGTGAAATGACCACCATTCAAGACGAAAAGCGAAATATAAGTTCAAGCAGAAGGTATTAGTTGGAAAAGTTCTCTCGTACGTAGATGTGCTGCACTTCAATGAAATCATATTTCAATATTATGATTGTTTTAGTTTTCATTTTGCCACATATTGTTTTTGAAAAATGAACTTTTATTCGAAAAGATGATTTTCCATCTGTCATATAGACACATATCCGAGTTGTTGAAGGAATATTGCTCTTGATTCATTGTAAGAAGGTCAATGTCATCTTGAAAGATAAGTATCATTAATTCAGATTTAGCATCTAAAAGCTATTTAATATGTCAAGTGATAGGGTCTTGCCATCTCGCTGATTTTAAGATTCTCTTTAAAATCAACTGTAACTTGACATTTTTTTTGGGCCTCAAATTTCATTTTTCAGTGTTATAAGGTCTTGCTAAAGCGAAATATTGTAAGTAAACTGATTTTGAAATGAACTTCGAAAAACTTTCTCTTTCTTAAATAGCAGGAATATAGTAGGAAGGAAACATTTTTCGACAGAATCTCAGAAAATTTCGTGAAAGTATTACGAAAAAATCTGAAAGTTTCAAAGTTGATTGCCTAAAGAGTTATCTATGCATACTCAAAATATCATTTGCGATATAAAGGTAAGTCCTCGCTAACATTGAAATTTTATTTAAGTGAATCAGCCTCTTCCGTTTGAAAAACTTACCGAGTACAATTCTTTCTATACAAAAGCTAATCAATAGGAAGATAATCGCCTGTCGATTCTTACTATTATTAATACATAATTGATGTAACGTAGGAATATAAATGTTTGGTGATCATTGCCATCCTACTATATTATATTACATACAAAAACACATAGAAAAAGAGAATAAGTCAGGTTTAATTTCTTGCCTTCTTTACAATTGATCGTCAATAAATACTATCTTAATATTGAAATACCAGAGAGGTATTACTTGTAATGCAAATATGCATTTGTTTTTTTGCAATGGAATGGAAGACATACGCAGACAAAAAGAAGCTGCTTTTCATCAAGAGTTCTTGTCTGCTCTTTTCCGTATTTTATATGGGCAAAAACGAAAAAAAAGTTTGATGGTACTTTTTTATGTACCGTCGATATGTACTTATATTTCTATTGCAAAAACAGCCAAAAGAATAAATACCATCATTTCTTACATCTTTCTTTTCATTTCTTTGAGTGCATCCAAAGAAGGAGAAAACGAGAGAGACAAAGAAAAATAATCATACAATAGCTCTTATAGTCATTTGTTCACTATTTTTCTCCAATAAAAGTTTATTTTCGTATTTTAACTACCGACAAACTCCTCTATCAAAACAATTGATTAAAAGCTCGTACAACAATGAACGTAATCAAAGAGACTATTCTTGTGGTTCTACTTTCTTTGGTTCTAACCAATAGGTCTATCGGTGAATATGTTTCATTTTTGAAAGACATTTAAATAGAATGCGCTTTTTATGTCTATTTCATAATTAACAGCACAAGTCTGTCAACAAGATGGATGTGGCTTTGGATTTTGTTGTTCAAAATGGGGATAGTAAGTATTTTTCGCACTGTCTATTCATACTTCTTTACTGATTAGCTAAGTCGCTTCTTTTAATTTCTTTCCTACTATTAGCTGTGGAAATACACCATTGCACTGTGATAATAGTATTCAAACGAATAACACTTATGCCGCCTCATGTCAACCGTCATGTGGAACAGGTTTCTGTTGTTCAAGATGGGGGTTGTAAGTACTCTTCAGATTATGGCTTCATACTTGTTTATCGATAACTAAGTAGACTATTGATTTATTTCTCACTTTCAGCTGTGGTAATACACCACTGCACTGTACTGGCCCAATGAATGATACTTTTGCCACCTTATGTCAACCACCATGTAGACCAGGTTTTTGTTGTTCCAGATGGGGGTTGTAAGTATTCTTCAGATTATGGCTTCACGCTTGTTTATCAATAACAGAGTAGACTATTGGTTTATTTCTTACTTTCAGTTGTGGTAATACACCACTGCACTGTACTGGTCAAATGAATAATACTTTTGCCACCTTATGTCAACCACCATGTAGACCAGGTTTTTGTTGTTCAAAATGGGGATTGTAAGTACTTTTCAAATTATGGCTTCACGCCTGTTTACCAATAACTCAGTAAATTGTTGATGTGTTTCTTACTTTCAGTTGTGGCGATACACCATTGCACTGTGCTGGTCAAATGAATAATACTTTTGCTGGCTTGTGTCAACCACCATGCGGACCAGGTTTATGTTGTTCAAGATGGGGGTTGTAAGTACATTTCTCACTGTGTGTTTATACTTATTTACGGAATAACTAATTCCATTGTTCAAATGTCTTTCCTACTATCAGCTGTGGCAATACACAACTTCACTGTTCTGATGGTCACACGAATGATAGCTACGTCGCCATATGTCAGCCACCATGTGGACCAGGTTTTTGTTGTTCAAGATGGGGATTGTGAGTAGTTTTTAGTTTAAATATCTATCCTTGTTAATTAATCGCTGATCGAGTTATCATGTGTTGCTGTTTTTGCTTTTAGTTGTGGTAATACACCATTGCACTGTAGTGGTGGCGTAGTTATCCCGCCAATTGAATATGGTCGATGCCCACCACCATGTGCACCAGGCCTTTGCTGTTCAAAATGGGGATAGTAAGCATTGCTTGAATTGAACATTTCATTTATTCTCATTGAATAATAAAATCTGATTTCATCTTTTCTTTCGGACATTAAGTTGTGGTAGTACACCAGAATATTGTGGTAATCAAACTGAAAGTGGTAATAACAGTACTTCAATTACTCGAGAACAATTCGATTGTATTTTTGATCAGTTAGATCCAGCTACCCGTGATAAACGTTGGCAAGGTAGGCGTACTTTGGTAATTGTAAAATTCCGCCATAAAAATATTGAAAGTTAGGCACAAGTTTATCTAAATCATTTCGATTATACCTTCTCATCATTAGTTTCTTGTTTTGATGTCCACGGAATACATCCTACACAATTCATTATTTTCATAGCATAACTTCCATCGTTTGCCGACTGAAATCTGTTCATTATTCTTGTTTATAGTCAAGAAAATGGATACAACTTCTTCTATCTTTGAGAACACTTTTGAACATTACAATGCTTCTTTTGTTGACAAAAAGAGATTGATTTTCTAAAATGCCAACGTCACGAATAAATAGTTCTGTATCATTCAAGTACGCTGTGTATTTTTCAAAACAGTGCTTTTCAAGTGTAATCGATGGTCTTGAATCCAGTAAGTGATGCCTCAAGTCCGAATCAAGGTAGCAGATTCAAAAGAAACGAGTAACTAACCGATCAAATTTATTTTTTTATCTCGAAAATTGAATGATTTCAATTTTACCATGCGAAGGCTTTTCTACAACGCTTCTAGACGTGACTATTTATTTTTTGAATGAGTTTCAAATCATAATCAGTTACTAGCAATTGTTTTTAGTAAATAATTAGTTAAT
Organism: Rotaria sp. Silwood2; assembly: GCA_905329745.1. Taxonomy (NCBI): domain Eukaryota; kingdom Metazoa; phylum Rotifera; class Eurotatoria; order Philodinida; family Philodinidae; genus Rotaria; species Rotaria sp. Silwood2. The sequence continues at coordinate 248,151 of CAJNSZ010000101.1, forward strand.
ATTGTCAAATGTTTTTCAGTAAACAAGTGTCAATTTTTATTAAAAACAGACTTTACCCATAAGGAAAAAAGGTGAAATTTTGAAGGCATATATTTGTCATTTTTGCAAAGTATAGTCTTATAATTACAACAGAAAGACTTCTATTCTACCGAATGACGAACTTTATCAAGATAACAGTTTCCTACTAGTGTATGAGACAAAATCTGCATGAATGAAGCAAAGTTGTTCTGCTCATTGGTGACAGTTGTGAGTATGGTTATGTCAATTTAGAATCGAATCTTAGCTCATCGAATTCACTGTAATATGGTAGAACGTTTTCTTTGTCATCACAGAAATATCGGCTGATTGAATTTTTGTATATACTATAGATTTTATGTCAATTGAAAAATAAACAACCGGTGTTCGGAATGCTTATTTTTATTTTTTTAGTTATTTCTTCAAGGTTTAACTGAAAGAAAAAAAAATTAAATTATACATCGGTGAAAGTCTTTCAGGTATTAGGAGAATAAAAATGAGCTCAACTGATGAATGTCTTCAGATAAAAGTGAGTAAGGAATTATAAAATCAGCGACTTGATCATTTGCATAATCTTTGCTCTACTTGTTGAACGCTTATTTGGACTGAAAGTGTCATGATTTTGTGAAGTATAATTGTTCATTAGTGTTGAAGTGTTTGAAGAGAAAAATAAATCTTCAGTCGGTTCCAAATTATAACAAATACCTCGATATATCACTATGCTGATCTTTAGATGGTTTTTCATAGACATGATGAGAGGTCTCTAGTGACTTCATCATCTTTCGCATTCTCATATCGTAGACATTATACTGAAAGCTTTCCTAGCAGTCTCATAAAAGAGTAGGATTTTATTCAGTACTACCGTATTCTAAAACATGCTCAAGCTAAAAACAAAATAAACTGTCAAAAAAATGTTATCTATACGTGTAAATATTTGGTTATATTCGTACTTTAGGCTATCAAGACGCGTTAACAATGGTACCTTTTCAAGCACAAAATCAAAACGAAGTTATGATGTTTTTTGCACATGTATCACATGAAACAGATGGCTTGAAAACGTATGAGGAATATTGTGGACAATCAGGCGCATGCGCTAATAATTATCAAGATTCATGGTGTCCTCCAATTCAGGCAGAATCTGATAAACAGTACTATGGTCGTGGTTGGTTTCAGTTATCATGGCCATGTAATTATAAGGGAGCTGGTGATGCACTTGGTGTTGATTTATTGAAAAATCCGGAACAAGTTGCTGAGTCCGATACGTTGGCTGCAGCGACTGCACTTTGGTTTTGGAATGCTAATAATATGGGCCAACCAGCACGAGAAGGCAATTTTGGAGCAACAACACAAATAATTAATAGCATTGAATGTGGGCCAACAGCTCAACAGGATAACAGGGTTAGACATTATCAAAAAGTTCGACAATGTTTTGGTCTTCCTCCGGCAACTGATAAGTTAAAGTGTTAAAGAAACAAAATTAAGCAGACATCTGCAATTTTCGTTCTTTTACTTGTTTACCATTTTTTTGTTCTCATATGTATGTAATTAAGATCTCAAATATTGAAAATAAACCTCAAAAAAGTCTAGGTAGTGGTATAAGTGATAAAACCCACTAAATATCATTGACATACTTTGTTTTCATTCATTTTTGTGAAACACGATCTAAAAGGAGTGCTGCTGTATACAAGTAGAAACTTGAAATCAATTCCTCTCAACAGACGATTACAGACGCGTTAGCAATGGCCTCTCTCTCCGTTACAGATGTTGATATGCAATCAGAGACCGTATATCATTAATGTCTCGTTCTCATGCATGAAATATTTCTATTTCATTTTTGTAGGATTATGTAAAAGAATGTTGAAGAAATGTGTCTCAAAATAGATAGAATAAAGCAATCTCCCTGCGCTCAACAACAGCAGGTGCATCGTGTGTCACATTTTAATCCCACAGAGTTTGTATCAACAGCTTTTTTATTTATTAAAAGTATTAATCACTATTGAAAAATCAATAATTTCATCTTACATGGAAAGTTCGAAAATATTTTTTGGATTTTTAAACTTTTCAACCAGAGCTTTTAACTATTTAACATTAAAATCTAGAATTCTGCTGTACGATAGATAGTATCAAAGGACTTTGCGAATCAAAAGAGTTTCGATGATAAGAGAAATTATCGAAAATTTGAGTTGCATAGTGGAAAATTTGAAATAAATTACAGAATTCTACACTACTGTAATCAAAATCACATATTGCAACAATGTGTGCGTATCATTTGGAATAAAACTTCCATTCACAGTCACTAATATAGAGTAATACTATGATTATAAATATTAATAATATAAACAATCATTTGGTTTTTTCCTTAACAGCTGTTGAGCTCTTGAGTAGACAGAATTTCCTAACAAATTCAATAGTCATTTGAAACTAAACTGAAATTAATGTTAACCATCATATAGAATCTTCATCGATTCTCATGAAATTTTTATACATAAACTGATCATTACGTTCTATTAGTTATTCAATGAAAGTCTGAAGACCTGAAAACTTCAGAAGTCATCTATTTCTTTGCAATCCTCAGGGAGTAATCTGCTTGCGTTTATTAAAACCAGCTAACAACAATAGAAAAATTCACTCATATTATGTATCTTCAGAAAAGCCTAATGGAAAACAACTGATTTTGATACATTCCACTATACAAAGTATGCACCTGAGTAACTTTATATCCAATCATTTCATTTCACCTTAATAAAAGTGAGTTTTCATATTCTAAGAAAGTAACACGATGCATGAAAAATATTTTTGTTCAGAAAAGTGTTTCAACGCCAACTTTTCAAGAGAAAACATTATTATAGCATTTAAAGGAATTGTTTTTATTTCGACACATTTAAACAAATTTTTTGTTTATTTGCAACGCGTTCAGGTGGATCTTTTTTTCATTTGTAGCATGTTTCTTCAAGTTACCACTTCATCTGAAATATTATTCGGACGCGTTTTTTAGTTTCCTTCTACCGAAAGAAAATGATATTTTTACAAACGCGTTAAGAATGCTGTCTTTCAAAAGTGGTATTTCGGAAAAAATGAATCACTTCATAAACAAGTTAAATGAACATTGAGATTCGTACTTTTGCGTAAAAACATTGTTTCACAAAGTAAGAGTCTACTATCATTCAGACAGTCATCTTGCAGTATGGCACAGAAAAAACTATCGTTTAGATAGATCTATTATAAAGATCAATTTTATGACTGTAGCTTAGCAGAATGTACGGACTCGGTGTAGGTATAGAAGGGTCTAAGAGAAATTATATCTATCCCGTTTTACTTTGATGCTTTTCAAGCTACTATGACTTTCACATTTTTCTCTCTTCAGCCCTTTCAGTCCTTTTAGTCCTTTAAGTCATAACAGTTTCTTTAGCTTATTGAGTCCGTTGGTGTATGGCTTGAACATGCGTCTTCATCTACGTGGATGAATATGTTTCCTTCGCCTACACCCCACCCTTACCAATTTCTTCATGCTCTGCTCTGACCATCTTCTTTCGTCTACTCGAATCAAGAACTTTTATTTATACACTAAACTTTCGATTACATTCGGGGAAGATAGAGTGAGAGATGTTATCCTCCTGACCATGAGCTCTGTCTTGTACTTCGGAGTATGCTCTCTTGACGGTGGCACTCAATAATTTTTGCACAAGGTACATGGAAATATTGTACTACTTGGAGAAACTGATAGCGAACTTGGTTAAGTATATCCGTAAAAAAAAGTTTCTCGAGTGGTTTGTCAAACGAGATTGCGACAAGGCGCTATATAAAAAACATTCTGAGAACTTGTTTGAGCTCAAAATGATAGTGGTTGAGACAGACCGTGCCAATACATGCATCACGATTTTCTAGCGAGAACTGCACGAGAAAAATATAGAAAAATGTAAGGCCCAAGTGATAATGAGATCATCATTAACTAGATCAACCTGTACAGAGGCACCACGTTCCGCATGCGTCATGTTCAGATACCTACAATTATCAAACAGTATTGCCCAACGATCGCCATCATAATTGATAAGTGTTCTCTGTCAAAAATGTTACGTAATGGATACATCGCATTTTTTCTCATGCAGTGACAAATCGAGAGAAGTCAGCCTATTGTTTGTCATTGGTCTCGAGAGTTATCTGCGTTTAGGTATGACGAAAATCTTCAAACAAGACACGCTCTGAATTGTCATCGAAGCATGTATAATGAAAATTAAATAGAACAACGTCGCCGACTGACAAATAACCACTATTTTGTGACCCTCTTATTAAATGACAAAGAAAAACTCGTCCTTCTTAGAATTTAAAGAGTGAACGAGTGTGTTTTTCTCTGTTAAGCAATGCATTAAATTCATTTTCACTTGTAATACATGTTGTTTCGACAAGAGAAGATAAAAAATCTTCGTCAGACACGAGTACATGCTATTTGAGCACTTCTTGGGTATTTCATAGTATGTCAAAGATGTTCTCAACGTTGCATGTTTGTCGACAGTAAGCACTAATGCACGACGTCACTGAAACATTGATAGATGACCAATCTCAATTTTGTATATGATGGGAGTATTGTAAACAGCCACTGCATCTGACTCAAATCGAATTTCATTGTCGAGCCAAATCCGTTGTTGGGTGAACGAGGTGACACCTGTAAATGAAATCAAACAATTATATTTAGTGGTTTCTAGACTTTTGTTTTCTTCTAACGATGGCTACGTTGCAGGAGATGCCAGGGCACTGAAGACTCAAGAATATTCATGTGCACATTAGTGAGTAGTTCAACATGTTCCGCAATGATCGTTCGAGTAAAAATGTCAACAATATTCAGATGCTCGTGAGGGACAAGATAAAATTGATAATAGCTAAAAATTCCCATGAGAGATAGAGACGCTTCTTCAAGTGCAAAAAAAGTCGCTTAACGAGATTATACGCTTGATTCCCAGGATTGCATACAATGAATGACGTATGCATTTTTTCGAGTTGCAATATTAATTACGTTTCATAGTCAGTACCAGCTAGATATATGATCAAGTAGATCGCGGCAGATGCTTGCGATCAATTTTGTGGTTCAGGTTGAGGAAGAGTTGTTCGAGAACAACGAGATATGTTGAAACCATAAATGAATAAACGTAATTTTGACAACAAGATCGAATTGACTCGATATCAAGCTGTGGTAGAGTCGCGATACAGTATAGGCAACAAGGCATTCATGTCCATTTATATCAAGCTTACTAACAAGACAATTGCTGACATCTGTTGGCGATCATGATATAATTATATTATCAATTGCTGATGCCTCAACTCACTTTCCACGACTCTTAATCTGAAAACCGAACCGACCAGCAGATATTAGATTATTTTGTTCATTGAACGAGACCAGATCTTCTGTATCAACCTATTGTTCATTATCGCCAGGTGTCACAAATGCCTTTCGCGTAAGTTCGTTGTTCTTCCAGTAGTCTTGGAAAATGCCACGATCTGTAGCAAGATAAAAGACATTTTCGTAACACATAAAGGCATTGCTTGCAGTATTTCTTTGAGCATGAGTTCAAACAATGAGAAAAAACTACTGTCCATTCTAAAAAAGAAGGCGGATGGGTATATTTTTGAATAACTTTTGATAGGTACAAGATAGAAAGCTGCTGTTTTCATCGTTGGAAAGAGACATATCTGGCGCATCTATCCATATAAAATTATTGAGATTCGTTTTATTAATAATTAGTGATCGATGGTCCCCTTGAAAGAATAGCCTATTGCTCTATGAAGACAGGATCAGTTTTAAACTTTGAGGAGTGAACCAGAACCGCCAACTCAACCTCTACAAATCTACGAAAGGCCAACATTTTTATCTCAATTCATTCAAAGGTTATGAGCAAAATACTAATGGTATTTGATCGAGTTTTTGTCAATTTTACCTTGTGAAAAATATTTTTCAAATTATCATTATTGATGTTTTCGATAATGACGAATCAGTTGACAATGTTTTTTTTTAAATATAGAACAACTCTTTTTCTATCAAAATACTATTACTAGCAATTGTACGATATTACTTTCATATGTTATTACACTGTTAACCTGATATACATACATCATATTTCACAAATACTGTTAGCGTCAACAGATGACACTGTCGCCGCTAACTTTTTAGTAAAGTGTCCTTTGTCCATTGATCTCTGTTATCCTCTTTCATTTAATGTAACCTATGATTATCATTCGACCTTTGATATATATATACACCATAGTTTCTTCCCGCTTTGAGTCTCTCTTTTTTTGTTCAGTTGTAGTAGCAGTGGTGTGTAACACTAGGAAACGATGTACATGTGTATGTTATAATTACTTATTATTAATATTGTCGTTATTAATTAACGACATACATAAACATCTCTCCAGTAAACTGATTTACGAACTCGTATAACGATCCCGGTTCATTATATTGCAAACCGTCAAGTATCTGGTAGGAATTGTATTTAACTTAAGTGAGTTCTCTGGCCCTATACAGACCAGGGATTTTACTAATTATCTTTCCGCTTACGTATATAACGGGGGTAGAAGCAACGGATAATAAGCGGAGATCCTCACTAATTCTTATGATCAAAAGCAACACGTTTAGAACCTTACGTAGATTGGATCATATATTTTTACGTTCTGTTTCGGGTATTTCTCTTACTAATTGTACCATAGCGTATTTTCAACTGTGAATAGTTATTTGTACTGTCGATGTTCACTATAAAAATGCCTAAAGGCCATGAATTTTCTCAAGACATGAAACAAATATTTTTCAATGTCATCAAATTTGTCGAAAAGGAGAAGTTTGGACCAGTATTCAGTCTCTTCAATGTTAATGAACCACTATCATCTATGCTTGGTATCTCTATGAGATCCGTCGAAAGATTAAAGAGTGAGATGAAAGAAATCGAAAATGACATGATAGAAAGGAAGAGAAAAATAGAGGAAGAAAAGCAAGTGTTAGAGAATCAAAAGCTTCAGGTGCTTGATCTACTTCAAAATTTATGATCGAGATCATCATCATCATCATCTTTGTCTGCAATTAACACGGACACCATGGCAATTAGTGTTCCTGTTCCTCGTTCACCACACAAATTATCAAACTCTGGCCGTTCATCAACTTCTCTAGCCGAACAACAACAAGAGACTCTTCGGTGAGTTTAATTTAACAGAAGAGTAATATTAATACGATCATTTATTTTAGATTTCATATTCATTCTCTTTTGGCTGAACGAATCTATCCTACCATCAAAAAAATTCTTGTCCGCATTCTGGCCGAAGATTCTGATTTTCTTAATCAGGCAATAACATCTCTGTGGCGTTGGGTGAGAAAAATTGGATTTGTACACAAGCGAACATCGAAAGTCGTTGTACCACTCGATACCTCCTCATTTATGGCTGCACGTGCGCGCTGGTTTGCTGCTATTCATGAACTGCGCAACAATGGCTCTAAGGTTTTTTGGCATGATGAAACATACTGCAACAAAAATGAAGAGAGACATTTTGTATGGACTGATGAAACAACAGGTATAGGTCGAATGCGACATAGGCAAAATAAAGGTATTCATTATTTCTCTTATATTTCAACTGATAGTCTATGATTATAGGAAAACGACTAGCGATTGTGCTCTTCTAAACGAATCGGGTTTCCACAAGGAAACAATCGATATATTCGAATGTGATGAGAATCATAGTATGGGCTCGAAACACTTTCTGACCTGGATTGATCGAACAGCTTCTCTTTTGAGACAACAGTTGGGTAATATAATTTCTAACATTTCACTATGAATATTATCGTTGACATGTCTAGGCCAGTATGTCAAGATTGTTTTGATTATGGATAATGCGACTTGGCATAATCAACTTAATGAAGACACTATCCCTCCGCAGAGAGCATGGCGAAAAGATCTTGTCGTACAATGATTAATAAATCATAATATCAGAGTTGCTTTTAAAGTCACTAAAGCCGAGTTACTTGTGCTCGCTTTCGATAATCTACCACCAAAACGTTACGTGGTCGACGAAACAGTCAAAAAATACAATGTCGATATTTTACAGTTAGTTGAAATCCTTCTTAACTATTTTTTATATTTATGAATGTATTTTCATAGCTTGCCGGTCAAGCATTGCATGCTCAATCCGATTGAATTAGCATGATCTAGTTTGAAAAACTATGTTCGTGACAACAATCTTAACTTTAGTCCTAGTGATGTTGGTCATTTCGCCTGCCAATGGATGATGTCTTTAAGTAGAGCAACCGCTATTGGATATATTAATGAAACACGCAAGATCGAAGACATGCTCAAGAAGTCTGATCGGTTCATTGAATAAGTTGAGGAACAATTGGTCGACGAAGAGGAAGAAGTTGATTCGGTAGCAGCAGAGGTGGACGATTAACAATATGTGTTGTTCCTCTCTTTTTCTTCCTTAGTCGTCATTAAAAGAACGAAATTTAAGATATTGCCATTCTGATCATAAGTATTTGTGCAATATGATGTATGTATTTCAAGTGAACAGTGTAATAACATATGAAAGTAATATCGCACAATTGCGAGTAATAGTATTTTGATAGAAAAGAGTTGTTCTATATTAAAAGAACATTGTCAATTGATTCGTCATTATCGAAAACATCAGTAATGATAATTTGAAAAATATTTTTCACAAGGTAAAATTGACAAAAACTCGATCAAATATCGTTAGTATTTTGCTCATAACCTTTGAATGAATCGAGATAAAAATGTTGGTCTTTCATAGATTTGTAGAGGTCGAGTGGACGGTTCTAGTCCACTCCTCAAAGTTTAAAATTGATCCTATCTTCATACAGCAATAGGCTATTCTTTCAAGGGAACCACGGATCACTAATTATCAATGAAACGAATCTCAACAATTTTATATCGATAGATGCGCCAGATGTCTCTTTTCAACGGTGAAAACTGCAGCTTTCTATTTTGTATCTGCCAAAATTTATTCAAAAAATACCCACCCGCCTTCTTTTTTGGAATGGGCAGTAGTTTTCTTCGAACTTTGATGGACTTTCAAATCTAAAACTGATTTTTACGGCTTCTGAAGAGTGCTTTAGATCTTTCTTATTATCTTAACACTTTTGAAAAATAATATGATATTGGTAATCAGCATACATAGCGCTATCGAACTCAATGGACTTCTGATGAAATCGCGAAAAAAAAAATATTCGAACCCTGAGGGGGATCCCAGGAGTGAAACAATTGAGTTGCGATAAAATGCACAATAAACTTGTGGAAAATAATCAGGGGTCAATGCTGATTATCGAGCTAGTAAAATTAGGCTGATCTTCTTTGGAATGATCAGCACATAACTTGGCATCTCTCCTTTGAATCCGAGATCAGCTTTCGATTGTTATTAATTTTTCTTATCTTTTTAATGTTTTTTAAAAATGTTTTACTCTTCTTTTTTCGCGACTGTGATCGAAGATGTCAACATCCCTCACTCAGTCAAAATTTAGTTTTCAATCGCTAAGAAGCGGTTGTCACACTTTGTTGCCACCTACGGAACAATATTCGCTTTAAATATCCTCTTTTATTTCCTCACGTCCGGAGATCCTAACGCATTACTTCAATCGAAATTCGTAATGAAGAAGCCAGACGAAAACAAACTTTTCCTGTGTTTCGCCGTATGCGATGCGGTATCATCCGACCGTAATCCCATCGCTACCATACGAGTGAAATATGACTCGATTTCGCCCGTAATTTTCGCGTTTACTGTCGTTTACGATGGCTGCAATCATTGACCTGGGACTCTATTCATAAAATTAGTCTTCTATGTAAGCCAACATATTTTACTGGAACAATGATATTTGTGTAGTTCCTGCATAAATCTGACGAATTATATGTATTATTCAAATTTAATGTAACATGACCTAGGTAAGTTTTCTTACAGATGATAAAAATGCTTTCGAACGCCTGCGAATGTACTTGTTTAGGATAAGCATTTTAAAACGTCGTCAAAACAAAAGTAGACAAGGTTCGGTTTAACTGAAATGAACATTCCAATATTTCGAAATACATTTGTTGCATAAAGATTAAGAATCTCCATTCACATATGTCAAAACATTATTTGAGATGTGTCAAAATGAATCTGATCTACCTTTCATATTTAAATCAAAAGGCTCAAACGCTCATGATTTAACCAGCTCTGCATCACTTTCTACAAATATAAAATATATAGTAGGGGAAAAAAGGAAAAAAAACATTGTATTTATTTAGACAAACAGGAGAAAAGTGTGCAAGAAATGAAACTCTCAATTGAAAAACAAATAGGCGTTGAAAAAGTAAACCACATATCAGCTCTACGAGAAAAATAACACTCATTGTAAAGATTTTAACGACAATAAATTTTCAAAAATGTATATAAATCGTCACACACATTTAATATTTTGCACGCATAGGTATATTCTGCCTAGGATTTACTCAATCAAAGAACAAAATGATTGAATGCATCAAATAAGTACCTTTAGAAATGTTTTTTTTTCTTTCGTCTATAAAAATATATGATAGTATACTATTCTACGCCTATTTTTTTACAGTGTGGATAAAAATTAAAGAATGAGTCTTAATGGATAAATATTGTGTAAAAGTTTAGAAATAGATTCTTCCAGCTACAAATGCACATAGTGGTACAGCAGCAATTGTTAATGCATGACCAGCTCGGTACAGATTTCCCGAATAACCATTAACGGAAAATACATGTTCACCTTCAGACATTGCTGCACGTTGAAACAAAGCAGCAATTGCTAGTAGAACAGCTGCCAATAAATTTAAGCGACCTTCAAATTTTTTAAATTGTGTACTTGGCATACATAAACATACATTAGCAACTAAACCAAATGCAACGAATAACAAGCCAATTATACCTAATGCAGCTGCATTTCTTAATCGAAGATAATAATCAGTTGCTACACCTGTTCCTTTTGTTAGTGGTTGTTCATAATAATCAACCACTGATGAATATAAATATTGATTATTCCAACATGTACCATTTGTATTGTAACATGTATAAAAGAAGTTTGTATACCACTTAACTGTAACTCCTGTCGAATCATAATCAATATGCCAGGCTGGAGTACCAATACTGACGCATAAAAAAAGCAAACTAATTGAGCCAAAAACAATAGCAGTGATAGATGCTACTTTTTGATGACGTGCAATATATTCTGTTGCAGTTTCACTCATTTTTAAAAATGATACTAAAAATAAACCATATCATTTATACTTGTAGATTTACAAAAAACATTTTTCAAACAACATCGATAAAATTATTTTGTATTATACTCAAAACCTGCTGTCCACTTTAAAAGAGTGTCCATATCGTTACTTTTAAGAAAAATTCAGAATGCAAAGCATTAAATATTAAATCAAATCAGAAAATAGTTTTTATTTTCTACTATTCTGATAATCAAGATAAACTCATCCTACTGATCAATTATAGAATCAATCTAATCTCATATATTTTATACCTTAGAAAATCTTTATTTCAGTAATAAAGAACATCAATCTCATTCTTCTTTCCATTTGAAGCTATCAAAAGAAAAAAAACACGAATCACAGTTCATACTTCATTTCTTCTAAATAAACAGTTGTTTCAGTCTATTGTACTGCTATCATTCCGAATCTATTCATTGAGAAAGTGACTCTTCATCATCGTTACATTTTGTGTTTTCAAATAACTTAGTCCAATCAAAACATTCACAAACTCATCTTTTGATACGTTTCATCCATGTCTCATCAGAAAACAAGATCATATATTGGGTACACATATGAATAGAAATAACTCTTATTAACATTAATGTTCATCAAAATAACTTCTGTGGAATCTCTTCGTGTGTATCCTAAAATTCAAAGATGTATTTCTGAGAGAGCTAACCACAATCATTAATTGTGCTATCCTTCCACTATCCTTCTTATTTTGGGATGCTGCTATGAAAATACTCACCTATAAATAATAAAAATACACTAAACACTTGTTAAACTTCACAAAACAACTATACTGCTCTTTTCGTAATGTTCTGACACAGTATATAAAGCAGAACGGGTCAATCTGTCTCTCTCTCTCTCTAACAAGCGCTACTGACGTTGACACTGCTTAGTTATATATGAATCTCTCATTTCATACTTCAAGGTCAATCTTTAGAGCAACAATTGTATTTTTTTCTTCTTATTCATAGCTTGATGGCAAACAACGAACGATTCATTGTCAAGAGAACATGTTTCAGACGAAAGAGAGTGAGAAAAAAATCCATTAGTGCGTATAGAGATGATTTTCATTAAAATGTCAACTTATCAGAAGTGAGAATGAATAATTATTAAGTTTCGATTTTCAATCATTCTTCATGAATGTTTGCAGCAACTGTTCAGAATCATACAAAACAAGTTTGTCTACATTTGATCGATCAATGATTGAGATGATGACATATGAAATAGCATAGTGTAAATAGAGAAAACTGATTGTGTCTATCGTATATTTTTTTTTTAAACTTCAATCAAACGGTATAAAAAATAAAATATATGCAAGACATCAGAATTTCGATAGCAGGCTCAGTTTATTTAAACAAGATTTTCTGCAATCAGCAATTAATTAAAGAATAAACGAAGAGTGATTGATGAGTAGGATGCAATGCATCGATCATGTGCACTTTGTTCCAGATAGACAGCAGAACAATAGAAAAAGATTCAAAAGGGAATCAATAAGCCACTGTTACTTCTGTATAACGATATTAAATGTCCCTGTCAGACACAGTAACTTGTTTCGGTTAGATTTCATAGTGACAACAGTTTGGCTCGAACAATAGTGTATCGTTAGTGTTTGAAGCTAATACCTTTGCAAGCAACATCTAAGCACATTGATGCGCCTTCTCCATTCATCAATCTTTTTCAAAAATTGCAAAACATTATTTTCTTCGATCTAAAAATTCACTATGTCATACGTGAAGAGCGCTTGAGTTTATCTTGACAAATCAAAAAACCAAAATTGAAAAAGCTTTCCATGTAGGTGAACAAAGATCTACACTCAAACACAGTGATTACTTTCGAAATATGCTGCTACGACCTACAGTACATAGCATGTCGAGCTACTTTTTATACATGCATTATGAAGATTGCAGGTGTTTATTTATTGATATGCGTTTGTTGTTATTCTTCAAGGTTTATTTTTTTCAATAGAACATTTGTATGCTTTTGTTGTTATACATACCCTGCTGGCAAACATCGAGCTATTCACTAATCAAGCAAACAATTGTCCTATGAGAAAGCGAGAAAAGAAATCCATTAGCATCTATGGAGACGTGTTTCACCCTGATGCGACATGCTTTGAAGAGAAAATGAATAATCGTCAACTGTAGTTTTGTGAGTTCGTTTCGCTAACTGATAGAGACTCGTATAAAGAAGACTGAAAAACAACACTGAAAAAATGTCAAATACTAAAAAGGAAAATATTGATCGATGAGAACATCGAATGATACTTAGATAGAAAAGACATATCGAAAATATTAGCATACCATTATATTAGACTACTCAGATATGTATTATGGTGTGAGCCTAGAAGTGCAGGTGAATGAATAGTATATACTCACTCGTATCTACACTTCACATCCATAGAGTAATTTAGGCCTTGACCCATCCAGAGTCGTATCCCACATTAGTGTCACAACAGCCAACATGAAACCGCTAGTTGGGTTCGGTACAGAATTTCATACCTGTCCATAGACAAAACTTTTTCTATACTGACTGTTATAGACTTTTTGGAATTTTTCCTTGTTTTTTTTTTCTTCAAGCACTGATCACAGATGTGTCTTTTTCTGGATACTGAACCAAAATTACTGATATCAATAACTATTTCTATGAAAAACGTGCGTTAGAATATTTCTATTAAGTTAGTATTCATTAAAATACGTCTAATATATTTTATCAAGTCACTTCGATACCAAGTTATATTATTGAAACGAAATGAATTAGTTTTTGTCTTTGTAATTTTCTACGTATTTATTTTCATATTGGATTCTTTATACCATATCTTTCGCAGAAACAAATGAGATAAGAAAATAAATTTATTGTGAGACAGAATATATCCACGGTTGATTTAGAATTTCTAAATTTGATGAACATTTAATTAGTGTACAAATCTAACAGAGAATTTGTACTCCTATGAAATATTACGCCCCTTGATAAATCTCAAAAGACAAAAAGTTTATAGAAACAGATAGTGAAGAAATAGCTTTTAGCGCAATACATATTGAATTATAAAATCAAATTCAATGGAACTATTTCAACTATTGCTGACAACCCAATGGAGAAAAAGTGAAAACTCTACATTTCACTGTATTACAAGGATATGTCAAAGCTATCCTCTACAGGTTGTTCTTAGCCAATTTAAATCTACTATCAATTCATGTGTCACGTGCATATTAATTTGAGTTCACTTTATAGAAGTCTATCTGACATTAAACACCAAATACTTCATTGTATTTCAAGATTGCAGTAGCAGTAAAATGCGATGAAATATTTGATCTATATAGTCAAATAGACATACATAAAATAATACAAATTAACATGTTCGTGATCAAAATTGTTACTAGGCTTGAAACAATTGAGAACTTATAGAAGACAGTTTAACAGAAACCAGCATGGCGAAAAACCTACTTCACCATTACAAACACATTGAAATGTCTGTCACAATCTGCCAGTATATTACAAGAACATTGACATGTTTGTCTCAAGTTTTCGAGCCAGCTGAAGAAGATAAGATCAATTTTATCTCCATATACTTCAATACTTATTGAAAATCATGTTTCATAAAAGCACTATAATAGTGAAGCAGAAGCCCTGTGTCATTTCTATAGTGGCTCAGAGATAGGTATGACTGATCAGGGGATTAATTTAATTCTTACAGGCTGAGAAATGTGAAAAATGGCTCATACTGAGAAAATTACCTACTTCGATACGATCTGAACGATCAAATCGGTACCGATATAGGTAAGCAAACACAAAACCCTACCGGCTGCAATACAGGTATTCGACCTAAAATTCTTCATCGATTCGATCAAAACATTTCGTAATATTACCGTGAACATTTTTTATATTAAAGCTTATCAAATACTAATGCTGAACACAATATTCAAATATTTAGGCGGAACGAAAGTTTCTTGAACGATCACTGAACTGACCAACACTCGATTTCAGAGTAAAACTTTTCTAGTTTTCGAACCTGGACAAAAGATACCAAATGTAATAGACACAGAAAAATAGTCACTAATATAGTCACTTGTAACTAAGCAGAGCACTGTATTCGACAGGTGAATCTGATGCGAATATGCAGGAGCGATACCAGAGCATCAAATTCCTTTTCAATGCTTTTTCTATTGTTCCGCTGTCTATTTCGAGAAAAATATAGATGATCGATGCATTGCATCCTACTTATCAATTATTCTTCGTTTATTCTTTGATTGATTATTCATTACAAAAAATCTTGTTCAAATAAACCGATGTTGCTATCGAAATACTGACGTCTTGCATATCTTTTATTTTACAAACCGTTTGATTCAACTTTTTTCTAAAATATATGATAGATAGAATCAGTTGTTTCTATTTACATTATGTTATTTTACATGTCACCATCTCAATCACTGATCGATCAAATGTAGACAAACATGTTCTGTATGTTTTTGGATAGTTGCTGCAAACATTCATGAAGAATGATTGAAAATCGAAACATAATAATTATTCATTCCCGTTTCTGACAAGTTGACATTTGAATGAAAATCATCTCCATACACAGTAATGGATTTCTCTTCTCATTCTCTCTCGTCTAAAACATATTCTCTTGACAATGAATCGTTCGATGTTTGCCATCAAGCTATGAATAAGAAGAAAAAAATACAGTTGTTGCTCTAAAAATTGACCTTGAAGTATGAAATGAAATATGCGCATATAAGTATATAGTTTCAACGTCAGTAGCGTTTGTTAGAGAGTGAGAGAGGTTGACTTGTTCTACTTTGTACACTGTGTTACTTCATTTCGAAAAACATTAGTTTTTAGTGCATCTTTTTTATTTCAAGGTGAGTATTTTCTTAGCAGCATGAGAAAATAAGAAGAATACTGGGAAGAGAGTAAAATGAATAAGTGTGGTTAACTGTTAGAAAACACATTCTAAAATGAGGACTTACAACGAAAAAGTTTCACATAATTTACTTCGACGACTGTATATGTCTATCTATAATTAGTAGGAGATCCCAAACCAAATTTCGTTTAGTAAAAGCTAATATATATACGTTCACCTTGGATAAATTTGCTGTTACTCGTTAATTCTTAACTTTGCCAAATGAGAATAAAATGAAAAGATCATTGTCAATCATTTGAAATCAGATGATTTATACACCAAAACCAAGTTATATTCCATCATATTTAGCAACTTTCTGTTCTGTGATATTATATTGTGTGTTTTCCCCTCTCTATGTAATCATACATACCTTCTCGATTAAGAATTTCATTCGATTTCCCTCCACACCAATGTTAGAAATTATCAGATGTGGCTGTCGGTGCTAACCGAGCCAAAAGCTATCATAATTAACTCGATAACAGTGTGAGATGCTTGTGGAACTGTTTAAAATTATATCAAAGTATGAAATCCAATTGAAGTATCATGTTGAAAGAGTACCATGTGATGAATAGTGCAAGACGAACCACAGATCGATTATATATTAGAATAAGTGTTTCAGATAAAGAAATTTGAATAAAAAAGAAACAAGCAAATATAGAAGCAGCGATTGAGAGTAACTTGTATTCTAAATAGAAATGAAATTAACATAATATATGATATTGAAGAAAGTGACTGTCGAAAAGTAAGCAAGCTGAAATTATGAGTTTCAGATCGAATAGAAGAGATGTACTGAGGAATTAGAAGTGAACATAGAGATATAGGTTAATAGATAGATGAGAGAATAATTCTTCATGAATCTCAAAGGACATAAAATAGAGAGAGATTTTGGGGGCTGTTATAAGATATGAGAAGATAAAGTAAGAAACTGATATGTCAAAAATTTAATATAATTGTTACATCAGAGCAATTGAATTACTTATTGAAATTGAAGTCAGTCTTATGTTTATAGTCATTTATTACCATAGTTATGTAGGCATTAGGTTTTTATATGGCAGGTAGTCAAAACTATACGCTTGTGGCAAATAATATCCCATTATTTCGATCTAATAATTCCTGCGAACACATGTTTTTGAACATTTAGTGTTATCAGAATAATCGAAAGCGCAAGTTTTATTGAAAGGTTAAGAAACTCAAACCATTACATCTATAGGCTTTGGTGTTCTGTATTTTACATTTGCTCAGCTTTTCAGGTGATACTATTGGACTAGTGGTAAACTAGCAGGGAAAGCTATGCGCCACATTTAAAATTGCTTCATAAAAGCACTTTAGAGGATTGCACTGATCATACGCTTATTTCTTGCCGATAAACTACATGAATCAGAGAGCCATTCATGGTAAAAGAATCCGAATTTGAGTTTTAGTGTTCAATACATGCTTTTCATAAGCTAATTCAAGTTTTTCAAAGAAAATGTATATCAGTGAAAAGATTGCTGTATTACTATTTTTGATTCCCTGATATTACTTCGCATAGCACTAGGATGTGGATGTGAATGTTCCATTTTGAGCCACACCCACAGTCAACCCTACTCGGATCCATTTGGACTCAAGTAGGACTCGGAGCTGGAAATTCACCGTGAACCAGATCCGAATGCTAGTCCACTTTCGACTCTGCACCGGCAACTGCTACTGTAAAAGTAACAGTCAATTGTGTCCATATTCTTCTATAATCAACACTTAGATACTCTGAGAAATATGTAAGATGTGATAATTGTTGAATCTCAATAAGCGAAAAAATTATCTCGTATCTTCCCAGCTACTATAAAAATCGATTAAAAACTTTTTTGGGGGATAATCAGAGAACGAATTGGATCTGGATTCCAGTCAAAGGTCCAAAAAAGTTAAATAATCCGGATCAGTGCTCGAGTTCGGTTCTCAACATAGTTATTTTAATTGGCTTCAAATATTCTGAATCCGATTGGCTCTAGTTGGCAGTCATATCCCTGCTTGAAGTAGTACACTGTAATGGTCACAGTGTACTTTGTCTAAACGAGGAAAAAGTGACAAATCATTCTTACATGCTGGCATGAATATAATGTTGATATTAAAAAATAAAATTGACTATGAATTACAAAGGACTGAAGAGAACAATTTTGAATCTTTATTCTCTATCAATAATCGCTCTATAAAATTGTATTGAAAATGATAGATATCTAAGATACTTTGTAAGAAAACTAATAGATGTTGCGCATTGCTATTTCTCAAAGTCTTCTACTAATTCATCCTTATTTTTTAACCAATCTAGACTTCGACAATTCAAGACTGAAAGATTCAGATTGTTTTCAATTTTTTTATATGTCTAATACTTCCCAAGAATAAATGATATTTGTTGCATTCTGATAACGACGTATTTCCGAAAATATCTGTCCATATTATGTATTTAGAGTGCACAATTGTTGAATTCTCTTTTAACATCAATTAAATTTTCTTTCCATAGATATTCATGAACGAAAATTGATAAGAGTACCTGAACATATATATGTATCATGAAGTTAGTCTTTCTTGTATGTATTTGTAGATTTTCGTGTATTCGACTAATAGACTTTGCGTAATACTTTGTACATCTGCCATTGGAAATCAAAATGGTTGTTGATCCACGAGATATCAAAATTCCAGCGTATATTGCTACTATTCTTGGTCTTTGTGCTCTTATTCTTGCTTGCATCGGTATTGGTACACCTGCATGGCAAATTGTATATTCTGATGCACCTAATAATACATCGCCATTCACAAGTACAAATTTCTACTATACTTGTTATGCAGGCAATGCATCTTGTACAAATT
This sequence comes from Rotaria sp. Silwood2, assembly GCA_905329745.1. NCBI lineage: Eukaryota > Metazoa > Rotifera > Eurotatoria > Philodinida > Philodinidae > Rotaria > Rotaria sp. Silwood2. The sequence continues at coordinate 267,150 of CAJNSZ010000101.1, forward strand.
ATCCATATTCGACAGATGATTATATTCATTTGAGATTAGCATCTGGTTTAGGTATTGTTGGTATTCTATTTCTTACCTTTGGTATAATTGGAACCTATATACTTGGATTGTATCCATTCATTGGACCAGCAAAATTTCAAGATAGTCGTTATTATGATTTATACGTACTTTCTGGACCATTTTGTTTATTTATAGCAACAATAACAATGTTAGCTGCATTAGCGGAAGGATCACAAACAGTACTTTATAATGGTTATTCAGCAAATCTATATCAAACGGCACATGTTATCTCCATATTTGTATTACTTGGAAGTGCTTATGCATCAGGTCGACGCTCATTGATATCAAGCAGTGGCATGGAACCATTATTAAATAACAAATGAGAATTTCGCATTTTGACATTGAACATACTTCAAGTATACACATCCGTGTATTCTTAATATTCCATTGCCAGTAGATTTTTATCCATATCTCTTTTTATTTTCATACTATTCATGTCACATTAAATTACTAATCTTATTTTGAAAAATCTATTTCTAATCACTTTTTTTTCTGTATGAGTGCTTCAAGGTTATTATTAAATATTCTTTTAATCGTTTAATTTATAAATAGCCCATAATTCTTTCGTATTTTTAATAACAACAGCGGTCTCAGTACATAGTCAATTTCTTTTCGAAAATAATCTCTAAAAGTTGAACTATTTTGAGAGAAGAACTCTCGATCGATCATGAGGAAGAAAATGCGAATACACCGGTACATCTCATGACTGTGAGTGCGGAAAGGAAGAGAAACACACTAGGAAATATACACACAGCCACATCTCATTAGTGTTGATGAGGAAAAAATGATGTACATGCATAGTCGCATCCCATGAGTTTGACTGAATGTAGTTAGATTTACGAAATTATGAGAGAAGATGCATAATCTCCCATAGAGACGTACTTGGAGATACGCGAATATTAAATATATACCTGTGGTAATGGAATCTTATGTGCATAGTTCGTTTGACATCTCTCGCGCCTCCCTACACTTCTCCAACATCTCTGATTTCCTGGATATATGTGATATTTCTCGGAAAATATTGTGATTTGTAATGTTTAAAGAAAGCTACCAAATGAAATACTTGCAGCAATTCGCTAAAATAATGCTCAAAGACTTCGGTTACTTAAAAATGTCACAATATGTTTGTATTCTGACCAAATCATAGGCAATATAATCTTCATTACCCAAATAAAGTACTTAGTTTGACAGATAAATATGACATGAATATACACAAGCAATAATGGGCTATTGAATTCCTTTTGAATCCTTCTTTATCTCTCCGCTGACTGTTGCTAATATAGAACACACATAGTTGGTCGATTTGATTGTTCTCGTGAATCACTTTTCATTTATGCTCTGAGTGATAATTGTTTTTAGAATGTTCTTCGTATACTTTGGGTCTTGTGTCAAATTACTTGCATCTTACGTTCAATCTGCTTTGATTTGGTTACGTGAATTTTGACCAAAGAAATTTTCTGCCAAAACTTTCGATGCTATCTGAAATTCCAGTGCCTTTTGTGTTCATGCTGAAATTGGCATCATTGACCTCTACAAAAAATCTTGTTTCTTTTAGTAGTTCCAATCGTCCGTAGTGGTGAGCAAGATGACATATTACCGAACGAAATGGCTTAGTACTCAGGAGGTACGGCACAATGTGACTGTGTATGAGAGTCAAAAAGAGACCCCCATCTGCATGCACATTTACACTATGTTGTCCTGCTCAGTACAATGGAATATAGGAACTAATTAAAGGAATAAAACTTTTTATATTGATGTGAAGCTTCCACAGAAACTAATCAGAAGGCAGATGTAGTTACCCGATGGATTTCGTTACATATTATACCAATCACCATTCAACAAAGTTAAGCGCCGTAAGAAAGACTGAAGTCCCTCAAAATCGATGATTTCACGTCGGAATTTATCGAAATATCCAAGGTTTACATTAACTTGAAGGAATTCATCGAAAATCCTAGAGGTTTAACCTATCCACTACCATAAGTGTGAGGTGAAACTCAGGATTAGGCTGCCCTATCAGTTGATCCAGACCTGTGTCGTACTTTACTCAATGCTACAGTCGATTTTGTTTTAAGAGATTCAATACTTCTCAGCAAATGATCAACACTGCGAAAAATAGGCAAAAACTAGCCAAAATTCCACAAAGGCCCAGAGTGCCATCCAGGGAGTGGTCCTCAGAATCTATCCATTCGTCTGCCATGGCAAGAGATATACATCAGTCGATGCAGATTATTATCGGCTCTCGAATAACAATCAAAGGTGCTCAATACATGTAAAAACTGACGCAAATCCCATAAAAAATACGAAAACGCTGCTGAAGTTCTTATCAGCATATGTCCCTTCAATTGCAGAAAGAGAATAACGTCATCAAGAGATAGCTTGGAAAAGTCTGTATTGATTGATTGGTGTTTCATGATCTCATCAATCGACAGTCTATGGAAGTCTGTATCTATTGATGTATGTTTCAGTTTTCAACAAACGAAGACATTGTGATAGGGAAGATTGTTTCTATTTTTTGTTGATATTTTCTCTCTTGGTAGTATTTGTCTAGATATTAATCTTTGTAGTGAATATTCCTGCAGATTTTGCATCATCTAGTATCGATGACAAGCGCCAACGGGCAGTAGAACGAACGGAAGTGAAAAGTCTCTCATTCTCCATGTCTAGCTGTCTCGTGCGCCCTCTATTGCACTTTTTCTACGATTCTCGCAAGGCTAGGAATAGAATCACAACTAGGATGGGGGAAACGGACTGCGTTGTAGTAGCTTCATATCAATGTTTTTTGTAGGGGCCAATGAAGTTAGTTTAAGTACGGCCGAAATTGTTGGTCTCCTATTTATTTCAACTGTTATCGAAAATGTTTCATGATTGAAATCAAGCTTTTATGCGCATTTTCTCTTTTTTTTATCTCGCTATGTTACTCATTCATCAATTACATTACGAGAAACTTTCTTTGTATGATTTCTAAAGGTAGCTCTACAAATTTGCGAAGCGATGTCAAACAACTTAACACAATCATTATTCACTTTCTCTCCTGAATAAGCAACATTGGAATAAAAATCATTTCCATAGAAACTAATGGATTTTTTTCTCGTTCTTTCATGTCACCATTTTTTGTTTGAATGGTGAATAGTTGGACGTCCGTTAGCAACGTATGAATGACAAGAATAACATGCAGGTGTTGTTATAAACATTAACTACGAAGAGCAACAAGACATGTGTGCCTTTTCACTAAGCAGTTGCACTCTTATTCGCGTTGATTAGAAAAGTGAGTTTGAATAGTTTTCTTCCATGCTCTATGTCAGTGCATGTCGAAGAACACCCATGCTTTCAGGTTGGACGATGGATGTGAAGCCAATGCAAAAGAGAGATCTAAGTGCATGCGCACATCCACTTTTCTAATTTCAAGGTTGAATATATTTATTTTCGCTTAGTCGGGTTAGAATGATCGCGGCGACTCTGAAAGTACTTTCTTGGTGCTCCGATCAGATAGGTCATACGTCAAAGTCCTACGGTAAAATGTTTCTAATATACATGCGATGTTTTCTGAGGAAATTGGATATTACTGTCAGAGACAATTGTTAAAAATTGTTCCGTTTGCTCATACGAATTCTGCGCCGGTGGTACTTCTACGAAATGACATTGATTGATCCACTGATATTTGAAAAGAACGTAATCTTCTTGTCGATCATTTTTAATTGAGTTTACTGGCACTAGCGTTTATCTCGTCAGTGCCCATATCGTGATAAGAAACATTCATTCACAGAAAACTGAGAATTTCTTCTTACTTTCATCATCTCTCTCCACTCTTAAAATGTCAGTATAGTCGATGACACTTTATGAGTAGAGTTGACCCCAGCTTCTCTCAATGACTCCTGTGAGAATGAACTCATGGAGACTGTCGAGATACAAGTTCCATCTATAGCAGTGCTAATGCTTTGTGCTTTATTTCTGATTCATAGATAGTTTTGCATGCAAGAAAGGGTGAACTGTGGATGATGGTTGTGAAGTGTGGGGTTCAAAAACACATCCTTCCATCGAAACGCGAGCACATAGCTTTTTCATGGTTGCCGTTGATAGCTCTAGTACTCTTTCAGTATTGGCAAAACTATACTAGTGATTCACAAGCTGCCATTACCTATCCCAAGGTCATGGACATGGTAAACTCATACAGAAAAAGCTAGATTGTGACGCCTTGGTGACTTAAAATTAGTTGTCACTGCTCTCGGAAGTCGCTGTCGACGATTTTAATCAATATCTTCGGGCATTACATCATAGTCCCATAGAATCTGCTATCTCGATGTTTACAGAACATATTAAAATCGACAAGTTAAAAAGGTCAAGTCGAGTACTATCGATGTGATATAGTGATATGTATTGATGAAGAGAAGTGGGCTCAATATGGGAGGCGGAAATTTCAAGCTTCCCTTTCCCTCAAGGTATTGCTAATTGGGACCTATAGATGGCAGCTACGAAAGATAATTGATATCAGAATTTGTGACAGTTATGCGTGAATATATTGCATGTGTCACACAATGCGTTTCAGTGCAGATGTCGTATAGGGTGTAAGTCTGGGGCAGATTTAGAGTGGGGTGTGGCTGTGCGTCAGCTTCTCAACCACACTGGGATTCGGATCTATCTCGCTACTAATGATTTTTGTTGCGAAACCAGGCAGTCTGTAAAAGAAGGTTTCTCAATTGTATTTTGTGTCTCTCTTTTCTCTTCTCGTCACATTATTTTTCCTGTAGACTTAAAATTTCTTCCTAGTAATGTGGCTAAAAAGCTTCTTTGGATATAGGATATGCTTATCAGGCCTCTTTGTGGATCCGACTGCGAATGTGGATGCGACGTGGCTATCCATTCATTCTCAAGTAGGCGCGTAGTAAAAAATTTCAAAATTCGATGAGAATACTCTCTATTGTAGACTGCATAGTTTTAGTTCCCAAACAGAAACATTGTTTTTACTCTATATTACCAGGTCAAAATATGAGAATCTTTCAAAAGAATTGCCGTCAAATTTTCCAAGGAAACTCAAGGCTTGCAGCAAAAAATTCATCTCTAAATAAAATAATTAAGTCTAGCTGATAAGAATTTTCTCAAACCTTTTTCAAAAATTATTCAGTAGATGTTAACGATCGTTGCACATCAAAGTTTGGTATCATGTTTTGCGTCGCGTAGATCGTTGCCTTCGTGCAAGGATTCCTAACAACGTCGATGGAAACAATCTACTCGATTTAAGGACATCTCCTTCTTTCCGCGATATCTAGAGCTAGAGTATGGCTTCATGAAAAATTCTGAAACTTTCATATCAAAAAGGTTTTAAGTAGTTGGTTCAACATAAAATGAATCTTTTCTCATGAGATCCTTTTTTTTTGTAAAGTTTCGGAAACAAGATGATGCCGAAAGTCAAAAAAGAGAATTTTAGAAAATCTAGCTCTTATAAGTCATGGCGAATAGTTATTGACTAAATTTTGAAACTAACCCAGAATCTGTGTCATTCGACCGACGGTGGACATTTGAGATCGATGACTATCTATTATTTTAACTCTTGCTATTGATATGACTGTTGCACAACTCAATATGTTGGATTGAAGCTTGTTGTAACAGAATTCAGCAGTTTGTCCATTTATTCTATATATTTGGGAAGGAGGGAATAGCACAAACAGAGAAGGAGAGTTAGTGTGTGTGTGTGTGTGTGAAGTAAATGTGTCTGACCAACTAAATGACTAAAGAACAAGACACGAGCAGTGCTATTTATACATACATACGAAAGAAGAGAACGAAGAAGAAAAGAAAAAGATAGAGATATATTATTGACTGGTCATTATCCGTCACATATGTGCTTTACGCTTTCAATGTCTGGATATACTTCTCATGAAAACATCAGCTACATCGGTTGCTCTGAAGTGAAAGGAGATTTTTGATAGATGGCATATTAGGCTTTAGAACTCGTTTCTATTGACCAATGGAAGATCATTAGACTAAAGTAATCTTCGAAGGATTCGTTCGTATACTGAGATATGATTGAGATATCGATATGTCAACGTACATTTCATCGGGTTTCTCGATGATAGCTTTCCGTTTGAGGATTTTACAACACCAGAGTTTTTTATGTATGGGTATTTCCATTAAATCTCAGTATAGTAGCATATTCTTCCGAAGTTATTCTTAGTCAGTGATCGTCTATCAATGGAGAAAAATTAACTTGAAACTGCACAAGATTGAATGGCTGGTTGTTCTCCATACGTACTTAGAAAACGGTATCTATTTCTATCCTTACAAGTCTTTATTGGACTTTTGGGCAACATGATTGGCAATAAATGGCGAAAGATATAATAAGAAACATAAGTCCTTTCAGCCCGCCATGCCCGACAGATCGCAGCAGTCACGACGCTCTCCGTCACTGTCTCTGGCGGTTTTTAGGACTTTTCGCATTGAGATCTCTAGTCTCCCGAAACCTATGATATATATAGTGAAGCTTCTCCGTCGTGATTATAGTGATTCCATTGTTTTACATTTTAATCCCACAGTGATAATGCTAAACGTTTTCTTTCGATCGAAATTTAGTTCTGTCAAGGTCACACCACCAGGGGATCTAGTAGTTCGGCGAATCGATCATCTCCATCCACTCGCGAATAGAAGTAATAATTATGATTTTTCAAGAGTCTAACCGATAAATGTTTGTAAAGAACAATTGAAACCTTGAAATCGAAATAGCCGCTTAACAAAACCAGTTTTCTTTGTTTAAGAGCGATTATAATAGTTAGTCAAGCTCTCTGATAATTCAGGTTTTGATCTTTCCGAAAATGCATGATTCAGAGAAAAAAGTGAACATATCCCAAAGTGTTTTGAAGAAATAGAAATTTTGATGAGCTTTTGTTTTTCAAAAGCTTGTCGAATCACAAAAGAAATTCGTCAAGATAAATCAAGCTATACAGGGTTCGATTTGTTTTCTCGGACCAGATTTTATCTTAGCAACAAAGATTCTTAGACTACAGTAGTTTCGATTACATAATACTCCAAATAATTGTGATCAACAGCTTAATATATCACTGCAGTTAATGTTAATAATAAATATACTATAAACAACAAAACTTTTCAAAGCTTCTTCGAAGTTTAGATGAATTTTCATCAGTGATGAAGTCGAAAACTGACACGAGTACTTATCCAATGGATACTCTTTATTTGAGTTCATATTTTGCTCATAACTAGGACTCATAGTTTAGATGAAAACTATAAAAGGATTCATCCTCTTGGGCTCTTCTTCTTGAGTTATGTTCATTTTACTGAATTTTCGGCTTAGTGCAGGTGAATACGACACAACCATATTTAGAACTTTCGTCTGGAATTTTCTTCAATAAAAGATTTTATGATGTTTATTATATCCTGATACTGTCAGATCATACGGATATGATTCTCTTCACATATCGGCTACCCAAAAAAGTTGGCTATTCTGGGAGATTTTGTAAGAAAGCTGTGTTTTCTTTGTAAATGTGTTATCTCGAAGGAGAAGCTTCTGATTTAGCAGAAGCTTTCAGAATATGATAAGTATCATGAGCTCTGTTTTGGGAGGAAATTCTAGATAGAAAGCGTTCATTTGGCTATTTTTGTTCTATTCTGCTATATACCGGAAATTCATAAAAATACTCAAAATTTGAGAATGAATGTTTAAGAAGACGAATCCTTTTAACGTTTTCATTTAAATTAGAAGTCCCACTTATGAGTAAAATATGAACCTCAATAGAGAGTGTTAAATGGAGGGGTTCTCTCATCAATAAATGATTTAGTGCAAGAGGAAAATTTCTGAATCTTGTTTCGATACATTTCTAAAAGTTAGCACAAAACGAAGCAAAGCTTGATGCAATCGATGATATTGAAGAAAACGAGAAAGGAACTCAATATTTCTTTCAGATAGACTACGTGAAATAGACCGAATAATTTCTCATGGTCATGAATACGGCAGAAGAATGTGGAAGCAATATTATCGAGACAAATGATAAGTTCAAGTACCCATCATTTCTCTTGTGTCCACCTTCAACATATAAAAAGCGTGTGCCCAATAACTGTTACATGCAACAAATGACAGAGGAAGAACTTAAACCTAATTACAAAAAGGCCATGGAACAGTTTATTAATTTCTACAGATTGATCGCTACAAAAGCTTTGGTATACTTATTACCATGTCCTGACGATGTTGCACTTCAAGATTTGCCGTTCACTGCGAACATTGGTATAGTGTTGACTCACTTACCAAATAGAAGAATAGCAATCGTCTCTAATTTCACTTCAGAACCGCGAAAAGGAGAAACTGAATTTGGCGTGAAATTCTTTGAATCAATGGGATATGAGACATTTGTGCCAGACACAAAATTCGAAGGTGAAGCTGATTTGAAATATTTATACGGCAATGTATATGTTGGAGGGTACGGTATACGGTCCGAATTGGAGACCTTCAAATGGATGGAAAATTCATTTAACATGAAAATAATTAAATTGAAGATGAAAGATGAGCGCTTTTTTCATCTCGATTGCAGTGTATTTCCATTAACTTCAACGAAGACATTAGTGTGTAAAGAATTATTCACTGAAGAAGAAATGCGGACTTTGGAAGAAGTGACAGGAATCATCACGGTCGATCTTGACATCGGAAGTCTCTGTGTTTGTAATTCTCTCCGTATTGGGAATGTTATCTATAATAGTAATAATGCCTCATTATTCGAGCAGGGTAGTGATCAAGCTAACAGTGAAATACGTAAAAACAGCTTTCTGATGAAAGTTGCTGCCGACCATGGTCTTGAATTGGAATTCGTCGAGTTGGATGAATACTGGAAAAGTGGAGCAGTTTTATCCTGTTTGGTCATGCACATGAATAGATATAATTATTAACTGAAAAAAATATTGACTATCTTCCTTGTTTCACTTATCTAAGAATATATTTATGCTCGTTTACAGACGTTGAATTTTGTTTTTATTTGTTCCAATATGTAATTCATCGTCTGATGCCCAAGTCGGGAGTCAACTAAATATATAAAGAATCAGTTGTATTCCTATAGCTTGCATACGTATTGGAATGAAAATGACACGCTCAGAATTTGTGAACAAGTCTTGCTTCATTTCAGTAAGTTACCAGTGTATTCGAACTGTTCTGAATAAGTAGAAGTATATCTAGTTAGTCAGTATTAGTATCCAGTCGGTTGTCAATTTAAAACTGTATTCTTACGTGCAGAAGAGAAAGATGCTTGGTAATCTTATGCGATGCAAGTACATCAGAAATATTATGGATATCAGATGCCATTGTAGGGGACGTCGCACAGTGCATGTTTCGAAAAGCTTGAATATACTATTAATTTTTGCTGTTCAAATCCATGTTCGAGTTTATCCATAAAGTTTTTTCGTCCGTCACTGTCGAAATAGGCTTTACTTTATCATACATTGATTGAAAATGTTCTTCTCAACATGCATATTGTTCACATTGATGGTCGAGTTCTTTGCTGAAGGTAGAATGTCGATAGCACACAAATTCAAGGCCATGGTAAATTCCTGCTTCCAAGAAATTCAAATTTTCTCACATCACTATATAATGAGCCGTACCACGTACTAAATGTTGCTACAATGGAGCCGCTTAATCTATACGATTTACAGTTCCTCATTAATCCCCAAATACTACAGTCAAGCAACATAACTCCTGTCATCGTATCATCAAGGATCAAGAAATTCATCTTAAACCATAAAGCATATACAGATAAAGTCTACATGTTACCGAGTTTCGTTGGGTCAGGAAATTGATTTTACTCCGAAAAGTATATATAGGTATCGTCTATCAATCTCAGTTTCGGTTGGGTTCGGTTGGATCATGAAATCCATATTCTTAGAGTTAGCTGTTCTAAAATTCTTCATTCAGTAGCGTTCATCTCAGCAATGATACTTATAGGTTTCAGGTGATTGATTTGCTGGATATTCGACGTCTCAAATATATTTAAATGAAGAGTCTTGACTACCAAATGTGAATGAGAGTGAAGTGGATAACGAAATCCGTATGCAGATGCGCATGATAGACTTGGTATCGAATCGCTTCCGGTTTTTGCTAACTCACGTGGGACTTGTGCACCATAACTGTCATTCCAACTCATCTGAAGCGAACGAAAGTGATGGATACTCTGTGGCGACTTGGTCTAAATCTATATCTGACGGTGTAGGAGGTATGTGTGATAGGAGTTGTGGAGGTATGGATGATAGATCAGAGGGAAAGCGTCTTTTTGTAATTGGTTGCGCCCCATTTTCAGCGGCGGCCAAGTCAGGTGTGATACCTTGAGTTTATGCGTTCAGGTATGTTTTTTCTTCCGTGGTACCTACACGATGTGAGATATCTAGAGTTTATATTTTTCAGTCTGTTCGTTGTTCCTCGCACCCATACTATTTGGGATGCTCTGAGTGCTTGTTGTTGGTTTATCAGGGAATATATCCTGTATCTTTTATATTTCGCATCGCTCTATAACTGCTTTCCCTCCCATATCTGCTTTCCAGTTACTAGAATGGGGTTCGGGCGAAATCCGATGAAGATATCATCTAACCAATTTCAAAGATACACGCCTCAATGCGAAATAGTTGTCAAAGCTAAGTGAATTTCTTGATCCAATCCAATTCTAAAACATATAGACTACACCTCTATATACTTTTCGTAGTGAAATGAATTTTCTTATCTAACCCAACCGTAAAGATATACACTTCATTCGTATGTGCTATTTATATTAAATTCTTTTTTCTATGCCTATTTGTCGAGCCGCTGATTTGAGATTCCTTGAAATTTCCCCAAAGTCGATTTATTTGAATTTTCTGGAAATAGGAACTTACCATGTCATGATAAATTCGTAATATTCTTTTTGCGCCACTTCATATGTCGTACAGAAACAATGCTTGTAAAGAGTTATCATTCAGAATCGGTCAAAATCAAGATTCATCATACGTTTTTATTTGCTGATTTTTCATGTGCAGAAATATGTAGTTTTTTTTATAGTTGGTCACATGTTCTAAAACTGCTTGCAGTAGGCTCTTTAAACACGACAGAAAACATAAGTTTTATTGCCACTCTAGAACCTTACTTACATTTGAAAAGTACGCCATTTGTTGAGGTAATTTCATTACAAAGATACCTTCTAATTCATTTTTAGCCAAAAGCAAGACATTTGTGATTCTATGAGTGAGTGCTCTAATGTTACGTTTTTTTCCACTCTATCGAAAGAAGTAAATTGCTTCTTTTATGAAAATGTCAGCTTCATCAAAAAGTGCGTGACGGAACCGTGATCAAGCGACCAAGTTACTTTGTGCAAAAGCATAGAAACCTTGTTTTTCTCTTATATTGTTATTTTAGACATAAGTTTAGATAGGCGAATATGTTTGAGAATCTCACTACATAACTCTGAAGTCGATTTATGATCGTTCCGACTCATTCATTTTTTACCAGGATTCAAGAAAGCATTGCAGTGGTTACATATGATATGCACTTCATGCTCTCATAATAGAATTTTCACACTATCAGAAGGATGATAAAAAATTGTTTATTTAAATGATTGCTTTTTAACAAATAATACCAGTTGGTTTATTCTAATGAAGTAAAGTTAATTGCCTGGAGAAGTGAACGTTGAGAAAAATATGATCATTTCTTAAAGCGTGATTTCATCATGGAAAGTGTACTTCCGTCATGAAAACTTTTTCTTTCTCTAAATCTATTGTTTCATTTTTCTTGAACTTTCTTGTTTCTTCTATATAGGACATCATTTCAGCTATCACTTTGATACTGAAAGTTTTTCTTCACAGTTTTAGTGGAGTTTATTTTTTAGTTCTTTACACATGATTCGAACTCGATGTTCGTTTTGGATGATTCTGTCACAACCTATATTTCAATTATAAAATTATAAGGGAAGTATTGAGTCTAATAAAACTTTAAGACTTAAAGGAGTTTTCCCACCTAATTATATTCTAAAAATTACAGCTTTATCTGACTTCATTCTGTTGAGGTATTTAAAATACAAAGTGAGACTAGAGATGTGCGAGGTCAATTTTCGGATTGCATGTAACCAGGAGTGGGGCTAGTATCAGACATATCAGTCGTGTAGGAACGGCCATTCTTCAAGAAAAACAAATGAACTTTTGGCTCTTGAAAGCATCACTTTTCTTATATGTAGTCAAGTAATAATTGCATGGATTTCGGGAAACTCGTACCTATGTTCATTTGAAGTTTTACAAAATTTTCAAATTTCTTTCAAGCGCTGCTCATTATTTAAGGGCACCTACGATTTGGATCTTGCGAAAAGGTCGTTGGAGCCAGAACTAGCAACTGGTGTAGAGACGACACATTTACTTTACTATCTAGTTCATTTACCTGGCAACTGTGGCAGTTACCCGCTTACTTGGGTAGTAGATAGAAACGATCATTCCTAGACCGAAACAGAAAAATTATACGTTTGTTCATCTCTAAGATATTACATTATCACCTCTGTGTTTTTCTAATATAGTCTTCGATATCATGTTTTTTCGAGATATATTGTAAGAATCGATATATTGAAGAAAGCCACTTTTTACGCACAATATCCAAGAAATTAATCAGATGTAGTCTACATATCTAAGATAAATACTTACCAGTAATTATTTTCATTGGAAATCGTGATTTTGTAATGAAAAAGGCTATAGCCGAAACTAATTAGATCAAATCGGGCATTTCTGTTGACAGTATGAGTTAATGGTTTTTCACCGGCTTTCATACTCATTTCAGAGGATGCTTTTGCACTCTCGCTGGCTGTATTACACTGTATTGTCGAAGAAATTACTGAGGACAGTTGGCTCATAAGTCGACCCTATTTGAAAATCACTTTGGAAAACAGTTCTACCTTACAAATAATACTTCTCCCTTCACTACCAAATCGTTGCTCGATGCACTTGAATGGTTTTCGTGATTGCTTCATAGCCTATTCCATGCGATACCCCATCAGCCTATCCAGAGCAGATTTATGCCTGTGACAGCATGATGCAGTGTTTATAATCATTAGGTTCTTTAATGCGAAAGAGTCACTTTTTTCAAGGCAGATAGCTTTTCGAGGGCTAAAAAACGATGCCAAAATACAGATGAACGGCTACTTCTCATTTTCGAACATAAAGAAAATTACGTTTAAGTAAAATTACATTGTTTTTGAATTTTCAGCTGAGTTGAACTTGACAATTTCATTACTTTTCTATCAAACAATCAAATATAATACTTAAATTTTAAAGACTTAATCGAGGAGAACGCCTATAAGGAATAAATCATTTTGAAAAATTTGAATAAAAAATTATATATTTTTATTTTAAGAAAAGATACTGTAATTTGTAGAGAACAAAAGTTTTTGATCAGACAAACTTTTCAATTTCGTAATAGTGCTGCAAGTGGTAGAGAACGCCAGTTTTAGATCAGAGATAGCGTTTAAATTTAGTAGAGTTGCTGCAATTTGTAGAAACTCATAGTTTACGAGCAAGGTCATTAATTACGCCTTAGCTAAGAAAAATTTTAATCTAAGTCAAAGCGAGGTTTCAAAAACGTTCCATTGTAATTTATAGCAGTAATTCAAGTTTTATTGCATGTGTAAGGTTAGTGGATCGAAGTTTGCTGTTGCCGAGAAGTCGCTCACCAACACCCCCCATTTCAGACCTGTGTCTTTCGAATGTCATTTTCTGTATTTTTATTTTTGCATATAAATATTTTGCACTTGAATTAGTTGGTCTCCATTAAATGTTTGATTCCATATTATAATGACACATGCATGGTTTATTCAAATTCAAAAAGCAGCTCATGACATTCATAATAACAATTATGTATAGCAAACTCTATAAATTGCAACTCGTGAGGAGTAAAATTGAAGGCATAAGTGTTATTAAAATTGTTATCAGTAAACTTTTTAAAAATTTTAAAAACGAAAAAAAAAAGAATCATTTCTGTTCACTTTTGATTATTGAGCCATCTACTTACGTAACACTGTGACTAATTTGTATCAAAAGATGAGTAAAGATCATTTCTACAACTTTGGGAAGTGAGGTGTCTACAGACACGTGTTCTACCCTATTGTAACGGAACAGGAAGCATTTTAATTGGAAAAAGAATGAAATCTGTTCAGTTTTTTTCTTGGTGCTGCGTTCTGACGTCATTATCTTGCTATGTTTATCAAAGGATGGACGAATATGTTTGGCAGAGTCCTGGACAGAGCGAAGGGTATGGGGAATGAGTGCCAGGGTAATACTGGACAAGGTACCGTTTTTATATAGGGAAATAATAATATATGGTATATTCTGGTAGGGTAGTGTTTGCTTTCTTTGGCGATGCTCTGTTTGGTGTTGCTTGATGGAGCAGAATGATTGGTGAAAGGTTGAAAAGAAATGATTGTGAGTGTTTATAGCTGATTCGGTCTCCGGAAATATCTCGATCCGGATCGCGAAAACTGTCGTGTGTAGTGTTGACGACGATCGGATCCGACTTGTATCCATTCACCGTGTTCGGCGGAAATACAGGTTGTCAAGATTCGTAAGAAAAAGGAGAATGGGATGTGGCCATCGCTTCTAGGTTCAGAAAATGGTAGAACTTTGACGGGAAACTGAGGGAAGAACCGATTTTGGGTTTGATAGCAGAAAATCAGTCGATATTCATCAGAGCTGGCTGTTTGCCGCCATACTTCTTTGACCTGGATAGTCAAGATATGAACAGAATATGGAAATCGGTTAAAAAATTTCAACAAAATAAGAAAAACAGTATGAAATGAAACGAGGTCACAAGATAGTGTTAAGTACGGACCGATTGGGTTCAGGTTTTTAGTAAAACATGAAACTTCGATACTTTACAAGCACTCAATCCCATTGGTCCGCCATTATCATACTCCTGTAGCCTCGATTCATTTACCTTATTTCGGCAGCTTCCTTTAAACGGTATTCATACAAGAAAAATTTCATATGGAAAGATGGTGGCGCCATCTATCATCACGCTGGTTTCGCTTAAAACCTGAAACCAAGCAGAAATGGTACAGCGTCTTTTAGTTATTTTATATAAATCATCAATTCTAGCCACCAACGAAACATGAGCTCGAATGGTACATATCAGTTGGGAATGTTTCATCGTTAGGGAGGAAAATCTTTAGAGTTTGTTGTGATAGTAGCTCCATGTCTCATTTGTACAAACCTATGCATCAAACAATTGATACTAAAAAATTCTGTTACCAGCAAAGCCTACGATTGAACATCTCGAAGCTAAACACCGAATGTGCCATCAGACGACCAGCCATCGGTACATTGTCAAAAGTTACGACTTACTCTACAACGCTAACTATCCACAGTCGAGCCCTAGCTATATGTCAACTTTTTAGTGCGATTACTAATGAAAAACTGTGAAACCGTTCATGCCGCTTCAGCAGTCGAATTCCTTATTGAAGGTTCATACGAGTGTCCCTAAGGATGAGAATGGCGACGTAAGTGTGCCTTTGGATATGGTTTAGCAAAAAAACTTCCGTAAGCCCATTCGAAACCCATCATGCACAATCTACCCTTTTCTTCGCACAAAACTGTCAATCAATCAGAAACCGATCATAATGCAATGACACTTCTATAGGTGGGGCTTGTATCTTGCTGGTCTTCAATAGTTCATTGTTCCAGCAGTCATTCAGAAAGACTAGAGTAAACTTCACTCAATAAATGTTATCGATTCGGCTCATATTAAAAGACTAAACAAAGATGATAAAAGTAGGGAGCAATCCTCAGTTTTCCTTGAACGAATGTTTCTTGCCACAAAATTGGCATTGACAAGATCAGCATTAATTTCCAACAAACTCAATCGAAAATAATCAAGCAGACAGTAGCATTTTTTTCAATTATCACTAGATCAATCGATGTCATTTTTTAGAGCTACCATCTGCCTAGAACTCTTATAAACAAACGGATCATTTTTAACAGCTGTTTTTGAAAGAAATATCCCATTTTCTTAGCAAAAATTACAGCGGAAACTACATGTTTCCTTCGAAATACATTGGCACAAAGCACAGAAGAGAATTGATCAAAATTCGCCTCCTGGTTAGTGCCAATAAGAGAGCAACTATTTAGTGAAAAAGCGAACATTTCTTTTCATTCTTCACAGTTAATGTTTATAACAACACCTGCATGTTATTCTTATCATTCATACGTCGGTAACAACCGTTCAACTATTCACCAACCAAGCAAACAATTGTAACATGACAGAACGAGAAAAAATCCATTAGTTTCTATGGAAATAATTTTCATTCCAATGTTACTTTTTAAGGAGAGAAAATCAATAACGTTTGCATGAAGCATTTCAACATCGCTTCACAAGTTCGTAGAACAACCTTCAGAATTCGTGCATAGAGAGTCTCTCGCAATGTAATCGAGGAGCGAGTAAGATAGGGAAACATACAAACCGAAGGCGTACATGAAAATTGATTTCATCTATGAGATATTGTCAACAATAGCTGAATCCAATGCACATCGACATTTCGGCCCAAGAAATGTTGAGTTCGAACTTTCGGTCAGTCCAAGATTTCAGCAACCTTTCAGCTCGTGCTAAAATTGATCTCATTGACCACCATAAAAAATCTTATCCTTGCAAGTACTTTCTCTATTCAGTAGTGGGGTGCGGCTGCGTGTATGCAATTCGAATCGCGGTTGGGTCTTTTTTTACCCATGCCCATACCCACCATGAGACCCAAAGTATACGAAAAGAACATTCTACAAACAATTATCCTTCAGAGCATAAATGAAAAGTGATTCACGAGAACGATCAAATCAACCAACTATGTGTGTTCTATATTAGCAACAGTCAGCGGAGAGATAAAGAAGGATTCAAAAGGAATTCAATAGCCCACTATTGCTTGTGTATATTCATGTCATATTTATCTGTCAAACTAAGTACTTTATTTGGGTAATGAAGATTATATTGCCTATGATTTGGGCAGAATACAAACATATTGTGACATTTTTAAGTAACCGAAGTCTTTGAGCATTATTTTAGCGAATTGCTGCAAGTATTTCATTTGGTAGCTTTCTTTAAACATTACAAATCACAATATTTTCCGAGANATACCCACACTTAAACAGTCATTCCACTCTTCATACCGACACACGCACACCCATACCAACTCCCACACGCCCACACCCACACACCCACACCCACATACCCACACCCACATACCCACACCCCGATATTGATGTTGCTGAATAAATGGTAAACAGGCCAAAAAATTTAAAACAATTGAGGTTGGACATTCTAATAAACTACTGTTGCCAACACCGCGTTTGTCAGTTGCATATATAGACGCTAAACCCTTCAGTGTACTAACAACAAGAACGGCTTCTTGCTTCAAACTAGATATTGGTATACCACCACCACCTGTAGAACAACATAGAAAGTTTAACTATAAACAAAGACGAAAAGACAAATTGTCTGGTATTCGCCATAAGTGATGAGATGTATTTTCAGTTCCTTGTATAAAATATCGTTTGACGAATATTGAAATTGTTTCCGTGCATGTTGTTAAATTTGAGATATAATTTCAATTGATTGGAACATTTACAAACATGCATTGAGCATAGACATTATTCACTGTTGTAGTCTAAATATAAGATGGCGTATTCCATTAAACAACGTAATAATATGTTTGACACAAACCTACTCCGTTGGAAAGAACAGAGCAATTGAACCAGTTTGATTTAACTACTGGAAATGTTGTCAAAGGCGTGTAATTGTCTGATGTTGCATACGTTGCAATAGTACAGAGTAGTATTATGGTTGTTGTACGAAACCTGTTTGTCATCGGTTATTGTTCTCTAACAAATATTGATTTTAGAAGAGAACAAGGTATCAAATACTTGCCAAATTTATCGTGCGCTCTTTATAAGAAAAATGAACAAGAAACTTCACTTAAATGCCAAGGTTGACTCAGATAAAGATAAAAATTGATAAGAAAGAGATTTAAACTAAAAAAATAAAATGTGTCACGTTTGTTGTTTCTAATGATTCGTTTAAGATTGTGTTGACATGATGTGTAAACATATGAAAGTGAAGCATTACTAATTAAAAACGTTAAAGAATTGCATGCATACGACGGGCAAGTACAATAAATCTCCAGTAGTCGTCCATTTAACTATGAAAGCACTATGCTTATGATAGATGTTGATACAAATTTAACTTGATATTATATTTGTACACCAGAAATATTGTTTTCTGTGAAATGGCACGAGCAGAATATACTGGTGATGAATAAACGAAGATAATTAGTTATGAAAACAGATACTCATTTAAATTCGACTAACATAGTATTTTAGATGATTTCAAAACGATGGGTTAAAGTTAAGATTTTATAAGCTTTTTGTATATGGACTCTTAAATAGTGTACGCATTGTTGTTCGAGAATAGTAATAAAATCTTTAGAACATTTGAAAAATTATTTTGGATGGAACTTTTTTTTTCGTATTTTCACTAATACAGCATCCGAAATTAATCATTGGATGTTGTTTTGGATGTGCGCACACATCGCTCTTCTTATTACGCTAATCCTTTCACATACGCACACCAATTCTATATAAATATCATTTGCATTGTATGCATTTGTAAATGATAGCATCGGGCAATTTCTTGACTGTCTGATAATGCTGAACAATCTATATCAACTTGAGATTGTATTGTTCAAATAATTGTTGGTTTTAGAATCAAATTTCAGAATTCGGTACAAGAGTCTATTTCTGCATTAAATGAAAATACTAGAATGGAATTATCTGCTCTCTTTGGATCATATTATGACCTCTTCTGGTATTGTTAGATCGACTGAGAATTTTGTCACAAAAATTGATAATAATATCATCTGTTTTCATTTTTGGTTTTAAATTCAAAATTTCGATTTTCATTAACTTTACATTTGACAGTTAAAATATATCAAACAAAGTTAGATGAGATAGTAATGTGACCTGAAAAAAGTTGACATTCCTCTCAAGATTCTCTCTGAGAATCAGAAATGGTTAAAAAAAGAAGGGCATATTTCCTATTGCTTCGATTCACAGCATCAATAATTTCATCGATAAAGTAGAGAGTCTCTAATTTTGAGTCAAATATATATTCGAGTTTGAATATGGTGCATGAAAAATGTGACTTTGTAATCTGAAATTTTATTGTACACCCTCACTGGTACAATGCCGGTATCACAGATAGTGTGGATATGGTTGTTAATGAGAGACCCACATTCACATTCATACCCATATGTTTGCATATGCACAATATAAGCATGAATTTTTCTCTGTCATTCATTACTAACCAGTACCCTGCTCATTTAGACAATGAAACTGCCAATACAGCAATGTATCTTTCCATCGCTTTTGTCTTCGAAACATATTTCGTAGTACAAGAAATACTTGAGTATTTTCTTTATACACTACGTTGCTGACTGACAACGCTCATAAGAAAAACGAAGAAACTGCTTAACACAATGCATGCGCTTGTACAGAAGTCTTTCTAATGTCAACATCAGCATTCAATCACTCGTCTTTTTTTTTCTTCTGTTTTAATCAATTACATTTGTCCTTATGCTTCTTTGACTCACTTAGGGAAGCAAAAGAACTCGTTGAGTTTCTATCGTGGGTCAGTTACTCAATAGTTCAATGAAGTAGTCAACTGACTGATCGATGATATCTTGCCATTGGCATTCTTCGTTTTGTTTGTTAAAAAGACTCTGATACACATGAAATTTTAGTCAAGGATAGAATGTTTTTCTCCATATTCTATCGCATGAATCGATCAAAGAGAACAAGCACTTGTATTTCACGAAAAATCGTTTGATCATGAAACACATCGATGTGTTACATTACAATTCGACTACTGTTCATAGCCTGGGAGAATCTAGCGGACAAGAAAGGTAACATCGATTAGAAAGAAATCTCTTGAACAAAGAGAGAGAGAATCGACACTGATCAGAAGAGATGGAGACTCACAGAACAGAAAAAAAAGTAAGAAAATTGTTCGCAGTACTCTCCATGCGGTTTCCACTTCTGTTCTTTAACTGCGAAGCTTTACTAGCGAAACATAACATTTCATCAACACCATTTATGTGAACTATTGAAAAACAAATGCCGATCTTTCGTAACATTCAACTCAACAACAACAATGGATTCTACAACGACGATGTTGATCGTGCTAACGTATGCCAAAGTGAATGATTTCATTGAGTGCAGTTGCTAAAAGTTGTAGCTTCAGTTCAGAGTACTATGCGCCATGTGAACATCATGGTAAAATGATCATTCTTTTAAATTTTCAAACAGACATATCGTGCCATGAGTATGGAATTCAGTTAATGTATCATGATCTATTCAAACGAGGGTATGATGTGTGCCACAAGGCATGGGACGTTGGTCTTCTCTTTGCCTAGGCTCTCATCATAGAATACTTGAATAGTTGAATATCTTTACTTGAATTATTCAACTAGTGAATAGTTACATATCTGGAAAGTGCTTCAATAATTGAATTAAACTTTCTGGTTTAACACTACTGGTAAATTTGTTTTTCATGACAAATCTATAGGCAAGCGACACTTTATTGAAAATTCAACAGCTCGATAAATGGACACTCATTTTGACTGAAATTTTCAGGATATTTCAAGAACCATTAGACCTATCTTAGCCTTGCTGAAACCTTCGTTTGTTTATAATATGAGTGTAAACGGTGGATCACAGCTGAATTCGTTCTATCGCTAGGCAACAAATGAAAATAACCTGTGGAAAGATTTCTCGCATTATAGTTAACTTCTTTTTTGTAGCCAATCACAGATAGAGAAAGACATTGCTTGATCCTACATATCTATAACTAAAATAAACTTCTATGATTTTAGGTGCTGTCTTCAACGGTTTCAACTCATCATGTAGGTTTTGGTTTAGTATTACTAATAATCTGTTTATTTGTGGGTATTTATTTCGATTTTCATCGTGAATCATTGCCTATGAGTCAAAAAGCATCTAATTCTCATTGTTTTAAATGGGCTTCTGCCAATCATCAAGTACCTACAATATATGAATGTTCAAATTATGCACACATAAGTAGTTTTGTATGGACTTATAGTGGTACTGGAATAATGAAATATATTCAATGGATACTAATACGAAAATTAGGAAATATTAAAATTACTCGTTTAAATAATAATTGTCATATTATTGAAGAAAATTATTTTTCTTCAAAGTCAACAAACGACATGTTTATTCAAGTTTATATTATGTCTCTATCAACTAATTTAGCTTATAAATCACAATGTTCAGAAAAGTTTAATCAAATAGCAAAAGTTAGTTCAGGACGTATTAATCGAATATATTTTAAAAGAAAATCAATTAAAGCAACACTTGTATTTCAGCAATTAGATTTAATGAAATCGAATTTCAATATTACTTTAAGTTTTAATAATTCTTTCAAAAAATTGATGAAGAAAGCTATTTATACTGTAAAACGTTTTTCAAGTTATTTCACATCTGTTGGATCTATTAAATGGATAGTTATCCATTCAGAAGATTTAATTAAAACAAATTTAGTCGATTGTGAAAAAGTCTTGACCGATTTTATTTCATTGTTAGGATTGAATATTTCATCATTAAAAATTAAAAATATAATTCAATATGATTCTCATCAATTTATTGAAGATTCAACTTGGTGGGATCAATCAAATGTAGGTGAAAGTATTCTAGACATATCAATACCATATCGTTCAAAAAATTTTACATATTCTAATGATTTTTATTATTTACATGGTGATCGTTCATTTATACAATATTTATCTGATAGTCGTCAATGTTAAAAGGAAGGTATATTTGCTCAAATGCAATCTGAAACAATAACTAATCGTACTTCAACTGACAATACAAGTCGATGTTTATTAAAGCCATTTGATTGTGATTTTGGTGATTTATATTCATTTCAAGATCAAGAACAACTATATCAAAAATCTAATCTAAAACCATTGAAATGTAGTTTTGCTATTCCATCTATTTTTGATAAAGTTAGAAATCGATATGGTCGAAATCATACATGTGAAATTATAATATTCACATGTATTACAAATTGCTATGATCCTCTACCTCAAGTACATGGTGATATTCTATCTTCATTTTGTTTAGTTGCTTTGCTTGATACAAAAACAATTACTGCTTATAAAAAAATTTATTCAATAAATTCTAATTTTCGATGGGATTTAGTTGATTTAGGTGCTGATGCTACACCCTTTAGTGTTGCTGCAAAATCAACAGAAACATTAAAGATTGTTGGACAACGAATGTTTCCACTAGCAAAATGGATTATTTGGCTTGATGGTAAAGGACAAATTAATCGTATTAGTGAACTATTGAAAGAAGTAAGAGCTCCAGTGATTGGTGTCCCTCATTCAGATGCAGAAAGAACTTCCGAGTCTGAAGTGAATCCTACCATTGATCGTATATATGTAAGAGAAAAATCATTATCTCAAAGATTAAATAATTCAATAATGGACATTAAACTTCAAGAAAAAGAATATCAACGTGATGGATTTTATTCTCGTTCAAATGCACTTAAATTAAAAATGTATGATATTGTAATATTTTTATACAGAAATAATCATCCATGTATTTTTCGTTACTTGTGTGGATGGCATAATGAAGTGAATTATTTTTCATATAGAGGACAATTATCAGTTTATTATTCAGCTGTTCGAATGAATTTAACTGATTATTTACATTTTTTACCATGAAAGTTTTATTATTATGTCGGTCATCAATCAGTTTGCTAGAAAACTATCTATAATTGAAATTGAATTGTTTAAAATCAAAAATTTTTGTCCTAATAATTGTACATATTCTTGATGGAATAATATTTCTGCCTCTTCGACTCACTTTTCTTTGCTATTCCTCATTATCTATGCCTTTTATACACTAGCCATCTGTTGTGCATTCTTATATTGTTAGTTTCTTTCTAAATAGACTCATCCACTTTCTCAGTATGTTTAAATATATTTTAATATGAGAACAATTTACTATAAATCTATTTCTGAACAAGTGATTGAAAAATTGAGAAAAACATGTCAAAATACAAAATATAAAATCTCATTCGTTCAGTTATACACTGATCAAAAGAAGAAGAAAGTTCAACAATTAATAGCATTCTCCTATTGTCATAGTAAAGATCCATCAATTGTTCAACAAATTCAAGGGTAAAGTACTGTCAAATGGTGATACACCAGAAACTGATATTGATAAACAATTATTCTGGAATGAAAAAAACATTATATTGAATTTCATTATCAAGTTGTATTAAAATCAGAAATTGATGAAAAATTGTTCAAACTCATTCAGAAGAGATGGGAATCGAATTTTGAATTTAAGTTTTATCTATCATCTTATATGCTTAAACGAATCGATCATAAGAAATATCATTATATGATTACTTTGCGTTTATTTAATGTATCTTGAAAAGAAACGTTTCAAATGAATGATGAAGTTGTCAACTATTTCAAAGGAACTATTTTTCTACCATCAAAAGTTGAATGTGAATTTATTGTTTATGACACAAACTATTCTTAAAATAAAAATATTGTATTTTACTATTGTGTATAGTATATACATTTGCTTTGATATCATGAATTTAATAAACGATTATCATAAAATTATGACTAATTCATTGATCACAAAAAGAGTTTGCTATACATTTTTGCCCGCATTCACACTCTCCATTGCTGGTTCTAATAAAGAATAGAGTATAGATCAGAATTATTCACTAGTGGAAAGAGAATAAAAGCATCCTTTGTTACGAATATTTTCTTTGACGACTGCATGTGAGCTCTACAATGAACGGTTTTTGGGAAAAAATTGTAAAAGCGATTTGTGCCGATCTGCTGATGTTTTCTTTTTGAGACAAATGAACCAAAAGCGTTTTTTGGAAGTTCATTGAGAGAATAAGTTAAAATAGAATATTTCTTATTCTATGAAAAATTTTTGTGTGATAATTACATCTTTTCTAGATAATAATTCTCGTAAGATGAACGTAAAGTGAGAAAAAGTATGAATATGTAGAGAGAAAATCCATCGACCTGAACTCGATCTGCAACATTTGCAGCGATCCCTTCAAAGATTCTCATTTTGTTCATTCTAACAATAAGTTATCAAATATTTTCGGACAGGTAACCAAGATCAGTTTGATGATCAACTATCTGGTTATATAATTACTTCGAAAGTTTTCGATCAATATTCAGCAACTGGAATGACGGTATGAAGCAGCGCTAGGTGCTAGTTGATCAAAAACCGTTACTAAACAATACACTAGCATTCTAAAAACTGATTCGAATGGCAGAAATAAAACATGACCATGGGCAATGTGACTAGTCGGTTTCGCAAATACAATGTCAAAGTACAAAGATGGAAATATCATGTATGAATTTATGACAGAAACTGTACCCCATGCTAGCAAGCGAGCCAAAATACCAGATGAAATCAATGAAATGTGAACGAATAAATTCTATTAATAAAACAGTGTCAAAACTAAGAAAAGGAGTATAATCGCAACTCAACTAAATCAATTTTCCTGCGCAAATGTTTCTATTGTTTTCTGTAATAGTTTCATGTTTATCTCAAACATACTAATACTAATCATCAGTATATATATATATAGTTAGAAGATCATTTATATGATAAGACCAGTGATTAATTTTTGCGCATATATTTCGGATCTATATTGAATTGATCGACGTTCAATTCAAGGACACTCATTGAACTAAGACAACTATTGGAAAGAATGTTCTTATTTTCTGTAGCCATCGATGCAGTTTCTTAAATGCTTTGTGATAGATTATATCAACATACACAGAAGACTTTTTTTAAACTATTAACGAAGAGGCACCAGTATTTTCTAGTTGTTATTGAATTCTCGAGTCGTATGTAGAACCACGAATGAATCTGTTTTTTTTTATAATACTTGTAACGGCTCACTACCAAAAGAGATACTTAATTGATTTACATAATTATTGGAAAATATCTTGAGAATCTGAGTGAAGCTGGTAAGGGTACTAGTAAAGGCAGGATGCACACCCACGCCAAACACATGTTTTAAAAAACTGCTTCAAATACACGCATTTTTTATTTCTCCAATTAAAATGTTCTATTGCAAATCAGAGGACGAAAGAAGAAAAAATTATTTTGAGTATGTAATAATCGACATGTGAGAGCAAAAGAAAGAAGTTCTTCATTCGATATGATAGATTGTATACAGAACGAAGAAATTCAATTCACATACACTTAACTTGAATGAGATAGATGGTAAATCATCGAACAATATATGGCTTTTCTTGTGTTTGTTTTTATATGCACTATTTGAATGAATAAATTACTTCTATTGTCTTTATGAGTTTTTTTTATTACAATCAACGATAGTATATTGTAATTTCGACTATTCCTGTTTCATTGTAAAAAAAATTGTATTCTTCTAAATAGTTGTTCTATGATGGATAAAAGAAAAGAAGCAGTTGTCTTGATTGGAACCTTTTTGAGATGTTTCTATTGACTCAATAAAAGTATTGTGTTTTGGTGAACAACACAATGAAACTTTCTGTCGATAAAAAAGAAAAATGAACAACATAACAAAGTCAATATTTTTATATTTGATTGAATCATTCAAAAAATATTTTAGTAAAAAGAAATGCAAACAACTGAGCAACGAAAAAGTTTTGATTTATGTGTGAAAGAAGTGCATATTCTTTTGAGAGAAAAAGGCTTGATAAGTTTTACACTAATTAGCAAGTTTTTCTCTCACCGAAAAATGAGAGCTAGCCTCGAATTGCGTTGCAGTCACATAGGCTCAGATCATATAGTAACATAATAATTTTTGTTAATTTCATAAGTACATTAGCTACTGCAGTTGCGTCATGATATGAGATTACCAGTGCTTTGTCTTTGTTAACTTGCATTATAATTATTTATATTTATTGTTTCTTTTAGCTGATTTGATTATTGTGTGGGATGCCATGTTAAGCAGTGATAGTGAATATGATTCAGATAGAAAATACGAAACTACATTTAGATATAGACAACTTCGAAGAAAAATGAATTTATATGTTAAAAACTTCGGTAGCAAAATGAACGAAGGAAAATTATGTAAACTCTTCGCTAAATACGGTACGATTATCATTTGTAAAGTAAGTGAACAAAAAGAGACGGAGGTATATTATTTTGTTTTGCTTTCTTAATTTAACTTAAGATTCCGATGAATCAATATGAATGTCCGAAGGAATTTGACTTTGTCAAATTTTTAAATTCATCTATGGAAGAAAATGTAAATAATCTTTTTTCTTTTATTGAATATTCTGAGAGGTTAAACTTTATTCATGATAGGCTGTTGCAAATCTCAACGGTTTATTATTAGATAATGGAACAAAATTATGTGTTTGTTTTTTTTTTCAAAACAAAGAAGACCGCCAAAAAGAACAACGAGAAGTCTATATTAAATTATGTGAAGATCGAAATTTATATATTAGTAAGCTGGATGAAAGTATTGATGATCGAAAATTAAATGAAGCGTTTGCCACAAAATGGTAAAATCAAAAGTGCTAGGATAAAAAGCACAATATAACTAGAAAAGAGCTGATCCGTTTTTATTACAGGTTATGATAAAATATGGTCGATCACAAGGTTATGGATTTGCATGCTTTAATACAGCTGACGAAGCCAAAGAAGCTATAGATGGTATGAATGGAAAAGAACTTGGTTTAAAGCCAATCTATGTAACGATGAACAAAGGTTCATCGAAAAGTCAAGTGTCTTAATATCATCGATATGCGCACATAAGTAAGTATGCCTCACTGGTGTATTCTTCGAGCTGGATACACTGACACCACTCATTTTGAAACATCCTATATGTCTATATTTATAGATCCATTTTCACAAAATGGAAGAACATCATCTACAGCAAGTAGTTCATCACGACTATCGCCTACAATAAATTCGCCGTTCAATGATCATCAGTTTCCATACAACATTACGAAAAACTCAAAAGTTGGTCGTCAATGTTCTCAATCGAATTCTTCTAGTGCAGAACTCAATCAAAGAATAAATCATCAGAAAAGTACTTCATCGAATGATGAAAATGAAGAAAATAAATCTGAACTTTCAAAACAAATTTATGTTGATGTACGAGTATTTTGCATCGATTCTCAATTCTTATTTCTAAAATAGAAATTTAAAAGTTCAGTATTATACATCATCCGATGAAAAAGAACCTAGGTAGAAACGTAGGAGATTATTCCGATAGGAAGTCTCTGAAAATCAATTGAACTTGAAAGCTATGTTCTGCACAGGAATATTTTCAGATGTTTCCCATGACTTTAGAACAATTTCTCACAGTTTCCGGTAAGAAACAGTCGAAAATCAATGACAAAAATCTGAAATATTCCAGGTTCCATCAGTTTTATGTATTTTCCTATCCGATACCTCAATTTGCCAACACCTTTACAGTCTAATGCCACGGAATCCGATTATTTATGGAGTCCCAAATCATTAATCTGAAAAGTCAATTTTTCTTCGCTCTATAAGCAGTGTGACTAACGAAGAGCTATGTCGTTCTGTTCAAAAAAGGAAAAAGCTTCTTATCAACTGGTTGAAAAATATTACTTTGAGAACATGTTTATTGAAGAGCTTTAAGGATCCATATGTAGCGCTGTAATTTATAGGAACTGTGTGGATTCCTTTTTGAAGATACTTCTCATTGTTTTTGCACCGTTTGATTTATGGGCATGAGATTAAAATAACTTATACATGAATCGAAAGAGGAAAATGTTCTATCTTCTGGTAAAAAACATTTTCTTGCAGCACTCTTCTATTGAAGAAAAATAGAAGTAGACATGTGCCCCATGGCTTTTGCACCAGATATTATATTAAAATCTATAGCTAAAAGACATCAAGACTGAAGTCTCGGCTGTTTTTCCCTCTTCTACAACCACATGTACATCTACCCTGTAGCTAGTTATCATTATTTTTCTTTCGTCAAGATTGAATAATGCTTTTGCTCTGTCACACATTGTCAATTTGTCACCATTATTTAAGGAGAAGGGTATGAAGTTTTAGAGTGATAAGAAAAAGGTGCACTCATAGTAAACAACGAAACAATAGTGTAACAAAGATGATGGAGCAGCCCTTTATAAGGGAGAAGTCTTACAGTGTCTGCAGTGACCATTTATTCTTTCAATTCTTGAATTCAAGGGCTGCACAATCGAACTGAGAAGCGAACAACTGGTAAGAAGTGTCTTACAAAAAAGAAAATCAGCAAATTGTTCTTCTCGTCTAAACTCTGACTTATCTTTCACATCATCAGCAACAACTCGTTTTTCGGCAACGCAGATTTGAGAAACTAGGGTGTGACTGTGGATATTTGGCTGTGGTAGCGTGTCTGGATTCTTTTGGTTGTATACTTGCGTGATTCTGATACAACATACTGATAGCATTGGAACATCGACGTTTACTGCTCAGGGTATGCTTATTATACTGCTAAACATCGCTGTCCCAGTGTGCATCGATGTCGGTGTAGTCACTGCTACAGTGAGCTCACTGTTGGTAGCGTCGGTGATTGGTAAACTGGAGCAGCACATTCCGAGGTGAAACACTAATAAAAATATGTTCTCTGTTGTCGATACACGAGATGGAAATGACGATATACATTCACCAGGTGATTTTTCTTCTTGCCATTCGTATATACGTTGGATACTAATAAAGATAAGCAAAACGACGTAATGTCTTGCCTGCTGAAAATATCATTGAAACACTATCAATTCTATATACTTTCCTTTCGAGTCGTTCTGTAATCTTTTTAAAAAGTTTGAAGTTTACTTGGCTCTTTTTAAATAATAATTAAATATCTTCTACATTACAATCAGCGTACTTTTGTACTACTCCATGTACTCTAGGAGTACGAGAGTACATGGTTTCCCTCTTGATGACATCCTCACTTGATTGGTCATACATATAAGAGAAAAGAAAAAACAATCTATTGTCTTATCTGTTTCAGTTAATAAAAATCAGTGGCAGAATCAGATGGATCAAGAGACTCAGCCCTGACCCAAAATGCTGGTTTCGCCACTGATAACAATAGGAGTAAGACAGGTAGCGNATTTTAATGTCACTGTATCATCATCCAATACGAATCTATCTTTTTGTTTAATGACAAATCGAGTCTTTCAACAATATTGCACATATGGTTATGCTTTTATCCTTATGGGTATTTTACCTCTTGTCATAATGGTCTTATTCGATCATTAGCTGGTAAATTAAAAGCTACAAGAGCAGCAATCACGAATGGTATTAATACAAAGATATTGAAAATAACTTGAACAAGTACCATTTTTGTTAATTGTTTATCTAATTCACGTCGAACTAATGGAACAGTTTGATAAGCCAAGTTTCGTACATTATAATACGCTAAGGAACCAAATAAGACCATTATGACAAGAGGTAAAATACCCATAAGGATAAAAGCATAACCATATGTGAAATATTGTTGAAAGACTCTATTTGTCATTAAACAAAAAGATAGATTCGTATTGGATGATGATACAGTGACATTAAAATAAAGTAGAGATGGAATTCCATGAAGAAGCCAAACTAAAATAGTTCCTATTACAGCATATCGAGCTACTTTAATATTATTCCATCGATGCCAAAATGGATTAAAACAAGTTGCTAAAAATTGGTCAAGTGTTGCGAAACACATACATGTTAATGAAGTTAATAAAAATAATTGAATAGAAAAAAATCGTATTTTACAATAAATTATTGATTTTGCTGGCCAATCAATTCCATAACCATAAATTATAATATGACTAAGTAAACTATTAGTTAAATGAGCAATATTAGCAAATGACATAGCTGTTAAATAAAATGCACATGAATTTTGTCGAAATGTTTGAAGACTTAAAAATATGATAATATTTAAAAGTCCACCAAAACAACCAGTTATTAGAATAAATAAACCCAAATAAATAGTAACTTGATGTGAAAGAATTGTAAAGATTGAAATAGTAGCAGTTGACATGATTTTTCAAATTGAAACAATTAATGATCTACTGATAGAATGTTAGTCTTTTAAGCACGTTGAATTTTTTACGATTAACATATAATATAAAATATTATTTTCATTATATATGTTATTGAAGATGCTTCTAATAAGTTTATCAACAATATAAAGAATTTTCCCTAAAGGTAAAGACGTCAAAGCTTGTATAATATGGAAGAATACTTAAATGCTTAATTTAAAAATAGTAATAAGATTAGATATATATCATAAAGCAATTATTAAAAAGTGAAATGAAAACAACATATTTCCCAATTTTTACATCAATGATGCAACATCAGAAATAAAACAGATTTTGTGTTTCACTTAAAAAAATAGGACATCATTTTATTTTGTAGCAATTCTGTACCTATTAACTAATAATAGTGTCTTCTATTTGGATATTCGACTAAGAATAAAAGTGAAAGTATCAGTTTTAACCTTTGGCAGTAAAATTAAATTAAATATCTTAAAAATGAATGTCAATGAGTAAATAAAGAATAAAAAGAACGCACTAGAGGCGGCGATAGGGCCGCACTAAAATAAAAAAATATGAAGAATAATCTAAAAATATCTATAAGAACAAGTACTAAAGAAAGATTAATGAAGAATAGCAACAAAAATATGAAGATTTGCATTTGTAAATTATTGTTAAGGCTAGGATTCTAGTTAGAAAGGTAATTGAATACGATTAACAGCAATCCTACACAATCGTACTAAGTATCTATAAAACAGCATTATTGATAATAGTTTTAAAAAAGATAAAGTCTGACACTTTATGTAAGTGATGTTTGTATCAAATATGAATGAAAATAACAAAAACTAGACTACAGTCATTTAGAATTACAGAAATTCTTTCTAAAGTTAGCGTCCGATATTTGTATTATAATGATACTTGTTCACTAAAATTCTTCATTTTATTGTTTTAAATTATTATTTATTCATCTATAAGTCTGAACTGCTTGAAAATTTCAAAAAATCAACAATGATTTATTAATAATATTTATATAAAAGAAAAAACTTTGAACAAATTTTTTCTAAATGATAGTGTAATAAGAAATAATGAAAGATTTTCAATGTTAAGTAACCGTTATTTTTCGAAGGAATCATAGTAAAAGCAGAAAAATAATTAAAAATATACTACTTTGCAAGAGAAAATGAGTTTTTAATTCATTCTACCTTTAGCTTTAATTGGAATTAATTTCATACCAGAAGCTACTTATATTCTTAAGAATAAGCTCCTTCAGGATATTTTATCTGTGTAAATGAATGAATCCTCTCTCTCCCCAGAGAAAAAAATTGTGACCTTCTATAATACTTTGTAAACTTTTTCTAGTGGGTGGCATTCTAATATAGAATGGCCTTCTATTTGTGTGAAGCAGAAGGAATTAGGTCACTTCTTACCCGCAAGAAAAGTAATTTTTAAAAATAAGTTTAATATGAAATTCATTTAGAACGTTATATTATTGCATTTTAGAAAGCTAATTGGTTTGAAAATTTCATTTTCATTGTTTTCATAGAGTTTTATCAAACACTTTTTTTCTAACCTATTATTTTACTCTTGTAATAAAATGGTGTTCATAGGAAGTATATAACATCCTAAATTGTAATTTTGTTAATTATTATTTCTATAACCAATGTTGAAGACCGAAAGACAATTCATATATCTCATGAATATATCGTTCAGAAAAGGTGAAAAAACTTACCAAATTTAATACACATACTTAGAAAACCAAAACTAATTTTCATTTTGAAATGGATGCTAAATCATTTTTAAGAATATAATGTAATAGATACATTGACAGATGAGCTACCAAAAGACGAGCCTGCTGACAGTTGAGTCTGACATAAACAAGAGATTAAAGAATATAAGAAAACAATTTGAATAAATTCGAATTCAAATCAAAAGTTGAACAGAGTTTTTGCTCGTTTCAAGTACAAGTCTCTTGTTATCATGCGAGAAAACGAAATTAGTTGTTGTAATTGCTCATCAAAAAGTTCATATTTAACAGGTTTCTTTAGTTTTGGATGTAGATGTGAGTGTTCATCTTCTCTTGATCCACACTTTTCTGAAGATTGGTATCGACCTTTTAGAATACTGTCAATTTCTTATGTATTTTCTTTGATACAACAGCTCATTCATCTGTGGTCAGAATTCAGCACAAGAAAGCCCATCAATTTTTAAATCTATCAAATATTTGAAAGTGCAACAGCATGCGAGCTTGATCAGTGCTGAACAATTACAAGCTGAACTCGTGAAAGTAAAGAAACGTGTTAAATATGAACTTTTCCATAAGCAATTACAACAATTAATTTCGTTTGTTTATTTGATAACAGAAGACTTGTAGTTGAAACAAACAAGAGCTCTGTTCAATTTCTGATGTGACTTTGAATTTACTAAAGTACAATTATTTTCTTGTATTTTTTAATCACTTGTTTTTGTCAGACTCAAGTGTCGGTAGCTCTAATGTCTGAGGGTCATCTGTCGCAGAATCATCTATCGTGTCACTAATGGAATAATCAAGTTTATAATACCAAACATTGAAAAATTAATATGGAAGACCATAATAAATGTACGTGTTTCCTGTCGTTTCTTCATTCAGTAGAAAATCTGTATGAGATCTGAGCCGTTCTCCTGGAAAATATTTTCGAATTATTTTTAACTTGATGATTGATCAATCGATAAATTAGGCATCATAGAATTTCAAGATTTGTTTTTTAGACTTTGCTCATTTTTGAATTCATTGTAATATATAATAGTCAAATGATCATTGAAATAAATGCATCAGACGCACACATCATGGTAATTAAATTTATTAAATCGAAGAGGAAATAGAGCATATTTGTTAATTCGTCTTAATTCGAAAAATCCCTAGAAAATATAACACTACAATACAATCGACCAGTGTCTTACGCTACCGAAGTTTTAAATCCTCTCCTCCGACGAAGAGGAAGTCTGGATTAAACACGACGATAGACAAAGAAAATATCGGTTAATATACTTTTATGAGACTTATTGATCATCCTTTAACAAGATCGTCGATTGATGGTGTAAGGGTAGCGTGGGTATGTTTGTGGGTCGGGAGAAGAAATTCATGGTCACAGCCACATCCAAGAAAGGAGATGTTAAATAAAAGATCATGCCATTAATGAAAGATCAGACCTCAAGCTATGTTCTCATAAATTCATATTCATTTTAATTTTTCTGACGAGGAAATTGATTTTTTTAAAGGGTAAACAGGCTCTTAGTGAAATTTTAAAATTCGACTTGTTTTTTGTATAATGGCTTTAATTAACCTTTCAAAAAATGCTATGGTTGTGTGATTATGTTGTTTGACACATATCTGTAATATACCATGTTCGAGCATCAGCACTACCCGTCTATGGAGTGACATTTAGCAAGTTACGAGTAGTAGATTGTCTTGAAACACTCGTCTGACAGGA
The DNA here is from genome assembly GCA_905329745.1 of Rotaria sp. Silwood2. Lineage (NCBI taxonomy): Eukaryota > Metazoa > Rotifera > Eurotatoria > Philodinida > Philodinidae > Rotaria > Rotaria sp. Silwood2. The sequence goes on from CAJNSZ010000101.1 coordinate 300,751, forward strand.
TCATGATAAATTTGTGGCGTACAGCAATTCTCATGGCTACTATGTGGCTAGTGAATGTGTATGAAGAATTCAATCGATCCAGCGAAAACTGTTTGAGTCAGGCCGATTTTTGGCCAGAATTAACGCTAATAATAACTGTAAGAAAGATATAGGATTTTTAAAACTGCTTCTGAATAGCATTGCATACTGAAAGGCAGATCTATCCTTTCTCTTCCTTTTCCATCATTTAGATCAATATCTGACGATCAACTTTAAAAAAATGTAAATAAGGTGTTTTTCAGTTATCAATTCATAGTATTGTTGTTTGATTTCAGTTCACGTTAAGCGTTATAAATTTATGGTATATAGTGGTACGTTTTAAAATAATTTATTTAAGAAAAGGCTAAATAAATAAATAAGTTAAAATGATAACATTTTTTATAGTTGATATGCACACTCTGAAATTTTATCATTTCGGAAATATTTTTATCCAGAGTTACTATCATGATTTCCTTTCTCCTAATGGTAATATATACGGCGCATGGCATAGGAACGGGCAAATATCAATGTTCTCATCGGTTCAACTAACATATTAACCTGCTATACACATTGAATTAATCATTCAGTAAGCTTTCAAGCACATCATCCCCTTTCTCCTTGACGAATTTTGACATATACTGTTGAGTTTTGTGTCAACTGAGAATTCAACTAGTTCATACTTTCCTACGTTCGTCTTATTCTGACTCTGCTAAATCAATAATACCATAACCTTACTGAGTGAAACCTGTAATAAGATCCTTCCATTGCATTAACAACCAAAATCCTCAATATTTAGATAGTTAGAATCTACAAAGTTCCAGAATGATGTAGGCACTGTTAACACTTTCACACTTTTCTCATTACTATAGAAACATATATGGTGGTCTTTAGTTTTCTATCACTTGGTTGCTATGGCCAAGGGAGTAGGCGCAGAAACTTCGATTTAAACTTAAATTCACTATATTATCTTTAAAAAATATACGCGAGTTCTATAAAAATTAAAACTTTTACAATGAATAAGTCCGATTGTGAACATTATTTATCAGAAGTTTCAATTCAAAAGTCAACCTTCAAAGTGACTACGAAATTTTGCAAAAAAAATTCTATAAATAATCTATTCCTCAAAAATCGTACGAGTACAAGAAGCTTGATAAGCACAGATAATCAGCATCATGTACGAAACATAATTTCATAAAATATCAAGTTATGAACTCCAGTTATTGTAGAAATCACTTCTGATCCTTTTTTTTCCTGTCCACTGTGCCTGACTACATCTCTGTATATTTTGAGCGTAATAAAAAATGAATGAAATCTTATAGATAATTATAAAATATATATATTGTTCTAATACAATGAGAGTTTTGATACACAAATTAATCGAATGTATCCATTGGCGGGCCGGACCATAATTTTCAGGGGGGGCAATAAGCACTTTTTCGCTTAAAAACGCTTGTTTTCATTGCGTTCTTCTTAAGTCCCAGCCAAAAATATTTTTTTAGGGGGGGCAATTGCCCCCTCTCGCCCCTATGCCGGCCCGCCCATGAATGTATCTATATTCAGTGTTAATTAAAAAAAAAAATCTTCATGTATAAATAAACTCATAATTGTTTTATCAAATGCAAATCATCTTGTTGATAATAATCAAAAATTTCTCTTTTATCTTTCTATCAAAATTCATAACACCGACCAAAAAAAAAATAATTATATGTTTAATAAGTGTTGATACACAGAAAAAAGATAAAAGACAAGTAATCTCTAGGCTGATTGCAAATAGGTAGATAACAATAACATGTTTGAATATTTTCACATTCTTTTTTTTTCTCTTAATTGTAGCAAAATATGACACGTTGTTTATTATTTCTTCTTACGATTACTTTTACTCTTATTTATATACCAAAGATATCTTCCATTGATTCAAAATCACCAATTATTTTCATTCCTGGAAGTTTTTGTAGTCTTCTTGAAGTACGTATAAATACGACACTTCAACCATCTTGTCCAATATCTTTACATAATCGATGGATTATTCTTTGGCTAAATCTTCGTTTCTTTGAACCAAAATTATTAACATGTTTTCATAATATATTTAAATTCGTATATAATTCTTCATCGAATTCATTTGAAAATCCACTTGGTGTTGAAACACGTATTATACCCAACTCAATCAATGATTCATTTCTTAATGGTCTTCTTTGGGAATATATGGAATTAGATAAATTTCTTTTTCATTTTATAACAAAATACAATTATACAGATGGTATAAATCTTCATTCATTAGCTTATGATTTTCGACGAGGTATAAATAAAGTATTATCTACTTTTAATGATAATTTAAAACAATTAATTGAATTAACATATATTAAAAATATGAATAAAAGTGTTTATTTAATAAGTCATAGTACAGGTGGTTCAATGACATTATTTTTTCTTTCACAACAATCACAATTATGGAAAGATCAATATATTCATGGATGGATATCATTAAGTGGAAATATAGCCGGTGAAGTTGATAATATTCAAAATTTAATTCAAGGTTTTCTTTCACCTATTGTATCACGTGATATTATTCAAACATGGGATTTTTTTGCTTGGCGTCTACCTGAACCGATGATTTATGGTTCTGATAGAATAATTATTAAAACACCATCGAAAAATTATACATCATATGATATGTTAAATTTTTTAGGTGATTTAAATGCTAAAGAACTTTCATTAATATATCCACAAGCATCATCAATATTAGCATCTTTACCAGCTCCTAATGTAAATACATATTGTTTTTATGGAGTTAATATTTCAACACCAATTGGTTATATATCGAAGTCAGATCAATTTAAAAGTAATGAATTAGAAACTGTTTATGGATGGGGTGATGGAGAACAAGATGATACAACAAATATGTCATGTCAATTATGGAAAAAAACGATGAATGTTAAATATAAATTAATTTTAAAAGGATTTGATAGAGTCAATCATTTAGCACTTGTAGGAAATGATCGTGTACTTGAAGAGATTGATCAAATTATTTTTTCATAAGAAATATTTTATTAATAACTGATTTGTTGTGTGTATAATAAAATATTGTTATTAAATGAAAGATTAGAATAATAAAAAGACAAAAAAATCAGTAAAGAATTTGTTGCAATATTAAATAATGTTTTCTGTCAAAAAAAAAAGATTTCTTGTCTTGATAAGATTGAATTGGTATTTAGCATTATTAAGTTTTTTTCTTTTATTTAATTTGATATTAATGATTAGTTCATAACAAATTAGTAACGTTTCGTAAGTCGGTAAGATGCTTAATCAGACATTAAGATTAAAGTAAATGACTTAACATATAAGTGAAGACAGAATGAATTAAGAAGAAATAAACTCTCATATGTTCTTTTTTTTTCAAGTCATTCTTTAATAGTGATATACCTAGATAGTGATTTAGTCTTTTTCTCTATCACTATGAATGAATGACTGAAAACGAGGAAGAAAATACTTGAGGCTTTTTCTTCTTAAATTATTGTATTTTCACTTGTTTGTTAGTTGATTTGTTTCAAATATTAATATCAGGCGAAGTATCTCATCAACTTACGGCACGTCACCAGTTTTTATTTATGTTATTAATATCAAATTAAATAAAGAAAAAGTACTTATTAGAACTAAAAAAAATTAAATGTTAAAAAAGCTCGAATATAGAATCGATAGTATTAAATATAGAAAATTTAAAGTACAGAAGACGATAAAAAAACTAGCCATGTACCGAGCTTTTTTTCGTTACTTTCAAACACTTTTAGTTCAAAACCTTCAGCTCTTAAGTGAAAAGCTGAATCATGAGGCCTAACTTATCAAAAGATAA